>CCAG010020666.1:0-319675 GCA_001077435.1 Glossina morsitans morsitans
TTTTTTTTTCAATAATTTTTAACCAAAGAATAAATTCTAAGACTAAAGTCTTAAAGCACTAGCACTAGCACTAGCACTAACACTAGCATCTAAGACTTTTGGCATTTATTAAAAACTCTACCGCTTTTGAGATTCGAACCGCACGACCATTGGGAATTGCTAGTCGAGACTCTTGCCTGCTGGGCCACTCAGGCGGATCGAAGAAAATGTAAGAGAATAATAATATTTCAAAAAACAAATTATTTAAGAAAGATTTTTTAAAAATAGCAACATCACTGGAGTCACTCTCTGCAGATATCCTTAGCTCAGGCGGCTATATGGAAAGCGGTGTAATTGCTTACAGCTAAAGAAAGATGAAACATTTTTTAGAAATATTCTTGAGTGAAGTGCAATTTCATGCGCAAACATTCTTTTCAATTCTCCCGATGGTTTTTTTATTCCTTTCTTTCCTTTCCTTTTTGCTTGCTGCATCTGCCAAAGAGGGAATCACACATTTTACACTTTATGTACTGCGATACGATGCAGGAAATGGGTAAGAAAATGTTTTATTCAATAACCGAATTCGTAATTAACACCAGAAATGTTATCCCAAAGTTTGAATTTGTTTGACATAAGCACTGAAAGAATAAATATAAACGCATCCTAAAGACATCTATCGGTGTTCTAGATATGTTACAAGTCATCAGATAAGACGTTTGAGTGTAATCTGTCAGCAAGAATTCATTTGACCCGCAGACGCGCAGCGCTTCGAAAAAAAGTGCGCAATTCTAAATAAAAAAAATTCCTTTTCATATTCTAAAAGATTCAAACCATCTCCTAACCACTAAGCCAATGAATATGTAGGTTTTCTAAAAAGTCTACAATGCTTTCCCCCCATATACACAATAAATACCGTTCGTTGAGAAAATGTTACAAACGCACATATCTTCGAAAATCTGCTACGTCGAAAAGATCGCGCTTCGACATGGGAATACGGCCCTCGCATCTGCCGTGTAAAGAACTCTTGCAAATTATTTGAAGGCTTGACAACGTGCCATACACTCTTTAAACGACAAGTATTGCTCTGAAAAATTCGGATACCTACCGTAGATTCATAAGCAATCCTTATTTAATTCATGCTCGAAGAGTACACGAAACCACTAGTTTAGGTCGTGAGTATGGTTTTCAAACTTCCTCAATTTTCGAGAACCAAATAAACGGATGGACATATTTGTTTGATATCAAAGCAATTTATTGAACTGACTCACGTCTAAGTATAAGCAAACACCACACGATCGATTGAAAGTCGATATATATCAAACTTTTGAATGAAAAATATCATCGCGCGGGATACTAACGTGTCGGCCATGTAAGAGATATTGGATGATTTTGTTGGAGTTTTATAACAAATAATATTCAGATGCTGAGTATTTCAGCTTCGCCGCATTGCGACTACCACTGCCTTACTTGTTTTTTTTTTTTTTTTTGTTTTTTTCTCTAACTTTTTAAATTTAAATTTGTCGTAATACTGGCACAATTGCACGCGATTCGAGTTAATCGATATGTACAAAAAAGACAATCAAAAATATCATTAGCTTAATTTGCACAACGTGTGCAGATAACGTAAAACCAAAAATTCCCTTGAGATGAAATTAACCAGAAAAAATTAAGTTTGCCCCGATCTTTCAATATCCTACATAATTACGGAATATGTAATAGATGAGCGTCGATACGAACATTTGTGATAAAGCAAGCAGAGTTTCTAATCCCTTCCACTCTCTTTGAAGGCATACGAAACACATTAATAATTACCAGCCGACACAATTTAAAAAAAAAAAAAAAAAAAAACAACGAAATGCTGAAGCGGCCTGCCGAGGAGTCTTCATCAGTTGCGAAACTTGTAACATTTGCTTCTAACTTCGATTTATTATACAAAATCCTGTACGTCTATATTTCGAATAATTATTTCAATCAAAAATTTTCTTTTGCTAAAAAACCAACAATAGCGGTTAACAGTTCGAATGCTCTTTGAGAACGCCTTAGTTTGGACTCATTGCAAATTTTTCTTCTTCTGCTTTGAAATCATTATATGAGACCACACAGTCTTTTTCAGATCAATTTAAAAACTCTATGGCGTTAACCCCCTATATTTTATCGATACATGTCATTGATAAGCAAGAGCAAAGACATTAATGTTCCTTAGACGACCAAATGTCATAGGGTATAAAAAAAATAGATCACTGACTGAATTGGAAAAAGTAACAGACACCTGAACACATTTAAAGAGATCATCAGCACTCAAGCGGAAAATTTTTTCAATTATTATTTATACCGAGAAGTAAGTAAAAAAATTTACTGATTGATTATTATTTTTTTTTTTTTTTATTATTATTTTTAGCTGCTGCATATTTTATCTAAAGTTTTTGTGGTTTTCCGCCATCACTTAAACCTTATAAATAAAGACGAATAATGTGCAAAAATTAATATTTCATCTCTTCATAACGACCATAACAAGAAAGATAAACGGATCAAAATAACCATGAAAACCAAGCATACGCGAAAATATTCATTAGTTACAACTAAAGAAATTCATAAAAATGTACTTTTTAATTATCAACACAATTCTCATTATCAATATCGGCAGCATAAACGTCTTCAAACGCGGCGGATAGGGGGGCTAGTTTTACAATCGCTATTTTTCTTATTTTGCGCCAGTATATTACCGTCATGTTCTGCTGTCGGTTATTCATACACGCGTTTTGTCGGTCCCGTCAGGGGTCCCGAGCAAGTTTACGTAACCGATGATCCAGTCAGTGGCCGTCAACATTTGGATTATATCGCTAAGCCGGAATATGAATTTTCCTACGGCGTCGAAGATACTGAAGCTCGTATTCTCCATAATCGCAACGAAATACGTGACGGTGACGACGTGAAAGGAGTTTACAGGTAAACTACTAACAAGTATGAACAGTACAAAGAAGAAAAGCTTTACAGGTTTTTCTAATACCATGTATCTACACTGGCAGAAAAACTATACACAAAACTGTCATAGCAACGAAACTTATTTGCGATTGCAAAGAAAAATTCACATTGACTTGAAAAGAACGTACAACATAGAAACTGTAGAAATGTCCTTCTTTACCGATACTCTCCTGATTCTAAACCATATATCTAAGCATGTTGATAACCTTTCAACTTCTCTTTTTAAGAGCTATTTCCATTCTAAGTGCTATTAAATCAGTCGTCTCGGTTTCTGGATAAACGTCCTTGAATTAAATAATCATTAAACTAATATCGTAGTTCGCATTTATAAGTAATGCACAAAACATTTTCTTAAGCAGTCCTGCCAACGCTAATAAAATGAAGGCTCAATTTCACTGGCGGCCTATCTCTGATCTGTTTATAGACTGTATAGACTCAACGGATTTAAATAATTTAATTTTCTCGCTCCATTTTCCACCTGCATATTCTCATTGAGGTAACCTTTCCTATTAGCGAGATTCATTTGCCTATTCGGTTACGAATTTTTCTAACTTAAAGTAATTAAAAGTGAACTTTAAAGAGCGTCTTTAGCATAATTAGTAAAAATATTTCTTTCACTAATATTCAGTGTAGTGGACCCGGATGGTACCTTACGTGTAGTTAGGTACACGGCGGACAATGTCAATGGGTTTAAGGCTGAGGTTATCACGAATGGATTGTCAACAATACATGGTGAACAGCTTTCACCTTTTCCATCACTTTCACCCTCTCCATCGCCTACACCGTCACAATCGCCTACACCCTCCGTTAATGTCTATCATCCAGTGTTGGGTTTGAATCCAGACTTACAGCGTTTTGTAAGTCCATCGTATTCGAATCAAAGACCACCGCAACAACATCGACCACATTTGCCACCAACGCTACTGCCAGTAACTTTTCATCCTTCACCAACGCCGCAATTATATCATAAACTCAATCAGAACACGGAACACAAGGAATACAGACCGCAATATAAAGTTCATGAAAGTCAAGAAGAAGACGCTGAAGACCACGACGACGATAGTGATGATTATGGTGAAAAGGGAGGTAAACAAAAGAAAAAGAAAGAGAAAGATGGCGATGACGATGGCAGTGATGATGAACAGCATGATTATGATTCTGAAGAAGAAGATGATGTTGAAGACTATGATGAAAATGTTAAGAAAAATATTGCTTATCAAGAGGAAGAAAATGATGAAGATTATTGAAAATGAGAAAAATTAAATTTAAATTCCTTTTAATAAATTCAGGAAAATTAAAATGAAATTATTTTTAAAACTAAACTATAAACGAAACGTCATATACAGGTTTGTCTGCTATAAAATTATATCAAAAAATTTTTTCATTTCGATTTAAGTGAAATGAAAAATCCAACTAAACGGCGGTCATTCACTCTCTGAGCTATTACATGAATACCTCTTACTATAATTTCGTTGCCCATTACTAACTGTCTCATATGTAGACCAAGTGATCAACTAACTTGCTAACATTAGTACTAGTAGACTACATATCGTCGCAGGGTATGGACGGGTGATCAACGTATTCCCCTTAGTCTAGTTTTTCCAGTTTTTATATCGCAAATGAAAAAAAAAAAAAGTTTCTATAAAAAGAAAAATAGTCACATGTCTTAAAAAAATATTAAGCGAACAAATAAACAAAAAAAAAAAAAAAAATCGAATGAAATTAGGTCAGTAATACAACATGAAATAGTGCTTGTATCAACATATATACACATACAGTAATTGAACAAATACTCTACTAAACTTATTTTGTTTGGTTTTGTTTTAATTGACGGCTTTATCCAGTTTATTAAAGTCTTTCCGAATTTTTGGTTTTCTAAACGCGAAGAGCAACCAGAAGGCAAATTTTATATTAAAATGATCGATTTATTTGTAACACTTAACGGTACATAACTTTTAAAACGTCAGTGTCCATTCGGCATTAGACAACAACTCCAAATTGATTACTCGTGAATACAAGCATGTATGTCTGTCTATAAAGAAGAAATGGAGTAAAAGCCAATAATCTGGAATCATAGGCAGCAACTCAGCAACGCAACAAAAAGACCTTGCGTTCATTGAATAGTTTCTACGTACAACGATTCCGTAAAGTAGAATTCACTGATAAGTCAACTTTTACACGAAAGCGACAAAACGATTGAAAAGTATTTTATAAACCAATTGCAGAAGACAACATTAAAGATGTGCACGCACTCGATTTCTATGTATATCTACCATTCAAGGACGGAGCTAAACTTAACTTGATTTTCTGCTTTCAATCCTCAGAATTATCGCGTGAAGACTCCATTAAATATAAAAATCGTGATCTTCATAAAATTCTGACGCTCTTTACAAGACTCTCTATGCTTCTGCCGTCTTTTGCTGCAACATTACGGTCGGAACAACTCAACTAGAAAAATCGGAATTCTGAATTGATAGTTAAAATTCTAAAATTATGCTCCTCAAATATTAACCTGAAAGTTTGGACAAACGCTTATAAAGAATATTTAAAGTTTGCTTTCTTTCCGCTTTATCTTCCAATCCTCGATAGAGAGAGGCCTCTGATACATTGTGAAAATCGAATGATGACGGTTTTGCTGGTCACAGCAGCACCAGAGCTTTTGACCAACTATTCATCAATTATTATAGTATAGACATTAGATCACTTGTTAGTGCTATTGATGACGTGTTGCAATCATCTTAACGATAGGAGCACAAATCAATTACATATAACTTGGTATGGGAACATTTTTTTGCTCTTTGTTTGTTTGTTTGTATTTTTTCTGTTTTCCAGTTTCCAGTTTTATTTATTTATTTTTTTTTTTTGGTTGATACGTGGAGTCATTTAAACTTCGTCTGAGCACTTTAAATGAAAAGCATTTTTTGATCATTTTATTTACAGTAATTGATTTTTTAAAAAGTAGTTTTGAAAAGTTTGAAATTGTTTAAAAATTGAGTTACAGTACTGTGCCCAGATATTTATAAATTAAATGTAAAGATATTTAAAAGTTTAAATGATTTCATAAGTAGAAAATTGAGGTTAGAATGCAAATTAATTTATATGAGTTGAGATGTACTCTGCAAAAATCGTATGTAAACAATTAATGGGAAAAAAAATAAGAAAACATTTTTATACACAACTTAGGGGCTCGGCTTGCATTGAAGACACTCTTTCGTCCGTCTGTCCGTCTGCTCATTTTTGTAATGTCTGTTGTAAACATTCTCCTGGTCGCAAAAATGAACCTATCGACTTCAAATTGGGCAGGAACAATGAAATCTCTTGTACGCAGATTGTCATTGGAAGTGGAACTGGAAACGCCTCTGTTTTTCAAATGCAATAAAAAATTGATTTTTAGTCATTACTACAACTACAGCAGATAAACGTATAACAGCATGAGTGGAACTACATTCGATGGGCGATGCTGTAGCACCATGTAGGGCTGAAATCGGAAAAAGTGGCAAAATATACCCGATATTATTGTGTAACAAAATTCAATTCTTTTTTTCCATACCTTTATATCGTGCAGAAGTAAGCTTCAAAAACCCCTTAAAGTATATGATTTCTTAGCCAGTTTCAAATTCGGAATGCTCCTAAGCATGTCCATCTGTCCTTCTGCCCAATTATGTGGTATCTGTGATAAACATATTCCCCTTCACAAAAATGAAGATGCTGCCAATAAACTTTGCAAAAGAATTTAGAAAACGACTTAAACCAGTCAAAGGACGCGCCTACAATACCCACACTTCTACGCAACAAAAACTATGAACAGTTTTGCTTTCCGCGTTTTTTTTTTTTTATTACTTGTAAAGTACAACCATATAAATTCCCACTTTTATTCTAAAAATTTCTGCCGCGCCCACCCAATATTATAGAGTATGAAAATTCAGTATAGCGGTTAAAAGATTACGCCCTATCGATTGTAATTTTTTTACTTATTTTGTTTGTTGACGTAAATGTCATGTAAATCATTCGAGCCTATAAAGCCGAGGTCTGAACTTGTTTTTGATATACAAATTGTATCCAACGGAGAGCTGAGATCTCTGCTCTACTGCCTATGAAAGGACTTAATTTTTTGTCGTTAACAAAAATAAATGGTGATGAGAAATGCTCTCTCTATTTTGTATGTCGTCGCTTCGGTAAGTTTAGGCTTAGTTTGTTTGGTCTACTTGAGAAGAAACTGGGCATGGTTGTCCACATTTTCTAGTTTTATTATTGAACATAAAGTAATATCTGCATACCCAATTTGTTTTGTTATCCCCTACAAGAGGAGATTCTACTTCTATTGAAGCAAGCCCTTGCGTCCGAATTACTTATTCATATTTCTTATTAGAGCACAAATATCTGTAGAAAGTTTATTAAAACTTTCACATATGCTTGTAGCTAGTAAGAATAGTCTTTCCAACATTCGTTTCAGTCAATTCATGTGCGTTCGAGAATACATAAATAGACTTTCCCGCTTTTCTTCAAAAAAAAAAAAAGGATATTTTCGAATCTTGGAATTTTTACATGAGTTTTGTGTATCTTGTGTCTCTTGTGTACAAAGGACAGAGAAAATGTGCAAAAGAATATATAGAATGAATATGTTAACGTGAATATTTATATTAATAATTATCTTTGACTTAAACTTCATATTTCATATTTATTTACTACACAGACATGATTCAACTACAGTTCCGAGTTAGCTTAACTTAGGCTATTCATTAACATTAAAAGCTTAAGCTAGATGGAAGACACAAAATCATAAAATTATGTAATTAAAGAATAAGTACAAGAAATATTAGGTCTATTAATGAAAGTTAGTACACCACAACACATGCACAACCAAGTCAGTCAACTGAGATTGTACCGTATAGGAAGTTATTTCAGTGCAAACATGTCACAACAAAAACTAATCGATTTACTTCAAGTACGGCATCGGTAATACGCGGATGTTAAGAATAATAGCTTTAGTGGAACATACCGGATCTGCTAAAGAAATTAGAGATGGGTTAAAAACTCCATAGTTGAATTTGCATTGGCAATGGCTAGGTTTTACCAAAACCTTTTAACTTGACGGAACTTTGGGAACATTGAAGTCAATCTCATTAAGCAAACCCGGCGAGTCGATAATACCATTTAACAACTTAATCAAGAAGACTATGCATAGGACAAACCTACGTTTTTCAAGTGAAGAGAAGGATATAACTAGTAACGTATTTTCGTACGGTGGAAGATGGATATATGAGTCCCAGCCTGAATTTCGTACCACAAAGAGCAGGAACTGTTTTGGTATGGATTCAATTGAATCAACATTACGTTGATAACCAGCTTACCCCAAGTTCGTTTAGGACTGACGCAGTGTTTGACATGTATCAACACCAATGGCTTGATACTAAGGGTAAGTGCATGCACAGTTTTCCATTCGTAACTGAAATTTCTCGCATACATATGTTTCACCACTAATTTATTCCTTTATAAAGTGTAAATTTTCATTACGCTTATAACATCCAAAAATACGCATCCTAAGTCCCACATACTATAACGTACATTTCAGAATGAGATTTGGAATCGATTTATACCTCTACGCCTGTACGGGCATAATTCGCATATTCACGCGATCATCGTGTTTCGCCCACGTTCGCAGGGACTAGAAGACTAAAATTTTTCTTCTTACAGCAATCAGAGAAGATATTGATCTCAAATTTGGTACAATGGGTGAGCAGGATTTTCTAAACAATTCACGATAATGTAAGTATTGAAAGCATAGGCAAAGACGAACGTAACTCTATTAGTGATTTTTTTTTTTTTTTTTTTTCAAAAGTCCCACACAAAATTTAATGCGATTGTCCGTCAAATCCATGTCTATAAATGTCGTATGCGCTAGACGTATGTTAAACTATACCGTTTTATCATTTTTTTTTTTTTTTCTGTTAAACTGAAGCCAAGAACAACTTCAACGTTTTAATCGTAAGTATTTAAAGATCTTTATCTAAATGGAGTAAACAATAAGTACGTTTCTTGCATAAAGTCGCAGCGTGTATCTTAAATTAAAGCAGCACCGGCAAAGAGAACAATTCAAATAAATATTTGCAAAGGTAGACCTTTAGTGCTACGGTTTTGCTTTGCAGCGAATGAAGGACAGAACAGTTATATTCCGCTTCATATCGGGGATCAGTAACGTAATAATAATAACAACAACAAATTAGTAGACGACGTTCTCAAGCTATTAAGAACAAAGTCAATATTGTAAATAAAATGCAGAAAAGCAAAAAAAGATTTAAAAAACGATCTCATGTACAATTGTGCCAACAGTTAACCAATTTATGGGAAAATTGTAAATACTTGACAAGTTGTAAATACTTGAAATTAAAACTATTTTAAAATATCACATAGTCAGTCGATACGCAGAGCAGCACAAATGCAAAAACCAGTAGCAGGTAAAAAAATGATATTCGGTCGTGACCGAATCTTTCATACCCATCACCTTTATATTAGAAAAGACCAAAAAAAAAAAAAAAACGGAAAAGACTGAGTTTTCGTACTCTATATATTTATAATATTGGGTTGGCACGGCTGATTTTTTCCATTTTCAGAATAAAATTGTAAATTTATATGTATGTTGTAGTTAACGAATAACATGCAAAATATGCGGAAAGCAAAGGTGTTCACAGTTTTTGTTCTACAGGACTGTGGGCGTTGTAGGCGTGTCTTTTGAAATGTGTGGATCATTTTCAAACTTTTTTGCAAATTCGTAGGCGACATTTCCATTTTTACGGCCACGAGAATCTTTACAACAGACTTCGCATAGACGGGAATGCCTAAATCAATTTCTGAGGTGACGTTTCTCAAGTTGTAAAGGTTTTAACGAAATGAGTATAAATCTTATCCTAAGGTAATCGATATGAAAAGACTATATACGATTCATAGTGAAACTACAGTATGTGCAATATATACTTGCACACTATTAGATAGATATAATAGATAGAATTGTTGCGAGATAGTAGTATACGTAGATACTTTGGCGATGAGTAAAATGGAAGCTTTTCCATTCATAGGCGCAAAGAAGATTATATTTAATAATTTACTTTATGTACTTTATTTACTTTCAAGCTTTAACAGTTTCACACATCTTTTCTTTAACAAAAAGAAAAAAAGGAAAAAAAATACATTTTTTGAATTTTCCCACATTTTCAGCAACACAACCTGCGCACATAAGTTTTTTTTTTGTTTTCAAAAGACATTTAACGGTTTATACGAAATGTATTTTAGCTCTTTTTTTTATGAAGCTTTTGCTCTACATTCAAAGCAAATGCAAAAACAAAATTAAGAATAAATATACAAATAACGAATGTTAAGTTTGACTTTAAATTACAGATTGGACATTAAAAAAAGTATAAAAGAAAAGTTTAAGTGTTTCGTAGGCACATACAACAGCTCAATAAATAACATGCACGATCTTGTTTTACTTTGTTTCTAAACACACATCGTTTCGTTTTAAACAATCGTCTTGAAAAATTGTCAGCAACTGATATCATATGCAGGAATAGACAAAGTAACAAAGACAAAGAACACCTGACATAACACCAAACACAATATTTATTTATTATTAAGATGTGTTGGGCCATCATTCGTCTGCAGAACAGGTGCAATTCTTCACGAAATAGGTTCATAGTGTGTCTGAATAGTTTTCAACGAAACGTTGTCCCATTTATCTACGTCATATCTACTATGACTTTTGAGAGCTCATGCACACCGTCGTTGATAAACTATAATAAAATGCCAAAAAGTGCACAAATGAATATCTGAAAGCTGTAACTGCCACTACCACAAACTATTCTTGTTGACGGTTAGCTGCAAAAAGCAAAAACGGAAGCAGAAATATTGAATCTTACTGCAATTGGACGAGATATCGATGAAGAATGCGTCAAATGCTGTCAAATGCGAAAATACAAATTCAAAGACAATGTTAAAAATTCTTTTCGGAAGTACCCGAAAAGGATACAAACGCACAACCGACACTGATATGTAGGACAAAATCACACGTGGAAAATTACGGACATGCATAAATTAACATATATTCAAAATTTTGAGAAGACACCTTTAGATCAATCGAAGTACCCCAAAAATGGCTAAACTACGAAAATGACAATCACATGATTCCTTGGAACTAATTGAACTTTTTATTGTAGAAGTGCGCGCAAGAATTATTTTACAGCATATTCAGAGACCTACTGTCGACTGGGGCGGATGTTTTGAAAAAAAAAAAATGCGAGACTAGAATCATCGAAGTAGTCTAGCAAACTAAAATCAACACACAAACATCGTACGCCGAAATGTTATAATATAGTAATGGCCTGTCAGCAGGCAAAATTTCGCATTTTTTTGGACATTAAAGCATTGGTCGCAATAGCTGACCTTTGGACACGGAAGAATTACTCTCAAGTTTACACTCTAGAAAAAAAATTACCGAGTTGCGAGCGACCAAAATTGAAAAAGATGGGTAGTAGAATGTCAGCCGCTGCTTACCTGTTGTAAGGGCATCAGTTGGACTTAGTGCGCGCCATCTCATTGTAGCTATCTGCACTATATTTCCGTGATTGCCATCACCTATGGGCTACAGTAGGATTTGTGAAGTTCCCGGGGACAATATTTGAACCCCTTCTCATATAACGAAAACTGAAGCTTATGCGGCAAAAAAGTATAATTTTCAAAGCTTCATGATGGAAATTATATCGTAATACTAATTTAACATAAGAAATTAACTGTATCAAATTTGGACCATCTCTGCCTAATATGGATTTTCACAAAAATTGATCCTTTGTAGAGCAGAGAAGTCCAAGTTTTAATATGTGGTGATGAAAATTGACCCATAATATTAGTTTCATACAAAAATGAACTCTACAAAATTTGGATCATCGTCGCCAATTTTTGGATCCTGCTCTATATGAGGATTAAACTTGCCCGACATTACTTTCTGTGTCGGGCGCGCTTCCCCATAAATACGCGCATGAAAAATATACCTCTATATAGAAACATATAATGGATGTAATTTTTGTGTTCTATAATAAAAATAAGAACTGTGTTAGACGATGTGGTCTAGAATATTTAAGGACGGGCCTTGCCCGACTATAATGTTCTTACTTGCGTAGAGTTGCGAATGCAGAACAGCAGCTGGAAAAGCAAAATGTAAATACCTCGTAGAAAATGCATTATTAATTCAAAAGTTTTAACAATTGAAAAATATATAAAGTTTGTCTGAAAGTACATTTGTGAATTGTGAAGAAAAAGACAAAAAATTTAGTAAAAATACAATTTTTGTTTTAAATATCGTGCTAAATTAATCAATGTTGACCAATGTCTGCATTTCCAGCACAATGTATCGTAACTTCCTTTTATGGTCGTTAAATGAAGAGCAGAACAATGACAACCGAGACGCAGAAGAAAGGATTACCATGAGACGGGCGAAAGAGGCTTTGCGGGATGCTTCTGAACCTCTAGCGCTACCTCAAAACGTGTAAGTAAATTGTTTCTAATATTTACAAATGACATTACAGTATTCAGTAAGCAGAACAGGCGTATTCTACAGGCAGAACTGCTACAGAACTGCAAAGAAATTGGGGAGAATCGCAAACGTTTGTGTAGCGAGAACATTTGTGCCCACTACAAAGTGGGAAGAGTTCGTTTGAATTCTCCAGCACTCCAGTCGACTTATGAAGATGATGGTGTAGATATTGCGTGGACGCACTCAATTGCGGCAGTTGGGCGAGCAAGTTAGAGGATTGCTGCCACTAAATTTATAAACATAACTATCTTTAAATTATAAATAATTTTTAAACTTCTAACTCGCATAAAAATTTACATAAATATTAAAGTAGAAGTGTAAAATTTTTTATATACTGAGTCTTCTTTTTATTTGTTCATATATGATCATAAAAAAAAAGGATTTAGCACAGAGGAAGGTAAGAGAAAATTTAATATAATGATGAAGAACAAATCATTTATATGAATTAATCACTAACAATATATTATAACAGAACTGTAGCCATTCATTTTTATGGAAACTCTGTGAAAAAGATTATATAATAATTAACTTTTTGTACAATAAAAAACCTAAAAATTTAAATATTGGATTTAACTTAATTACTTTTTTCAATTGCCAAATTCTACGTAATTTTCTATTCCTTTCACTTTGCATGCTTGTTATTGTTTACCATGTTTGTACAAAACGAATAAACGTCAATTTGGCTCTCATTTTTTACGCTTCTGTCAGTTAAACCTGCCGGATAAAAGGCACTTTAACTCAACTATTCGCAGCATTGCTTTATACTTGCACTATTTTTGTGTGCGTCGTGTGTGTTCTGGTTGAATAGTATAAATAGAAGTAATTATCAAAATACGGAAAGAGTTGTCGATTAAAGCAAAGCGTGGCCTAAGAGGAATTCAGGAAGATGAAATATGAGTGAAAGTAACAAACTCCACCGCATAAAGAACCATGGGCCAACTTGATTGTCTGTAAAAATACTCAGTCACTTCATATTTCTAATAGTGGGATGATTGCTGTTTGTTGTGCCATATTCCACGACCAATTACGTTACGCTAGAGTGAAAATTTTGCACCTACGCCTACGTAATCAAATAGATATCTGTGCGTAGCTCGCATGATGCTAGTAAAACTCCTTTACTTTATATTATATACAATTATAAAATGTTTCGTCAATAATATTGAACAATTTTAGGGAAATGATTGAAGGATGAATCTGCAGCAAATTATTGAACCCCCTAGCAGGTTTTCAGAGAGGCAATAATCCTTTCCAGCTATGGAAACTGAATACTTCATTATTTATACCTCAGTTTAAATCTGTGATAGTTAATTTTTTGATATTGACTTTACGATATTAATATTTTTATATTTAAATATCCAATGTCGTTGTTTTCAAATATATAAATTGCGACATAATTTTTATAAATTATAAGCTATATCTTATGTTATAGAACTTAATTTTCAAATTTCGAAATCTATATTTTGGCTGTCGGTTTGAACAACTGTAACTTGTCATATCGGTTTATGTTTCGATATCTGATTTTCTCGCTACCAACTGAAATAATCATACTTTACCGTTGATTTTCTTTTTCTAATGAATGATTGTAAATTTGTTACATTTTAATGTATAATTAAGTATGTTGTGTATAATGGATTAAGGTAAATTGTCTTCGTTTTTTTTTTTGTCCTATATTGCTATAGTGGGATCACCATTTAAAACCACTGTTTTAAAGGACATGAGTGAACGGCTATGTAGCGTTACATCAACTATGACCCTTGTCGGTGTAAGGAAAAGCCTGTAATCGCGCTAAAACACCGAATGCAACCGTTTAAACGGAAAATTTTTGAGAATTAAAAGAAAATATACAATTTTTTTATGTAGTTTTTTCGAATAATAAAGTGGCCATATCATAAAAACTTCATTACATCTTAATTAATTTACTTGCTAATGAATTTCATTAAATTGCAACGTAAATAATTGCTGAAACATACGAGATGTAAGAACGACGCGTTCCAACTTGAAAATTTGCTGTTCCAGCTATTTTTTAGACATTGCAAGACTTTACCGTAGGATGAAGAACTTGGAACCACAGGAGCATCAAGCCACTTCTTTGACCTTCAAAATTCGATTAACAACCCTAATCTTTCGAAAAGTTTTCCTTTATTTGTCAATTTAAATGTAGATTTTTCCTTTAATATGCTTTTTGGGCCACAGATCTTATCAAAAGGATGCAGGAACCCATTACTTTATTAAGTTTTAAAGGAAACAAATATCGACTTTTGTGTTCGCCGCGAACGAAAGTCAATTAAAAGATACATACGTAATTATCATCATGATTAACGTAAACATTTGACTTTTACTACATTTTTAACAGCCCTGTCGTATAACATCGCAGCAAGTAATTTGCTTTAAATAAATAAATTAAGTTATTTTTTTGAATCTAATTTAAATAAAATTAAACAAATTTTAAATATGCATTTAAGTGTGTTTAAAGATTACATCATTTCTATATTAACGTTCTTAGTTGCTCTTTTCTAATTCAATTATTTCCCACTGTCATTTAAGCGAGACAAATAATTTATTTCTCTAGTTATACGAATGCACTTTTCCGGAAAAGTCTACTGAAATTAGTGTATAATTTGCCCTCATTTCAAACAAAATGAATAGCTGTCTCACTCGCACAAACGGATCATTTGCAAAAGCGTTAGCGCGTTTTTTTTTATTTGTTGATTAGAGCAATTCCATCATTTTTTAAGTGTTGTGTCTTGTCTATTATTTTTGGGTAAACTAAAATCAATCAGAATTTCTTTACGTTTAGTTTCTTGTCAGTGTAAAGTAGAAATTCCGAAAATTCTGTTAGTGTTCGTAAAAAAGGCACTAGAGTATTTTTGCTGATTTTATGTACCTAATAAAGACGGTGAAGAATTATATTACAACATGTAGCTAACGTGCCCAAATAATATTGATAAGTTGAGTATAGTGAAAATTGTTAAAAATTAAATAAGAAATAAAATTAAGGAATATGAAAAACAAGCCATGCCTATCACCAGATCGCGCAGGAAAAGGGAATTAATTAGAGGCAATATCACAGAAAACGATACTAAAACTACTAAACTCAAAAAGAAGAGTGCTGCGCCAGAATTGGGGCATCAATTGAAGGAAATTACGAACAAAAACGAAATGAATGAAGCTGCAAATATTAAAAAACTGCAACCTGAGGATATGTCTGCTGAAACTACTAAAAATGAAGGAAAAAACAAACGAGGAACTGCTGAACCAATGAGCATCGACGCAGATGTTAGCCCTCCAAAAACCCAAAAACTTACCGAAGAAGAAAATAACGAGAAAGAAACAATAAAAACAAAGAACAAATCTTTAGCACAAATTAGTAGCAATAAATGTTTAGAAGTATCGCCGAAAATCGAAAATAAAAGTAAATCTTCGAAAGTCAAAAGTATATCTTTGAAAGCTCAAAATAATATATCAAGTAAAACGGAAGCACCAAATCCTGTCACTTCAGCCAATAATTTACCCGAACAATTATTGTCGGTAATATCGAATTTGTATTTAAATGTCGCGCAGCGTTTGCATTTGGACTTCACACCACGTTGTCTAGATGACTTAGCACATTGTCATCGTCACCATTATCGTTCCGATTCGCCGGAGATGCCATCACGTAATCAGGCCCAAGGGTTACGTACAGCTTTCGAACAGCTTCGTTATGTTACTTCAATTAACTTAACTACCGACATGTGTTTGCGGGGAGAGTTTCCAGGTGCCGCAATTTTTAAAAAACTTCTCGAATTGATTTTAGTAAGTATGTGAACTTTTTTTTACATTTTCATGCAATGAAATTATAAATTTTTCTGTATTGCAAAGAGCATTAATTACACATCTAAACAACAACCAAACATAACTTCACAGCAATGTTATAACAAATACATTGAATTATTCTTAATGATTGTTCGCACATTTCCGCCTTGCTGGCATAAAATGCGAAGCTATTATATCGATTTTTTGGACCGCGGCCTCGATACCAGCAAATTATCATCAAACAAGGAGACGCTACCTAGCAAATCTTCAAAAGTTTGCGATATACTTTTGGATTTGCTAGAAGATTTGCTGAAAAAATGTCCACAATCTGATCTTTCATTTCCGGGGAGCGACTCTATAAATATACCAACTTTTATGGAGGCGAACGGTGGGCCTAATTCATCTGGTGATATAAGCTTTTCGTCAGAATGTTGGAATCAAAATCAATACGAAGAGCATGAACGTCAGCTGCAAACAAATGTTGCACTAACATTAGTTCAGCGTTTGGAGCGCATCTTTGTTGCATTACGTTTAATATTGCACACGCTGGAATACGATTTAGCAATGTGGGTGCTGCATCACAATAAAAATACCAAAGATTGGATTTGTTCGGAAAATCGTCCATTGATAGTAGTGATGTGTGAGTTGACACAATTCACACGTATGACCAGAATGGCTAGACGTATCTTTACTGTATTCAGTGAAGCTGTTGCCAAGGGTTTGTGTAAGTCTAGATTGCAAGTGTTGGAGGTAAAGTCAATATCTCCTAAATCAACCTTAAAACTTATGAGCTGTTTTCGTAGCGTTACATTTCTTTGCTTATGGTTGCCAGTAATACCATGGATATGGAAAATACAGCCATTGGTGTTAAATATCCCGTTTTAGGTGAAAAAACGAAGGACTTAATTAAAGATTTTTTTGAAATTTTCAAAGGTATAGAATTATTCTCTTTAATTTTACGCTTCTAATACAATATTTAAATAATTGCAGAACATAATCGTGAAGACATCACTAAGTATATGGAAAATATCGAATTGCTGAATATTCCGTTTGTGCGCTACGAGTTTATTGACAGTGTTTTGTTTACTAATTCGGAACCCTTAACACCGCAAAAGATTGCCCTGGATATGGCAAAGAAACGTTGGTTACAGCATAAAATTTTTGCTGAACTCGAAAAACCCGGTGAAGACATATCCCGTGAACAATATTTGCATTTACTTTTGAATGCTTTGCGCAGCTACTGTGATTGGCATGGTCTAAAAACGTTTTGGGATATTGTCACAAAATCTGTGAAAATAACGCCTCTCACCACAACTAATGATTCTGTACATCGTTGGCCTACTCATGGATCAGGAGTATTATTGTTAAAAAAGATGGCTAAGGATGTAAAGCAATTGGAGGCGAAACTTATAATGACTGTACGAATGTGTAAACCTAAAGTTGATTTACCTCTAGCCGATATTTGTATAGACGAAACAATTATTCGTAAATATCGACAAGATTTAAAGTTTGTAGTTGGTCTACATAATGTTATACTCAAACAAAAGCAGAAATATCCTGAAGTCGATTTCAGTGAATGGTTACATTTTCTAAACGATTTCATTCCAGAAACAGGCGCCGCATCGTAATTTTTTTTTTTTTTTTGTTATCCCGCAATGTGTGGCGGGTATTTGCACACCAATGTCAGTATATCGGATACATATTTCTTTATTTTTTTTAATTTGGTCGGCGAGCAACTTCCTATGTTGCTAGGATATGTAATAGAGTGGTTTTGACCCAGAAAAGTCTTTACTCTCTGGGCTTCAACAAGATTTGAATTTGATATGTTTTGGCAGTTATTAGACGTTAATTTATTATTTATTCTTACATTTTGAAAAAAACTAATTAGATAAAAAAAAAAAGATTTCCTTCTATTCGAAAATACGAAATTTTATTTAACAGTATAAGTTATTTAATGATCTCTAATCGAGATTTAATAAATGTAATCCAAGCTCCATGGAAGCTGTTAATTACGTACGTAGTATAATTTATGAATTCGAAAACAGCTTTAAAATGAAAGTTACAAGTTCCGCCTCAATTTTATTTCTAAATCACATGTCAAGCAGTCGTTGGAATTCGGAATCGAAATCTTACCCATACCAAAGCAAGCAATGAAGCGGGGGCGATTGTTTTTTTTTCTGTGCAGATGCTGGATAGAATATGCGTGCAAATTTTTATCGTTGGATCTATTGTATTTTAAAAGTAACTCAATTCGTTCTTGCTTTAGAAAATCGAAGCGTTTTCACTTAACGTTGTACTACGGGCGTTTCCTTAGACTGATTTGGCCCATTCTCAATACGGGACTTCCCATGTTCATGCCAAATTTGGGCCGAATATCTTTATTTGATCCGAAGAATAATTAGCACGGAAAGAATATAAGTATAGGTTAATATGTTTAAATCGATTCAAAATTTTTCATTGATCGAGAATATAATTGCTTCACGGGAGGTTGCCCTCTATTTGTGTTACACGATGACTGTGAGAAAGGAGAGAGTGGAAAAAAACAAATATTGTGCTGGTGGATAAGTTATGCCTTTATCCACTTTATCCTTTACAGCTACGATTAAAGACAACTCTACCGCGCTTGAGATATGAATCCGCGACTACTGATTTGGTAACCGCGCTTCTTACCTACTCGCCTACTCAGATGGGTATTAAGTTCTAAATCTTGGCTTATGGGTTTTGCACATGTTTTGAAAAATATTATTTGTACCCTGAGTTCTCCCGTATCGGATACAAGAAGGACCATTATATTGTGTCGACGTACGATCAAGAAAATTCAAATTATTTCATAATAAATAAAGAAGCGATTAAAAGAAAAAACATCATTCTACCACAATAATATACTTAGCAAATAATTTAATTTCTGAAATTTCCTTTTTTAGAAAATAAGTTCTTATAATTGATTCATTTTTTTTTTTTTTATTATATCTCTTAAATTAACTTAAGAAATAATAAAAATTGCATGTTATATTCTTAAGTTATAAACACAAAGCCTAGTCTGTCTATGGAGTTTTGAAAGAAGTAAAGAGGTAAATATACATAACAACGCCGTAAGTCATTCTCAACGCAAAGCGGATGAAATCTAACCAATTAAAATAAAGTCCAATTTTAGTTAAAATTGCTAAAAATGATAATATGTAACGGCATTAGACAGCACGTGTTCGTACGTGAACATATATATTAACGCTTTGCCTTTTTTTTTTTTTGTAGGAGAAAAAGAGCAATAGATGAGCGTAAAAGAAATACGATGTGTTTAGTATTAGCTGGAGCAACAAAAAAAAATTCACTTTACACATTTAAAATTTTAAGATGATTATGTTTTTAGTGTTTCGACATAGTAGAGATTTACAAAATACGTAAGCATTTAACACACGATCTTTGCAATATTCCATCGATTAAAGCGCGTTATGTATGAGCATATATTACCTATAAAATAAATCCACAGAAAAACAAATAATTGAAAATGAATATGACTTCGGGGGGATTTTTGTAACTCCATAAACAAAGAAGTTGTCAATTCAAAACATAAAGGAAACAAAAAATTACGATGGACTCCTTGAGGAGTCCTTTTTCTTTTACATCCACAACTTTTTTTACAATTCCGAAGAATTTCAATATACGAATTATTTGGTTTTCTGAAATTTCTGAATATATCAAAATGGAGAAAAATGCTTGCATCATAACACGTGAATTAAAAATTTTGTCGCCTATACGCCCAGTGGAAACGTATAAAAACGTATACAAGTTGTTTTGGTGTTAAGACGATAAGTTGTGAAAACTTGGGAAGCTTTAAAGATTATTATAAATGATATATATTCACTCTAGAAATCTACCACATCAAATGAAGCGTAAGATTTCAAACTGCTTTAATTATATTCGACCGTTCAATTTATCATAATTATGCCACATAATATAATAACATCCGTAGCATTAATTTGACCTTTATAATAAATACATTTAAAACAGTCCCGACTTAAGGTGAACAGGTCTCGCAAACTGGATAGAATTCACTTATAATATTAAATTGCTCGACATTATTTTCAAAGGAATTATTAATGAGTTTATCTCACTTATCAAAGCTCTATGGACGTCGGCGTAATCTTGACAAGCAAAGGGATACCGGAGGCGTTTAATATAATAAAATTTTTATGGGACCTCTAGATTGATGTCTTTTCACCTTCGCATGCCTAATAACAGAGTCCGATGGTGATCATAATAATCTGAATAATCCGCACATCACGGATGATGTGAGGCAGATAGCATCCATAATAATATTTTATGAAAAGAAGTAATGATTGCTTTTTTTTTAAATATGTCGAATTTAAAATATACAAAGCAGTTTTAAAGCGTAAACAGTGATGGATATTTAAAATTCAGTCCCTGGTTCAATCCATTGACTGCAGATAGTGCTTGGTGGGATTGACGGCTGACAGAAGAGCATAGCAGTTTAGTGTTATTTCCTTAAAGAATATCTTCATATTGATTTTGAAAAGTAAGTTATTTCGAAGGATCATTATAATGATATATCAAGTTTAACGGATAAGGGATTATCGTCTGATCATCTGAATTGATCATTTAGTTTTGTGTTTTATTTTTCTCTAGCCCTTGTAAGAATTCAAAAATATACGTGTGTTCAATTTTATATTTACTATTTAGCGATAATACAGTAATCTAAGTTTTTTTGTTTTCTTTAAGGAACGCCTACTTTTAAATAAGTACTGTTACCGTTTTGAGGAATACAAGTTGATATCTTTTGTCACACTTATATAGTTATTATTTCTGCTGTTGTCCGATTAAAAACGCAATTGCCTAACATGGAATATATTATTTTCGGCACCATCACCACTATTTTCCGCGTTATCATCAATGATACGACGATTTCTTTGCATTATAGAAGTA
The DNA here is from genome assembly GCA_001077435.1 of Glossina morsitans morsitans. NCBI lineage: Eukaryota > Metazoa > Arthropoda > Insecta > Diptera > Glossinidae > Glossina > Glossina morsitans. The sequence goes on from CCAG010020666.1 coordinate 21,275, forward strand.
TTTTCGGCCTCATCTACACTATTATTTCCGAGATTATGCTCGGTTTGATTGTTTAAATCGTTATTATCATCATCTTCATTATCATCGCCTGAGTCAACTAAATCATGTAGAGTAAGTGCACGAAAGTTATTAATTGTTAAATCAAAGGTGGGTTGATCGGCTGTAGCCATTATCCGTTGCGTGGTCCCCAGCAAATCTTCAGCGGCAACGAAAAGTTCACGGTTGCCGCGTCCGAAAACTGCAGCTTCATTAACGGTAGCTGACAATAAACGACGATTATTACTTAAAGTACTTACTGGTGTTGATACAATAGAATAATTTGTAGTGGAATTGGTGCTATCGGCTACGCCAGATCTTAAGGACAAATCATGAAAGTCAAGCTCTTCCATAGAGTTGTCGATTCCAACTCTAGTCGCAACTGTCGGCGTACTAGGAAAAACGGATATATTATTTAAACTGCGAGGGCGTGTCAATTCGTCGGCATGTGCTAGAGTTGAACCTATAATATTACTCGCTATGCGTATGGCAGCATCTGTGACAGCGGTGGTTGATACAAAGTCGCTTGAGATACCAGCGTTCGTATTTAGGCCATCGCCACCTAAATGACTTACAAAGTCTAAAGGCAAACGTAAATCTATATCCGGAGGCCCGCTAATTGTACTGCCGATATTGTGTTGCTGCCGATTTTGGTTATAAAGCTGGGATGCGAAATTTGAATTCGTTATTACGGAATTACCTTCTATACGTAGACCAGCTACACCCTTTTTAGGTATAGTGGCGAGGTCGCGTTTAACATGACGACATCGCGACGGCTCATTCTGCCGCTGTTGTATCATAGTTTCTAAATCAACAATATACACATAGCCAGCTACTAATATCGTGCAGGACTTTTCACCTTTTTTGTAAGCTTCTTCAATATCCTGACTTGTTCGATCGTCGTATTGCCACCAACCTTGTGAAAAAGACGGATATATAGAAAAATTTCTCATATTACAATTTTAAAAAATCTGTTTTCAACGTAATATTTTAAATGACTATCTCTTTAAAAGCTGTTACTCGTAAAAACAAATCGAGTTCAGTGACGATATAAAATATTAAAATAATTACTTTAAACAATCCGAAGATATTTTTCCAAAAATAACTGGACGTATTTGATCTTAACCATATTACGGATCTTATAGTAATTTTCGTAGTTAACCTATAACGTGCAAAGAAAGAAGAGACAACAGTTCCTAAACATGATTTTTGTTAAAGTTCATAGTTCAACAAATAACGCTGGAGTTTGCCTATGTATTCCTTGAGGAATTTTCACTTGGGAAAAATATAAAAAGAAAAGTAAGTATATTTTCTCGATTTTATGTAGCCTTGTCAAGTCCTCGCTCGATATGTGCTTTGATGATTGCTATAAATGATTGATCAAAATGGACTTTTCCAGTATTTCTTCAAGTTTTTCATTGTGTACGGCGTCGCTTCTCAACTTAGTATGTCGAAGTATTAAGTGTGAATATTCTGAATTTATGCATCCATATCAATTTTTGTAAGCGGAAAGTACAACTAGGGGAAAAAGTGATCAGGCAGGCAGACATCGGTAGGCAGGATATGCGTTTCCAAGTTTTCTGTTATTACAAAAAAAGGGTGCAATATTATCACAGCGGTAGCCTTCTTTGCCGGATTGATGTCGGGTTAATAGCCTAGCAAGTTACATGCGCAAAGTTTTACTATAGAAGACTTTTTTTTTTTATAAAATCACGGATCACAGAACAGTTATTCGATAGAAATATGTTTTTGAACATTGTGCAAAGAAACGCTAACCACGATTTTTCCCTACAATACAATATCACAAGTAAAGAAAGAATATTTTGAAAAAATTACAGTTTTTTAAGAGACGAACGAACACTCCTAGGGCGGTACACGTGAAAGGAAAATTCTATGATGTAGCTGAATTTTATATGGTCTTCATAAAAAATGTTTTCCTCTCCCCCTGAATTCATTACCAACTGTATTTCGTTTACTACTTCATTTAAGTTTCAAACGTGCCCGAATATTTTGAAACCTATAATGGAATTTCAGTTAATGTAAAATGCATTAGGATTCTTACAATTTATTGAACTATTTCAAAAACTTATATATATATAAGTGCATTTTTAAGTGCATTTTGACATTTTCTTTTGGTAAATTTTCATAAAAACTATCATTTTCAATACAAAGCATTCAAAATCGCTCTGCTATCACATTAATAACCTTCGTCCGAATTTCTCCGTTTAGAAATCCCATTAATATGGTTGATATCTTCTATTACGATTCATGTTTCTATTCGAAATGCCTGCTACGCCTTTAATTGGCATATTCTTGGCTCTACATATTTTACGTTCTTTAGATGGCATATTCTGCGGATACTGAGTCCAATGAGCGAAATCTATAGTATATATGTTACCGCAAATTTGAATATCATAAGTGACAACCTCACAGTCAAAAAGAACCGACTGATCTTCAACTCTTAAGTTCTGTAGCAATCTTTGATAGGCTTCTTCAATTTGTAGAGCAGAGCGTTTATCGTATGCCCACCAGCCACCTGGGGAAGGAAGTTAAACAAAAAAAAAAAGAAGACAGTAAATTTTTCAGCAAAGGTGGACTATGCAATTAAAAAATGATAAGGAGTGCATGCGTTGATGTATGAGAATTAACGTGAAAATGCAGTTTTTCGACTTTCGGTGAGCACAATGCCAACTTGATAAAATTGCAAATTTGTTGCAAGAGAACATCAGCAACAAATCTATAGAAGAGACAGTAGAAGAAAAAAAAAAAAAAAAGAAAAGCTGAAGGATGGACATAGTTGGTGCTCCATTTTCTGCGCGATTTCTTTGTATGTGATAACAACAATTTGAGAGTTCAACGTGGTAAACAAAAGAACGTTACGATACCGACAGTTACAAAACTACACACTTTCAACAATCGATACTAAAATGATACAAGCTCTGCCATTAATTCTCAAGAGAGTGCGGCTAAGTCTGATCATTAACAATCAAATACAGATAGTGGTTGCCGTTAGAGTTTCTTTGGAATCATTTGCAATTATGAAAAGATTTATTATTATTATTACTATTAGCGACGATTGCCGCTATCTATCTTTCTTCACAAATAAAGATAATGTTCAAGTTTCCATGGAAAACAGAATTTCGGCTACTAGAGACGTCTCTAAGCTGAGCAAATTTACAATAATTGCTTGACATACTTTGACTGTGACACATCGCATATAAAATGTTTTCTTGCACCTTTCACTCATTGCGTTGTTAAATTCTGATTTGCTTAAGAAGTGTTTATGAAAAATTATGGAATGCAAATAACTGGGCAACTGAAGTACTTGCATGATCTGCAACTGAATGTTTGAAAAACGCAACAAAATAAGAACGCTTTTAAAATAGAAAAAGCAGACATAGCTATTAAGTTCCATTATTAATAAACTGACCTTGCGCCAAAAATGTCTACTAATGCAAGGTTAATTCATGTTTACACCCACCAAGCACAAATTATCCTATCATTTTAGTTGTATTTAGAAATATATATGAAATACACCACATGTTATATATATTTTTGATCAGAATAACATAAGCCTTACGATCACAAAAGCTGCGACAGAATGATGAAAGTAGACTTGGCTCGCTTAACAATAGGCCCACAATTCACACACAAAAAAAAAAAGAAAAGAAAATCATCGAAAATACGAAAATCTCAATAACGCAAAAGGATTCGCGATACAAGCTTTTAATAAAATATTAAAATGTCCACGGCATAAGAACTCTCCATCATATTCTCAATTAAAACAGTGAAACTGTTGTCATTTATGCAATAGTCATCCCTTACAACACTTAGGCAATAGCATGTCTACTGTTATAAATTGGTGACTTACCATTTCTGCCCTCATAAAACCATTGATAGCCGTCTTCAGTTGCTTTAGTAGAGCAAATATCTTCAATGCCGTTTACCAGCTGAGGATGATTAAGAAATTCTCCTGGGATTTCACGACGACACATAGCACATCGACGGTTTTTATAAGCCACGCCCTAAATGAAATTGAATCACATTTTAGTATTAATATATGCGACTGGACATCAGGAAGAAAAGAACAGGAGGGTGGGATTTGGTGGAAACGGTGGGTGGTGGAGAGGCCATAATAACTTAATATTGATGATTATTATTTTCAGTTCAGTTCAGTTTAGTAGTCGATCGGTATTGAATCTATCAATATACTTTGGCAGGTCCTAGTTCCCTTTCTTATAAAAAAACACATAGGAAAACTTTGCATACATTTTTCTAATTTTTTACGTTACTGTCTTCTTTCAAACGGTTGATGAACATGTTCACTACCAAATGGATGTGAAAAATTTGAATCGGATGGGCTGATGTTTTGAGACTCCTCCTGTATAGATCGTTCTTGCGAAAAGTAAGCCTTTACATGGGAAAATGGTCCCAATTTTTAATTTTAAGTTAGAATTGCTTTATAGCAGTAGATTGTCAAATTGAAACCATGTAGGTCTGTTTCTTGGGCCCCCCTCCACCCATTATAATGAAAGCAGGTGATTATTAAGGTCTTTGATAAGATTATTTCTACTAAATTGGAACGACGTCACAGCACGGTTCATTTCTTCTTACATGTACGAGCCACCATGGAAGGTATGCCCGTACTTGGAAATAAGGTATAATTTTGGATATTCTACCACGAAAATGAATGAAAAATTATATTGGCCGAAGTGGGGTAGGATGTTTGGTGCTCAGCCTTGTCCGACATGTTTTTCAAATGAGACAAAAGGCTGTAAACAACGCAAAATCGCTTAAAAAATTATACAATATCCCATGAATATAATCCATAGAAGAACCATAACATTTTCAAGCAATTTTCTGAATAGCAACAAGACGTCTATCTTACGCTTTATATTTTAAGCTAATGAACGGTGTTTATTAACAAGCTACAACACGAGCCATCAAAATGAAATTTATCTTATTTGAAAATATTAGCTTGAATGTCAACGAATGGAACGTCATAAAAAGGTGAAAGCAAATAAACAAAGCGTACAATGCACGACGTTCGGATATAGTTTAGTCTATTGTACGTTGTCAATTGGTAATTTGAACTTCCTTTATTAAATGTCCATAGCATTTTTTGCTGACATATATAATTATTTACTTATTTGTACTTACTTTTACGCATAAAAAGCAAAATATATGCCCACAAGGAAGACGAGCTGGATGTATACATGTCTGCAGACATATTGGGCATTCGAGTATATTAGCTGGAGCAGAAGGCTCTGTAATAAAAAAAATAAATGTAACATAAACTTGCCCATATTCTTGTGTGTCGAATTATATACCAGTGCCACTTGTATCTTTATTTAAGGCCGAAGCTGAATCATTTGCTGAAGCAGCTGCCGCAGCTGCTGAAGTTGAAGGCACATCAAGAGGTGTTTTGTTGCTCTTTGTTGCGTTTTTATCCGGAGATTCAGTGCCAGCACTGAAAGTTGAGGTTTGCAATGTTGCTGTGATATTTGTGGTTGCTTCGTTAGCTGACAATGCTGTTGTATGACTTGACGCCAAATCTATAGGTTGATCTAATGTTACGGCTACATCTCTGTGATTAATTAGCACATCATTGCTGCTAGAAAGAACTGAAGATTCGGTCACCGTCGAATTTTCTTCTAAATTATCCATAATTCTGTTTTGAGAATTCTGAATATTAAGAAAAAAGTTATCACTATTATTATAAAAAAATGTATCGTAGTTTATTATTGTCAACACACCTGATGTAGTTTCCTTTCAATTTATTTTAAGCCAATTATTTCTCTTTCTAATTTCATCACATTAATTATCGATATTTCTCAACATTATTTCTTCAACAATTACAATCTTTTGAACTAAATTGCATGGCTTGCTTGTTGTATGTACAGTTAAAATTCTAAAGTGACGGAAATCTTTTCCCACGATATTTATTGTTTATTGTTTTTTTACAATAGTTTTCTTACTGGACAATACCAGCATTGCCAGCGTTAATTGTATGATTTATTTTGCATATTGCATAAATAATAAAAAGATAATTTTCAATTTATTTCGTATATATGTATGTATATATATTAATATATTTGCGTTTGGGCAATCCTAAAGTTTAAATATCCTAAATAAATAATGTCACAACATAGGTTAACTTAATTTAAAAAACGAAGCCCATAAACTAAAAAATATACAAAATAATAAAAGATCAATAAGTAGGGGGAAGAAGAATAAATTGCCAGACGTAATGATAAGTTATTCCTTTTTTCGGGTTAAAAAGTCCCAAGTGGTAAAGAAATAATGGGAAGTCGATTGATTATTGAAGTAAGTTTAAAAGAACGAGCATAGTAGTAGACTTCACTGACGCTGTTAAACAAAGCAAAGCATTTGCTTAACTGGTTTGATTTGAAAATCATACATTGAATCGAGAATAAATTGTATATGTTGTTTATTCTTCATGCTTTATGAAATAATATTGAGTACATCATCAATATTTCAAATCGAATAGCATAACGAAAACTTAAATGAATACAAAAAAAAAACATAATTTAAATAAATTCCTTCTAAATATAAAATAATTCATCTTTATTTTTTCTGTTACGTTCTTTTGTTTTTATTTAATGGTTTGAATATATACGTACATATAATAACATATGTTTTAGCAACTCAGCGTCCTAACACAGGCGCGAGGTAGAAAATAATTTACTGTCCTTTTAAATATGTTAGATGCATTAAAATATTCAATAATTTAATAGATTCTTTCCATTTAAATTCTCCATATATGAAATAAAGTTGTCTTTGCCTTAACGTATGGTAGATATGTCTTTCCAAACTTATAAAATGCATATTCTGTTTAAATAACCTTTTGTAGTCTTTAGAAAGGTCTTAACATTTTTTAAATAACTCATTTGCTCGATAGTCAAGTTTTTCGGATAGTATTTTTTTGACTTCAATAAGAGTTTAAACGGACAAAATTTAGTTTCGATTTCGTACTTCGTTATTGTTCTTAAGTACGTGTTACAATTATGTGCGTTGATTGCATAGGACATCAAATAAATGTTTTTTTCATTTTTTATTAAACGAGAAAAGATGTGAACATGAATATACGTTTATGTTTCGATTTTGGTTCATGCGATTTTTAGTGAGAGATGATTTCGTGGATAAGGAACCGCTTCTGGTCTTCTGTGAAAATTCAATCCTCAAACATTAATTTTCGCTTCTTTTCCACGTACATCTGCTCTTATGTCACCAATAACACGAATAATCTAGTGCAACGAGGTCATTGAGAGTTCTTGGTTTATTGGGGCAAGCTAATGCTCCAGCATAACCCCAAAGTAAAAGGTTCAATAGATTTATGTCGCATTACCTTTGTGACAAAATCACGTAGGTATTTTTTGAGATTAGGTGGTCGTTCATCTTTCCTCGTAGTGAATTGGCGGCGGCACAAGATGTATCGTACACTGTAGCGTTCTGTTTCGATGCAATGCAATTCTCATATTCAAAAATGACATTCTCAGCCCACAAACCACGGTCATGTGTAACCAAATATGAGCTCCATCCCACATGCACGAAACATAATCTAGGATTCATTGTTTCTATAATAAATTTTAATAATTTCTATACGCTGCACAACTATATATGCATTTCGATATTCTCTAACACATTGTTTAAAAACTGATACTCATTTATCAGAAGAGAGTTTGCTTTCAAGTGACGGGAATTATTTGGAAAAGGTACATTTTCCCTTATATATGCAAATGCTAAGTCCTCCTGCCAAATGCTAGGTCTTTATTTATTGTAACGAATAAACTAAGAAACAAGCAGATCATGGAATTGATATGACTAAGAAGGGTTACATTCAATTTTACATCATGAGCCGACTGATTATCAAATTTCGCTTTCGGAAAGACACGAATACAATACGTATTAGTGCTATTTTTTGATCATTGGTAGTTCGTAAGCTATATATCTACTCCATGTCTTACATTTCCTTCTGCTTGTGAAAAAGAGAAAATCGAAGGAACGTATTGACCCTAGTGCAAATCTTATCGTATATGTATATGTACGGTGTAAGTGTACGGTTTCTCTCTCAGCTTCTAGCACACCTCTGTCGTTGTAAAGATTTCCAATCACGTTAATACAATACAACATAGTACATTGAGTCTCAATTGCCTTTGTCTCTTTTAAATAAATGAGTGATGTGGAGATTTCATTAAGCAGAAGCTTTCTACATCAACATGAAAGCTTGAAATAAAGTTTCGAGGCTGCCTCAAAAAACAAATTCAAAAAAATCAAAAAAAAGTGAATACCTTATACATTATGTAGAGCAATATCAGAATATAGTTTGGACGTATAATCCATACTTCTTATTGATTTAATCCACACTAACTAATAACTCTAATCTAGCTTAAGTAAGGGATTTTTTTCACAGTTTATTTAAGATGGATGAAACGATAATAGAATAAGAAGAATATACGAGATATTTATTAAGCACATATTTAAGTGCTGAGCGTAAAAAATTATCGTTGATAGATACTAAAAAATGGCGAGATAAAAGCACCTGTTTGTTAGTAAATAATATTTAAATGAAATCAAAAATCCCTCATATGTGAATTGAAATGTGTTGCAGACATATATTTTTTTATTATAATAACCTTTTTTTTTATGCCCACCACCGTAGGATGGAGGTACACAGATTTTGTTTTTTGTCATAATGTATGTAACACCCAAAAGGAACCTTCAGATATGCTATAAAGTTTCTATATTCTTGATCCGTGCGAAATTGTGAATTGATTAAGCCATGTCTGTCCGTCTGCGTGGTGTTTGTTGTTGGCACTCTCCTGGTCGCAAATATGAAGATACCGATTTCAAATTTGGTAGTAACATTGGTAGTGTTTGGACGCAGATTGGTATTGAAAATGGGATAAATTAGTCAGAGCAGAAGGGCGCAGTGGAGCGTAAGCTGAACGCAACTTCGTTTTTTTTTTAAAAATTTGGGGATTTTTACTCGTCACTCGGAAAAAAGTAAAGTTAGAAGGCTGAAATGTTTCACATTTACTTTGCGATACACTCTACTCTGTACGTTCAAAAATGGAAACAATCGGCCAAGCCCACACAAAGTTACAAATAATTAAATTTTATTTTTTTAAATTTTTTAAGATTTTCTGCTTTTTTATCATAAGGCAAACAAGACAGAATGTTTAAAACGATTTAGTACATTCCTCAAATGAAGATATATTATCTGCCTGAACACGGGTTTATTCTACAATGAATATGGTAGACAAAGGGGGCCTGATGGGTTAATTTTTTCTTAATAATACCAACGATATGAGTGTCAAATAAAAGAACTTGAAGAGTAGAATGCGAAAAGCTAAGTTTGTTCATTGCAAATTAATTGTGGTCGACGTCACGGCTAAGTGGATAAAAAATACCTTCGGTGTAGGTATCAAAAAAAACGAGTTGGAGAAGAGAATGTGATAAAGCGTGTTAGTTATAATTTAACTATGGTGGACGTTTAATACATAAAGTTTTGAGGCGTTCAGAAAAAACGGATTTCTTGGACGTTCAAGTCTTGAGTGGACCGACCGTTTTTGTGATGGGTCGACGAGATTCGTCCCCCGCCGAATAAAACTTTTTTACTTGTTTTTACATTGCATTGATTCACGGTGCTAGAGCCACTAACACATACTTTCAAGTTTGCATATTCTTTCGCGAACTGTTTTTTCGGAGACTTTATGTTAGGGTTCGTTGTTAAAGACAAAGTCGCGCATTTTACACTTTGACAAAAGGACAAGCAAATGCAAAATTTAATGACCCAAATCATAATCAACAACAAAAACGTCATCGCAAAGTTTTAATTTCTTGACATAAGTGCTGAAAGCTTTTGAATTGCTATCAGCTGTTCGGCTTGATGAACAGCTAGATTAACATGTTTTGATTTGGAAATGTTTGTAAGTAAACACGATGGCCTACTAAAGATATAGACTACAAAGGCAATCCGGAAGGAACAAGTAAGACGTAAGATTGTAACCTTTCAGCAGGAACTCATTTGGCAAAGGCAGTTTTCTCGAAACACTTTAGGAAAACTTGAAAATTTTAAGAAAAAGAATTCTTTCATGTATTGAATTTTTTTGCACGTATTGTTAAAGGTTCAAAGCATCTATTAAGCGAATAAAAATAAAAAATATTTTTTCTAAATAACTTACAGTAGTCATAACCCTCAAAATAAAAGTTAGGAAGTGATTAGCAGGAATTAAAACATGAGAAATCATTGCACGTAAACATAAATAACTAAAAAAAGACGAAGAAAATAAATTTGTACACTCTGTAAGACATATAAACGTGGAAATTTTTATCGCATTTCTCTTGTAGGTTATGAGTAATAAGCAAAAAAAATTCAGATAGCAAAGGTGGTATCAGTTTATATTGCACTGTAGACGTGTCTTTTGACTGATTTAATCTACCTTCAATATATATCTGCTTCCGATGTTTTTGCCAAATTTGAAGGGGAACGTGAGAATGACTTGACCATAGACATTGCACGGGCGAAAAACGAGATATGCTTAAATTGATGCATAATTTGACGCTACTCAAGAACATATTTACTTTAGCGAATCTACGGAACTCACTTCTGGCTGTCGCTAGCATTTTGACAAAACGAATATATCCCATCCTTAGGCTAGTGAATATAAAAAAGGTCTTATATAAAAAAGAACGGAAAATCCCCTCACGTCAATTTCAGCAGATGCAGAGGAATCTTTATAGTTGTTTGCAATTAGGAGCTTTGTCTAAACGATTTTAAATATAGTGCGGAAGATGAACTATTTACCTTATCAGTTTTTAAGTTTATCACAGAGCTATAAATCTCCTCCGTAGTTATACAAATTTTGCAACATTTTGCAATATGTAAATATATATATATATATATATAACGCGCCACTTAATAATTCTCCGGTCTGACACATATGTGGCATCAATATTGACAGACTCATATGATTTCTGGACAATAGCAATTTTGAAACAAGTTATAGTTGCTTTAATGATGCTACTTTTCTTACTTTCAAACCAATTGAAAAATTGGAATTTCGTTTGTTGAGTAAACGTTGAAAAAAGATGTCCATAGTCAGCGTTGGCTTGAAAGATATTATGGCAACCATTGTCTGGCGCAAAAATCAATTTTTGGATGATTTCCTTATTCTACACACAGTCGTATGGACGGTTATGATGTTGTACAGTCTGCAGTCGCCCGCAATCGTTAGTTGTTCCACTGATACCTTAAAGGTATCGAAAGTCAGTCTATTTACTATTTTGCGTGTACATTTCTCCATGAGAAACTTCTGCTCAAAGTGGATGCAGCATGCATTTGTTCACTTTTGACAACAACGTATTGATGACTGGAAGCACTGTTTGGCGCTATTTAGGCGAGATAAAAACGATTGTTTCATGCGAGATGTGGCAATGGATGAGACGTGAGTTTATTACTACGACAGGACAGCAACCGCCGAAAGCCGTCCAAAGCGATAAAACGACTAGCGTCGAAATGTGATGAAGCTTCGACATGTGTCATTTGAAGGTTGGTTGTATCGAGAACATGTATTGGTATGTCAACAGTATTGCTATATATGTGCCAGCCCGAAGACGTACTGAGTGATGGGATATACTCATGAGATATTTCCTTTGAATTGTATATATCTTTTTGATTTGCGTGAACTTATGTTTGAAATTTTTTAATTCTTTTATTGAAATTTGTTAAAGATCTTGTTCTGAAGTTTCTACTTTTACAAAAATTTTATGATATCAATCGATCGATCAATTGCCGTGTCCATAAATATAAAAACAATGGAATTTTTTCTCATATATTCATGGCACAAATTGCATAAGAAAAGTTCATTGAATTCGAGGCAAATTTCAACAAATTAAAGTTAAAGATTTTAAATGTCTCTTCGTCTGTTTACAAAACAGACGGGACTGATTGAAAAACAGGCGAAAGTAAGAAAGTTATATGTGCAATAGAATTAAGGTTTACTTCCCGACAGCTCAAGCAAATGTATAAAAATTCCAAAATATGATTTTTAAACTTGGACACGTGAACTCGTCGATTGATCTTGCGTTAAACATCAAATCATTATCGGCTTTGTATTAACAACAATAATTTAATACTTTTTCTTTTTTGATCAGCTTGTCTATTCTCAAACTTGATCGACGACATTTAACACGAAATCGATATCGTAAGTTGCAGTTCTCTCCTTTTTCATTATCTTTGTCGAATTTATGGGATATCTTATGGGATCAATATATTCAGATCTTGTCCACTAAATAATAATATTAGTATGCTTCCATCGATCCGTACTGCATATAAAAGCAATTTAAAATTATTTTTTTTAAAGCTTTCTTATGATGAGTTGTGTGTGCATTCGTATAAAAGTCAGTGCGTTTTTTTTTTTTAAACATATGAAGTGATGATATATGACTGATTTTTAATTCACGCATGGCGTATAAGTAACTTGTCGAAATACTAAATACGTTACAACTAATACTCATTTAGAGCGCATTTGCTACATTTGAAATAGTTAGTAATCCTCCCAATTAATCGGTTTAAATTCAAGATTGACTAACTTATTTTATATATTGTCAGATTAAAGAAAGAAAATTTTATATAGAAAACAACATTGCTTTCTAAACTTTGTACAAATACTCGATAGTCTAATAAGTATTCAGGGAGTGAAATTTCAAACGTTATTTTTGATTTATTCAGTTAATACTCATACAAAGTGGTTGTTTCCAACTTAATACTTCCAAAGAAATTAGAAGACCAAGGTTGATTGATTACGCAATATATATGTATAAATATTTTGTTTGAATACTTGCTTTGTAAGGTACGTGTTGCGAGTTACTACTTCCTTTAATAACGCCCGTTTTACATATACGGTTAAGAGAGTACATTAGAGAAAAAGTCCCGTCAGTATGCAAAACGTACACTTTTTTATTTAACAAAGGACAATGCCACAGTAGCATATATATATCATCCCTGACAACCCCTAATATTAAAACATGTATATCTACAGGATGCATTACGATACGATAACATTTATTTATACATGTGTATATAGATTTTTAAGGTCTACACATGTATTGTTTATATTAACTTGTTCCAATTGAGTTTTTACGCACCATTCAGTATACGTATATGGGGAGGCATTTACACGGACATCATGCATTACTGTTTACATCATAATCGTTGTCTATATGGATTTGGAGAGAGACAAATTAAAGAAAGTAAGAGGTAGAGGTAGAGGTAGAGATAAAGAGGGACATAGAGAGAGAGAGAGAGAGAGTGAGAGGAAGAGAGAGAGAGAGATGGAGGGAGAGAGAGAGAGATGTCGAGAAATTATTTTTTATGGTTCTTATTGCTCTCATTGTTTTTATTGTTCGCTCTCGATAAATAAACGAACAACACATCTCACTGTTGGCCGCAAAAGTAGAATATTTATGTTTTAAATTTTCTGAATGGCATAAGAAAGAAATCAACCCAGACATACTTGGCCCAGTATCATTTTGAACGTTTTCCCATCACGTTTTGCCATAGACACATTTAAAGATATGTAGTATAGAAAAGGAAGAGACTTAATTGTAACCTTTAGAAATTTTTTTTTTCTAATTTCAATGCAAAATGCAACAAATAATAAAATTAATCAGAATGTAAAGAGTGCTTAATGGTTTACCGTTAATGTGAATTTAAAATGCAATATAAATAGAGAAATATTTAGCCGTTAGCCTGTTTATAAATATAGTTGAAAATGAAAAGTCAAAAAATAAATGAAAAATATGATATAAAATAATAAATGCCATTTATATATGGATGTATGTATGTATGTATTGATGTATATATGTATATATATATGTGATGTATGCATGTATTGATGTATGTATGTATATATGTATATATGTATATATGTATGTATGTCTATATGTATATATGTATATATGTATGTATGTATGTATGTATGTATGTATGTATGTATGTATGTATGTATGTATGTATGTATGTATGTATGTGTGTGTGTATGTATATATATGTACATAATGTGAAAATCAAAATCGAATATTTCGATTCGGTTCAGTTATGTACGTGTTAATGCTTAATATACATTAATATTGTATATAACACGATGTACATTCTTACATATGCATGGATGAAACGTAAAGTTTTCGCTTGCACAAATAGATAGATACACACTAATACAAATATGCTTTAAGGCGAATTTAATAGAGAGTTTTGGCGTCGACGCCATCGTCGTCATGTATAATATCGTGCTCGTGCAACTTTCGTTTCCTCATTTTGTACGTCTACGTCTGTCTATCTATCATACGAATCGAGAATGTGGTGTTTTTAGAAATCCCTGTTGTAGCGAACAATTCGTGAAAAACGTAGAAAACAAGAAAATCTCTAAAAATCATTTATTAAATAATTTTAAAATTTATTTTTTATAAAATAATAAAATATATTACAAGCAAATCAAGAAAAGGCAAAAGAACAAAGAGAAAAGAGAAAAAAATTATTAAAAACAATAATGTACGTAAATATATCCGTGAAATGTGTTGGAGTTGAGTAACAAAAAAAAAAAAAGCAAAAAAAAAGAAATTAAAAAAAAAAAAAATTAAGACGAAAAAGAATACTTTTTCAATTCGTGTGATATGTAAAACGCCTAAGCACAAGAAGAAAAGTCTAAAATATATTTGAGTAAAAAATTAATAATGAAATATTTGTAAATATTTTTGGGATATTTTCAAAATTCCCAAATCGATATGTTTTCTGCGAGTGACAGTGATTCATGAAATATAGTATGCAGTTTCATTTGCTACTTTTGCCCTGGAATACCACAATTATGTATATGTACATAATAAATATCTGTAGATATATTTATACACTTATGCACATATGAGTGCATTAACAGTTAGTTAGCATCTGTCTTGCATTATGATTATATTATTATTATTATGATTATTATTATTTTTTTGTGTTTTTGTTTTTTTTTTTTTTTTTCCTGAATATAAGTAAGAAAATATTGAAAATGAACTAAAAAATTCAACAACCCTTAACTGTATTGCATTTAACCTGAATAAATTACATATGAACATTATACGCTTTTATTATATACACATAAATATACGAACAATCAAAAGACATACATATATATATATATATATATATATATATATGCATATATGTATATATATATACGTACATATATGTATTTATGTATATGTATATATAAATACATATATATATATATACATATTGAGATATCAGGAGCATAACGGAAACAAACTGAGTAAAAAATGAAAGAGAATGGGAGCGGGAAAGTGAGATATATTAAGATTGAAAACAAAAAATGTGCCATCACAGTTGGCGAGAGATTAGAAAACAAAAAAAAAAGTTCATTATCGACTTTTCCTCGGCGCATGATTTTAGCTCAGCTACGAAGAATCCTCTCCCAAAGCCTAGACGATGTGAATATTGCATAGCTTCATCATAGATGTCTCTCGCCCTTTTGGCCAGGTCATTATTATGTGTGATATGTATATCCTTTTTCTTCTTATTGTTGTCGTTGTAAATGCTGTCTTTTATTGAGAATTCTAGCAGTTAAATATGTTGTATATAATGCAAGTGTCCCAGTTTTCCGTTTTCCTTTTTTCTAAAATTTTATTGTCTTTGCTACTGATTAACAGATTGGTGGGAATTTTTCCTATTTCATATCAGTTAACGTGTGTTTACAATTTCATGTCATGTGGTATCATGTGTGTGTACGCATTAAGCAAGTATCGAATATAAAAATCAACTTAATAGACGAAAGATTTATCCCTCCATCTAGTAAGTGGTATAGGTCATTTATGATTGCACTAAATTATTTAAGAATTTTGATGTGCTTCGATGAACTTCGACAAAAATACTTCAAATCTTTTCTCTTTAAAGCGCATACCACTACTTCTATGTTGGTTATGTGCAAAATATTTTTTTTTGTTTTTTTTTTGTTTTTCTTATTCTTTTCCTTCAATTGCGAAATGATATTGTTTTTGAATGGTAGGCGTGGTTGTTTGTTGACCAAATAAAAATTTTAATTACTTGTCTCATTTTCACCTATCGCCACATAAATTCGATAAATTCGTTGCTTGTAAAATGGGCCCGTTATGATTGCCCGCCTATCTAAGGCAATGAAACACGTTTGGTTTTTCCGTTTTCCGTACACTTTTTAGAATGTAAAAAGCTGTGGGCATATTAGCACAAAACCACCCTGTGTTTTAATTGCATATTTTTTGGATTTACGGAACTGAGCAATGTAAAAACTTGCGTTTATTTTCTTCTGTAACTTGTGCATTTGCATAATATTTGAAGGTAAACACTATCTTGGCTTAAAACAATGTCGTCCACGCATAGTTAGCCACAAAGCAAAAAATAGAAATAATTAAAGATCTTTGTTATAGGGTCGAAGCAAAGGATTTTCTTCTTCATTCTTGATACGGAAAAACTGTTTGAAGTGAAATTCGAACCAAACCGTGTCTGTAGAACAGCAACTATAGCCTAAAAAGACTGAAGAGAATGCTTACGCTGAACGTGAAGATGTTACTGATGGATCAAATTTTTTTCAATATACAAGGGTTACGTTCTTTTTTTTTTTTTTTTTTGTAATCATTTCCGTTCACATGACATCGTGTTGATACAAAAGCTAAAGTCGAGTAACTATCAGTAAGTATCATCTAAGACGATGACTGCTTACTTTCTTACATGATTGTCTCCCTTATGCTCTTGTTTTGGTTGCTTTCGACAGCCTTGTATTTTGACCGATTTTCACATCCAATTCCAATTAGTTTTACTTTTAAATGGAAGAAAGGGTTATTGAAATATCTGGGAATAGTGGAATTCGAAGATATATATTAACTGGTAGTTAAAAAGATGCATAATATGCAAAGGTAGGATTGTGCACTTGTTTTGGATTAATAACTTAATTTGAAAAATGGTTTCAATCAATGACTTATTTATTTCTACCTAAATGGATTTTGAGCTTCGTTAGTTCATGTGCAGATATAATTATAAGTAAATTCGCAAACTCTCTTAAGTAGAATAGCGTCATTGAAATGCTTTATATTTAGGGCTGGTATACACAACTGCACTCTGGGCGCAAGATAAATGGAATTTATGTGGTGTGAAGATAGATGCGTATCTCCTAATTTCGCGATGAACTAAACAAGGTTTTTTCAAATATGGACAAATAAGAACGAATGGGGTAACGCCTTTAGGTTTACCTGTTAACAAATGGTTCGCAAATATGTTATCCAAAAAGCAATTCTGCACATACGCCAGCATTTATTTAATAAAAGTTTTTTTTTTTTATTAATATAGTTAGTAATAGTTACTTATAGTGCGTAAAATGTTTAAAAAGTCTATTAAATGATAAAAAATAAAAAAAAAGGTGACACAAATCGTCGCGGCCCATGTCTGTTGTATATTCACTTTATTTATAGGTCAACAATATATGGGATTGTTTGTAGATTGGGTGAATAGAAGACATATGTTTGGTTTTTGTGGGCTTAGTGCTCGCAATAATTTACATAAAGAGCTGAAGTTTGCCGTTATATTTATTTTAGATGGCTGTTACATACCCAAATGAATCCCATTGATCAACTGTCGATTTTTGAGTTTTGATTTAAGATGAACATAATTTCCTTATTTGTTTATTGTGCGCCAAGTCTTCCGCTTTGTTGTTCGTCATATATATATATTTAATTAAGTGAGTGCAACGTTATATATGTTAACTTTTACTACGATACAGTTTTGTATTTTAGTTTTTATCGAAGCACTTTAAAAGTTTTATTGAAGCCTTTCATTGAATAGACAATCGCATAACTAATTAATTTTGGCGGATATGTGAAATTTTGATTTCAACAATGGATCTGGAAATCAAATGTCTATGTTCAATCGCGAGCCCTCGAAGTTGCATGCCAACATATCAAGTGTTTCGTTGACATGCCTAGTAGCACTTTTAAGTTTTCGCATTGCCAAGGTCTATGTAAAAAATTGATGAAAAAAAAGGGTTTCTCATGCATTTCAAAGGAGTTACGTACAAGTCCATTTTACTGTTTACAAAGTCAAAAAATACTCTTTCCGCCTACTAATTATTGTTGGAATTCTTAAAATAGGCGTAATTCGTTCCTAAAAAGACCGAAATTCGAAAGAAAGAGCTCAAAACATCGATTTCTCGAAGAAAGGCATTGTAGCAGGTAGCTAAGTGCGCACCATACATCAAGCTATCGACTTACAATAATTCATAGCCTTGAATTGTAGCTAATAGATGTCGCTATTAGACAACTTTTGATGCTTAAACCTTAGGTTAGTTATAGGATGCCTATCAATGCATATTTTTCGAGCTTGCTGTATTTGCAACACATTCACAAAAATTCTACTTTTTATTCTGGATATGTTTCAAAATTGTTTTTTGATTTCTTATTATACCCTTATACCACAAGTTGTTTAATATTAAGCATGTGTCGATGTATGCAACACTCATCAGGGCGTGAGATAAAACCACCTTTCATTACACCGATCCATTCAGAATTACCTTCTGAATCAATCCAAACTAGTCTGTCCGTCTAGTTCTTTGTGTTCACCAAACAGGTCGCAATTGTTGAGATATTTCGATAATATTTTGTATACTGGAATTTTTTTTCGCAATAATGAACGCAACTGAAAATGGTTCAGGTCGGACCACTTTTTCGATCGCTCCCAATATAAAAGCTTAGTTTGAAAAGGCGTTATATGAATAACTGTATTAAACGAAATGGGGTATTTCATAGTGGGCACTATAGCAGGACACCGCTTTCACTTATGATGGACGATAAATTTGTAGCCAAACAGGTATTATCAAAACGGGGTTTCTTGCGAGCACTACTGCACTGTAATTTCAATTTTAAAAACTTAATAGTAAAATTTTTTTGAGTACCTCAATGCAGACAGTCGTGTGAAAGACTTCGTTTCGCTAGTGTATTAAATGATTTCGAGAAAATAATCCATAATATCGTTGTCACAAGCCATCATTACCTCTTAATATGTATTTTAAACTTGTTTTCAAAAAACGTTTTCGCTCTCAATCAAGACTAAAATATGCTGATAAACAAAGATGTTGCGTTTTACAGCCCGATTTTTCTCGAAATGCTTTAATTCATTTATCGACAACAAACTATGCATTTCTTTTCGCTAGGAATCTAAGTTATAGGAAATAAAGGAATAACTTGTGAACTGTCACTGAAAAATTTCGTAAACAATTTTTTCACAAAAAACTCGCATTCGCGTATATATAATTAACAATTTATCAAATTCAGTAACACATTTTTCATTACATATCACAAAACATGTAATTTTTGATTGAAATATTTCAAATAATATTTGAATAATTTTGTTTCGTAGCTTCATATCCATTAAACGCCAGGAAATGGTTAAAATCAAAAAGGGTGAGTTTTTAATTTCTCATATGATTTGTTTACCAAAGTAACTTAAATAACTGGAAAATATATGAAGTGAATCCAAGCTCAATGATTAAAACAATAATTATATATATACCGATATGCATATATATTCGTACTTGAAAGATTAGGCACAGGGTATTTTCAATACTGCATATTGAATAGCACAGTGGCATGTACATTATTTAGAGGCTCTCGTGTTTTTCTTTCTAACAATCAAATACTAGAGAAGCGTATTAAAAACGATAAAGTAACGCACTCTCTCTTTCCTTAGAGGCCGCTTATGACAAATATGCAAAATGCGTTGTTATTCTTACTTTTTTTTCTGTTTTTGATTTGAATTTTTTTTTTTTTTATTCGTTACAGTTTTTAGGCCATACTGATTATGAGTTCCACAAAGCAACACGTGGCTGTGGCTACAAATAATACAAATTTGTCGAATTCTGCCCGGCCACAAAAGGATTATAGTGCTGAAGATTCATTGGGTCGACAAAATAGTTTTGGAAATAGCAGGAGAGTAAGTATATACTGTTTAAAATGTTTCGATGCTTATCGTTGTAAATTTTGAAAGACTAAAGATATCGTAGAAAAAACGAGGCTATTGAATGATCTTCGCCTTATAAGAATTTTTTTTTTTTTTTTTATATCCTAATCCCAACTCCTGAATAGTTCAGGATAAGCGTAAACTAATTTTATTGTTTCATTTTCAACTATGTGCTCAAGTGTTTAACGTTTTTACGAGCATGCATTTGCGAAAATTACATCTGTTGGTCAAGTGTAGTCGTCAAGTTAGACCATTTGTTGTAAATTTTTTAAATAAAATATTTTAAAAAAAATCTTAAATTTCGGAATATTGGGTTATGAATAGAGCATGCATGTTGAAAAAGTAATGATACATGAGGAAGAAATGTGAAGAAGATTTCTCTTTTTGCACTAAATTGACAAGGTTCTGCTGATAGGACTTGTAACCATTTATTATATATTTTCTTAGTTCACTACTTGATGCTTGCGCACTATTATGAAAGGATTTTTCTTTCTCGTTAATGTGGAATTGAAAATTGTAGCTGGTGATATTAGCAGCGCCAATGGAAATACAAAAGGACAGAACGATACAGATTGAAATTATAGCCAGTTTGCCGTTGAATGCTCGCAAAAAGATGAATCTCTGAGTCAATTGTATTCGCAAAACTTCAGACACAGAGTTAATATATTCCGCAGACATAGTTACTGCCAATGTTGCCAATGATTCGCGTGACCTAAACTTTGATATTCTTGCACCCGTATATGTCAAGCATGCTCCCAAAATGTCATTCCTCGCACATCACATTTGCATATACATCGCATTCTGGTGAAGGACAATCAAGATTCACTTACACTTTGGAAATAAGATTTCGTTTTACCATTAGCGCTTTGCACACTTCAAAATATTATGATAAACTTCAAGACAGACACTTTATCAAAAGCGTTTCGCATATTTTACTTGACAATAGCATTTTATTTAATGAAACTTCCGCAATTGTCGTCCAAGTATGCGTAAAAGAAATCTTATAAAGCCGTTCGAAATATTTTAAAATGATGATATGAGAAAGAATTCAAGGGCAGGCGGCATATATATTCGCTGGTTAGGTTTATCAAAAGTTTCTCGAACTGATTTAGTTTTAGTTTTATTGATGTCGGATGGAGTTGAAATCGTTTCATTTTTTATGAATAAAATATTGTTTTTTTCAAAGGGAAACATGAAGGGTAAACATTTAACACGTAGTCATGCTATGCGTGAATCTGCCTCGCCCCCGCGTACTCCGACGCCAAGGTCAGCGGAGACCTATCAGGTATCTCCGAACGGTGCAACTTTAAGTTACCCGACCCACCAACATCATCAAAACCATTTAGACGCAAACGAAAGCAATAACAATAAACTACATACTCAAACGTCCGCAACTAGGGGCAACTCACCGACTATCGAAACACCGACTGTGATTGTAACTAGTCAACAAAAGCAACAGCCAAATGTCTCACTCTGTAATGAGACTGAGTTTCCAAAGCTGACGCCACCTAAATCGAAAAGTGGTGGGGGTGGAGGAGGAGGGAGCACTAATAATAACGGCCAACAGCAACAATATCGAAATATTAGCGATAATAATAGCAATAACAACAATTCTAATAAGAAATCTCCTGTCGATGTAAAAGCTGTTGCACACGCAGAGACAACCTACTGTGATTCGCACAAAGGCAGTAATGGTGATGGAAATAATCGAGGTGCCACTAACGTCATTATCAAGCCCAGCGTTAGTCAGACGCAGTTTAGTACATCAAATGCTTCACATGTTGGTGAACAAAATGCATCAGCAACTCAAGCTGATACGATCTACAACTCTCATCTTAACTACCAGTTACATCTTAACGATGCCCAACAAGCTCAACAGCAACACGAGCCGCAATGCAACACTTACGATAAAGAAATTCGTAATCCACGTATTGACAGTCAGAATAGTAACAATTCTAATGACGAGCCATCGTACTATGACCATCAGCAACTACAGCAACCGCAACAGCAATCTCATCCACAGCGATCTGCTGGTAGCAAAAAGCATCGTACAAATTCAAGTTCAAAAGGTTCAAAGTCTCGTTTGAAAAACATGAACACAAATGGAAATAACACAGGCAGTGGCGGAGTTGTTCCCGGTAGTAGTATGGATGGCAGTGTTAATAGCAGTAACAACACATCCGGATTCATTTCGAGAGGTATGAATATGCATTCACATACATATTTTTGTACACATTTTTGTATTTTTTTCGTTTTTAATTATTTAGAAAATTCGAACGAACAATACACAGATCATGGGGGAACAGATTTGTTAAGTTTTTTTAAGGAGACCTTAAATAAGAACGTGAAAGATCGCCAACTGCTATTGAAAATCGAGAAAGATCTAATCGATTTTGTTCAGGATGGAAAGTAATTTATATAATGAAACCTGTTTATGTTGTGTAATATCTACGTTTTTCTTTCTTTGTGGATGATTTACAGTTGCGGCGAAATGCGCTTCCCTTCAGCATCATCATATAATCGCATGCTAATACATCGTACAGCAGCCTTTTTCGGCATGGAACACAATGTTGATACTGAAACGCAGCAGTGCGTTATAGTAGCACCAACAAAAAATACTCGCATCCCAGACGTAAGAATATTTCAATAAATTAGCAAAAGTCTACGAATCTATCATAATTTATTACCGCTATATTTTAGATTCGTTTTAGATCACTGGTACTTAATCAGCGAGACGAGACGCGCAAGTCCATACTCAAACGTGATACCCATAGTTTTGACGAGGCTCGTCAAAGTAGTTATTTATGCCCGGATCGTGCCATGTTAGATCGCAAAGCTAAAAGTTTCGAGGAAAGAGGGGATGAATACGATCGCAGTCGTCCTCGTATATTTAATCGTATGCAAAGCGACGCTAACAGCAGTGCAGAGGATGACAATTATATAAGCTGGACAAGCTCAGTGGAGCCACAGCCCATGCCGCGAGTTCGACACAATGGAAAAATGTCGAAAACACAAAACGTATGTCTTTCCATAGTCATTTATAAAATTCTCTAAACGGTTCGAAGCAACAAAAAATTTTATTATTTCCTTTAGTTTGAATATTTCAAATATAAACAGTATATGAACCCAAACAGTATATGGGCCCACCCCTTGTTCGCTTTTATGTATGCTATAGCCTTTACACGCCTGAAATTTCAACATACAATGATGATATTAAATTCATTTATCGTAATCGTTCGGGCATATTTGTCCGTCTTTTGATGGCTTTTGCTGCTAAAAGCCCTCTCTGCTGTAGCAGAAAGCGAAACATGTCCATAATCATGGAAAATATAATTAAAATTTTTATATAAGAAAATTTCAGTAAATTTTATTCATTTTATGGTCAAGTATAATGGAGTCTCATTTTTATATATGTAGTCTTTAGATGTTCGGGAGAGTCGTTCTTGTAGTACGACAATAAAAGCGAACAATTTTGGGAATTACGGTTCTACGCAGTCCACAACAGTCCATTTATTACGAGGAGAACCAATTAACTCTACAAAAAACAACAACACAAGAGGATTTCCGAAGCAGGATACAACCGCAAACACTAATACGCCGTGGCGCCTATCTCCTTCCAGTAATAGGTTAGTATAATTTCCGTGAACGCCAATACTACATATAGATCAAGATAAATTCGAACTAAAAACTTATAGTGCTCCATATTTTCGAAAGGTAGTGAATTAAAAAACTTCGATCTGGAAAAAATAATTAAATTAAATGTGAATGTAATTTTAAAAAGCTGTTTTTTTATACTTGCAGCTCTGCTTACCATTTTGATCCGTCGAATCTGACGCCACCACATGGTTCAAATACGGGAAACGGAATTTATCACGATAACCAAAATAACACGCCGCAGCACCAATCTTTGAAGAAAACGAAAGGAAATCAAACCCAGCAATCCCAAAAAGCAGAATCCAGCTCATCGTGTTCTGCAGGGGAAAATGTATCAGAGTCCTCGACGCAAACCTCATCTACGGGTATAGTTGAGGATGGTTTAAATATGAACCTCGATGGCAATCATCAAGAAAGTAAGTAGGCTGCATTATTCTTTAGTTGGCTTCAATCAAAAATTCTGCAATCGTTAGATAACTTCTTTTTAAGAAATGTATATCACAAATGGAGAAGAGCTTTAATACTTCTTTTTCTCTCACATATATATTTATTTTTATTTATTTATTTTTTTCAGTTACAGATGTCTCCAAGCAATGTAGTGGTGATGAATGTGATAAAGCAGCCAATAGTTGTGTTAGCATTACTACAACAATATCTACAAAAAATTATGATCGTATTGAAGTTCAAAAATTTAAAAACCAATCAACAAGCCCGAATATACCACTTTGTGATAGGGAAGATGTTTCAAAAACGGAGGTATGTGCCGTTAAATAAAAATCGAGCAGCTTTGAATTCCAATTTTTTATATTAGTTCTCAAGCCAAACATCTCATCCGGGTCAAAGTCGTGAAACACCGCACTCGACCTGTTCCACACCGTATAGTAATAACGATACCTTTCCGAAGCGTTCTTCCGAGGAGCCGAAATCAGCAACCTGGACCCAAAGCTATCAGGCACTCGATGGATCAACAGTTTTCCACACCACCACAATGTCAAATGGTAGCACTCCGTACTGTACTACAACATATCAGCAAGCGGTACGTATACGCCACGATTGGGAAAGCTTTTATGGTCTTAAATCTTCATTTCTCTATTAATAGCCGGATGGTAGTATTTATGCGATACCACAAGGAATGATTTATGCATATCCTCAGCAGGTTGTAAGTATTTGACTTAACATACTTTTTAATCTTTCTCAAAAATAAAATAAATGCCAACTCTATGTGCAGGAGGGGGAGCTGCAAGGCTATCTTATGCCGGTATATGATACATCTCAACGAATTGCTGAGCCTGCAAATTTAATGCAAGCTGGTACGCAAGCGTTATACTCTACGGGCGGCACAACAACGGTGGTTCCGTTAGCTGCATACCCTACAACGCAGTTTGCTACAGCCAATGGCACACATATATATCCAGGCCAAGTCATTTATCCTACTGAACAGTTTCCTGTAGCTGGCGCAACATTGGCGACCACAGCTCCTAATTCAGCTACAGGACAACTACATCAAATGCCTATGGCCTCTTATCCAATTGGATACCCGTATCCTTACAATGGTATATTTACATACATGCATATTTCTTTCCTTATCTTTTACGCTGTACAGATTATACTTTAAATATTCAAATTTTCCATACTTTTTGAAGGTTATTGGGGCCAAACAATGACATATTATGTTCCGCAGCATGCCATCGCAAATGTTGTACCTGCGACATCATTGTTGCCAGCAGTGCAGGTACCACCACCACCTTCAGTACCTATAACGAATACACATGTTCCAGGCGCCGTAAGTTTGGGTTTGAACGGGAACCATGCGACGGCTGGTCCGTCAACAAATTCTGCAAATATATGTAACGCCGTGAACAGCACTAGCAGTAATAATACTTCTTTATGTGTGAACCAAACACCAGGTTCGAGCGGCTCTCAAGCGCACATCGGTAGTAGTGGCACAACGATTTTCGGTACAGGTCGTATAAAACGCCCCACTCCGTCGCACTATACTAGTGGACAAAGTGGCAATATATCGGTTGTCGCAGCTGCTTCAATACCAAACGGTGCTGGGACAGCGGCATTTCAATTGAATCATCAAGTACCGACTCTTACGCTGACAGCTGCAGCACCGGGAACATCAGCGACCTCATCATCAGATCCCAGTGGAAATGGAGCGACTCCAAGCACAGGCATGTATGCTTTATCACCGCATACAACCATTTTCCCTGCAAACGTGTTTTCGTATGCAAATGTTACAACCGCTGGTAGCCATACAGCTGTTTCGAATGTTGCACCATCGGCAACTCTGATTCCACAATCAGCTACTGCCCAACCTATGTCGACTGGAACGATATCTGCAAACGCTAACGCTACTGTTCACTCTCATCAGCAGAACGCTATGATTACACCGTTTTATCCAGCACATCCTACAGCTCATCCAGGTCTACATACTTCTGGGCACGCAATTCACCCACCTGGCCAAGCAGCTATACCTATTGTGGATCCAAATTTATTAACGAATATTTCTCAAGGCCCTAGTAGTGCAACATTCACGAGAAATGGGGGCAATGGCAGCAACCCATCACAATCTACATCCAGTACACCTCATTCGATACCATCTGCACCCCCTAATCAACATAATCCAGTGGTATTTTCCACACCACCCATAATAGGTAGCAACAGTGGAAATAACGCTAACGGAGGCAACTACAACAGCTCTTCTACACCACAATATTTAACAAATTTTGATCAACACAATCAGGCCACTGGAGTTGGGAATACCAGCAATACCCACTGTTCATATTCATCGACATATGATAAACGTAGTAGTAATATAAGTGGAAGCGGCAAAAAACTGTTAGTGTTTAATAACAACAGTCTGAATCGGCAGAATCCTGCTAATTCCGGTGGCTATAACGGTAGTGGGAAGACACCTTTGTTAAGTAACAGCATTGATATAGGATCACCATTGAGCAACAGTACGTCAGTTCGGTCGCATGCGCTTAAACGTGGTGAGGGTAACGAGAAACAACAAACGTTCTTGTTGAGTGGCCCATGCGGGTACGCAGGAAATTCCGGTAGCAATTGTCAAACTTCCTCTACCTCAGATATAGCCCCCATTAATACAGTTGGTATTTCAAAGCCGCCAATTCGTTTGAATGCAGCTGCTACCGCCTTTCGCCAAAAAACCGTCAGTAATGGCTCTAGTACCAATTACCGTAATAATTCGACGCCACAACGCAATTCTCCGGGCACAAACTCCAGCAGTAATGAAAATAGCAACAACAATTCACCCAATAGCATACAAACATGCTCAAATGCTGCCGCTCCTATCACTTCTGGGTGTTATGCACCTTCGTATATGATTGGCGGCAACAATGTCAATGACTTGCATTGTAACACTGCGGCGTCTTCTTTGTACTTAGCAGCTACCCGCGGAACTGGACACATTCCACCACACTTGCAGCATGTTGCCGCAGGTGGGGCGGCTTTATCAACAGCATCTCCGACATCAGCTGTTTCCCAACAAGCTGCTACGTCTGTGCTGGGAGGAGCTGCGGCAGCTGCCGCAGCTGCCGATGTGGCCGTTGTTGCTGCAGCGGCAACAGTAGCTCATCACCAACCACTCTTGGGCACTTACAATCCAGGCACACCAGGAGTTTACTTCAAATACGGTCATACTTATTTTGCCCATGTACGTTCCTATTAAAGTACATAAGGAAATTTTTTTCTACCATGTTTGTTCTACTTAACAGCCTTCCGTAGCTTTACCAAATAATCGCCGCTCTCCTTCTACTGATTTAAGACCACCAATGGCTCAAATGGCTAGTGTATATCCTGCAGTCAATATGATGATACCAGGTGAGTGCATATTGTCAGCTTTCTGAAATGCTGCATTTGTATACTATATAATCATTTTGGAATTTTAGCTCAAACACGTTATCCGGGACGTCATACAAATCCAAATTATAAAGGCCCCCGGCCTCGTTAAACAAATAACAGCGTGTTAACTTTTTGCCTGCAAGACTAGTTATGCTGGACCTAAGAGAGTAATATTAAATCAATCAAGTTAAAGATTAAATCAAAGAAAGTAAACCTTGCTTCTCAGAGCGCAAATCAATCATCCAATCATGGTGGTTTTAGCTGAAATTAATACAGTCTATAATTATAATAACAAGAAAAACAGAACATCACTAATGATAACAACAACTACAAGAACAATAGTAACAATAAAATTATGTGCATCTCTTCCGTTATGCTTACAACGCAGTTTCGACGTTAGGCGAAGGTTTAACTTATTAATAAAACATTAGTCTCTTCTAAGTAGATAGAAAACTTTGAGTCAAAATATGTTGATAGGTGTGGGCAGATCCGTTACATGAGCACTGCACATATGTATGGACATACGCTCATCTAAAACATCGGTTATCTAGTGTATACACATACATACATATGTATATAAATCTAAAAAGGCAAACAACTCAAATTCCACCCAATGCTGTTGTATATATGTATGTAGTACTAGTGCAATATATTCTTCCACTAAGTGCTGATTGCATTTTCTATGTAACAGCCTGTACATTATGTCCGCATGTACCAGCATTATTGCGGCAAGAAAATTCGAACAAAACACCAGAGGATACGTACTATAGATAGCATACAGAGATGAAAGTAAAAATTTAAACATACGCACATACTATTACTATACTATCCATATGTATGTGTGTGCATGTATGTGAGTATGTTAATAACTACACTTTGAATTAAGATTCACTGTGTAATCGTAAGTTGTTTTAAGTAGCATAATAAACATTCATTTATTTGTCAACTTATTGTTAATATTATTTATGTATTTATTTATTTATTTATTTATTTATTTATTTATTTATTTATTACAATTATTTATTATTATTATTATTATTATTATTAGTATTATTATTATTTTTTATCATTATCGTTATTATTTTTTTAGCATTATTGTTATTATTTCTTAATATTGTTATTATCATTATTATCATTATTGTTATTGTTTAACTTATAATCATTATTTTTCATTATTATTTATATTAATTATTATTGTTTCTGCTGCTGCTATTACTATTATAATTATAATTATTATTATTATCGGTAGTGTATAAATAATGATTAATTACTATATCTAAATATACATACATATGCAAATAGAATGCGTGTACTTATGTATGTGTAGGCATATTTACCAAATTCAAAATTTTATTATTGAAAATTTTTTTTACTTTTTTAATTTGATTTGTAAAAAAAAAAAAAAGAATAAACATTTTGTTACTAATTGTACTAAGTAAAGTACAATAACGGAATAAAAAAAGTTTTTCAACGGATTTATAAAAAAAAAAAAATAAGAAAAAAAAGCAAAATCAACTTCCGAGGTACAAAGATCAACAGATGTCAACCAACGTTACTACAATAAGAATTTCGATGAAATTATTATTATTATTATTTATTTTATTTTTTTTTTTTTTTAATTTATCGCATATATGGGTTTTTGTTTGATCAAATAATATATTGTAAAAACTCTAAGTGACAGAATAAAACAAAACGAAAGTTTTCGCAAGAGGTTTTGTTAAATGTTTTAAAACGATAACATTCATTTCGTTTCTGACGTGACTGACTACGATGGCTTAAGTAATTTCCTTTTCAATAAAAACTTTTCGCACAACACGTTTTCAAATTTTCACAAACCTCATCATATTCTAACTAACGATGCGAAGAGACAGCAGGACAAACATTTATAATATAGATCCGGCTAGAAGATTAAAAGAATAGTACTCTTCTTAAAGGATCGTTTTCCAAAAAAAATGATCAGCACAACGATAAGAATTGATCGCTAAAATGGATCAGCACCATGCGGTATCTGGTCCACTTCAAGTAACTAATATGAACTTAGCATTTTACACTATGGCATATGGACATATTCTCAATTTTCTAAATGAGTACCAGTATATTAAAGAAGCGGGACATAAACTGACTAAGAGTATTCCATCAAAATACGTACTCTGGCTTTCGAAAGTATAATAATGTTTAAAACAAAGAAAAAAATAATTTCAGTAAAGTGACAAACTTACCAATATTTCACATAACGGCCATGGTGTTATTATTATTTCAGATTAAGACAAAACCCGTTATATCGTTACATTACTAAAGATTGATTCGAATTTTGTTCAAAATAAGAATTTCATTATTGTACAGCATGTAACAGACAATAAAACGAAGAAAAATTAATATTCACGGCTGTATCAAGTTTCGATCCCTAATAATTCACTTTGTTGATAAATTAGGATAAATTAGGTCGCAGTTGCTCAATCTGTTTATAAAATTGATAAATCCATGAACGTAAATGTTCATAAATGAAAGCCAACGATCCTGATATACTCGATGAATGACAATAATAAATTTGGTCATATCGATTTTTCCTACAGTTCACACTGTTCGTCGCTTAGCCACCTGTATGCTATAACAATTTTCTCTTCCGTTTATAGTTTAGGGAATTTTAAAGTAAATATTGATTTTTTTAATTCAAAGTTCTGGGGATCAATATTTAATTTAAGCTAACCATGTGCATTCGTTTGTTGTCCATCCGTCCAGGTATCTTTCCGTTGTCGACAAATTTACAATAATTACGAATAAATACCTGTTATTGATATCCGCTCTTATGGACGCACTTCCAACCTACAAAATATTAATAATGAAATATTTTTGATGACAAATTTTAAGTCAATTTATCTACAAGTGCCTTTATATTAATAATATCTTATTTTGATAATATAGCCAGAAATGAATACTCAAAGTGTTCGTTACCCTGCAAAGGAAAGTAATCGCACACCACTTCGAATTAGTAGTTTGAAAATACAATCCAATTGATGGCTGTTTAAAGATAACCGTAAGTAGAAGCCTAAAAGCGTTTCATTAGATATAAATACCAAGTCATGCCGAAAACAAATGTGTTCCAAATATGAAGACGTATCCTTTTTCTGGCACAGATTAGAAAATTAAAATTTAAATATTAATTCAATACAAGCTTCCTGCTACCGAATAGGTTGTATGCATTTTTTTTTTTTTTTTTTCAGAAATTCGCCGCTACTACCAATAATTTGGAAGGGCCCGCATTCGATATTGCAAATTTTTTTAAGGAAAAATTCGAGCGGAATTTTATTTCGCTGCGTCTTTACACTTAAAAAACATAAAAGAAAGAAAAGTTTCATTGCTATGAAGAATGTGAAGCTGGGAATTAAGACCTAGGGTAAGTTTTAAGAAGATTTGAAAACAACTTTCGAAAATTTTCAAATGATCTGCCGTAGTCAGTGACTTAAATTGTCAGATGTGTTGCAAGCTTCTTACTGTCACCGCTTATGATTAAAACCAAAAGATAACACGACAGTAAAAAAAAAAAGAATGTTAAAACAAAAATAAGAATAGCATGGATTCAGAGCGAAGGAATAATTTTCAATAATAAAATTTTAAATACGTACATATGTGCGCATACAATTATACATAAATTACAATTATTATAAATTATATTTATAATAAAATTCTTAGAATATTAAAAAAAAATAATAATAATACGAAAATTAATTTTGTATTAAATTAATTAATGCAATATACTATAACATACAAACTAATAATATATAGCTACCTAAGGCATAGCGTTAATAAATTAAGAACTATATTAAAAAATAATAATAAAATAACATAAAAGAAAAAATAATCAGTGGAAAAATTATTGAAAAATCAGAAAAATCATACTGATCTTCTTCTATATGGTTGTCGAAACGATTTCTTTACTTACTTTCACGTAGTCAGTCAACGAAGCCTTTTACGTATTTTTCCTCTTTGCAAAACCAAGTTAACTTTATCGACGATTCAGTAATAATTAGGCGC
The DNA here is from genome assembly GCA_001077435.1 of Glossina morsitans morsitans. NCBI lineage: Eukaryota > Metazoa > Arthropoda > Insecta > Diptera > Glossinidae > Glossina > Glossina morsitans. The sequence continues at coordinate 52,929 of CCAG010020666.1, forward strand.
TGGGGTCTATTATTTCATCCTGGTTATAATTTAATCTTAATACTTAACTCCCATAATAACATTGAACTGAATGAACGATTTGTTATATAAAAAATTGTTCAAAAGCCAATCTCGTCGGCTTAAGTCATATATTGATTGATTCCATCTCATTAAGATGAATTCAAATTTTCCTTCAAATCTTAAAGAAGATGAATGTAATTTGAACCGATAGATGTAAGTGAAGAAATAAAGCTACTAAGGAAGTTCAACTTACTACAATTTCTGTAAAGAAACTTTAAACATAAATTTGCTGACTTTTGAAGCATTGAGAGAATGTTCTCTTTTCGAGAAATTTCCAACTGCAATACGACAAATTAGTAATTGAAGCGATATTCAGGTGTCTCACGTTAATAAGTATTGCAGAAATATGAAGTTCCATGTGTTCTCTGTCTATCTGAAATACTAAGTCGAAAGACAGATACTAATACATTAAAGAAATTGAGAAACGAAGAGCGTTAACGTAGACTCGTAGATACCTGAGATACACTGATCAATTGATTGATCTATCGTTATGTCGGCTTACCCGTCTGCTGGATACAATGGGCCAACAGCTGGAAGGAATCGTATATAAAAGCCTGTTGCTGGTGGTTGAGCAAAAGCGTGCTCTCTCAAATATCCTTCAAGGATCCAGAAAAGGGCGATTGACGCCAGATGCCATAAAGGGTGAAACTTGCGAAGGGTAGTGAAAAGAAATACTGGGCCTTGGTCACTTTAGACGTGCAAAATGCTTTCAGTTCGGCGGACAGAAGGAGTATGCGCATGAAACCCAGCAGCACCGAAGTACACACCAAACATTGTGTGATAAACGGCGCATTAGACCGACACCTTATAAACATAACAGAATGACGTGAATCTACTGCGGTAAACTTTAATGCAGTCAGTACACAGTGTTGTCCTCTAACGCATAGAAGAACTGACGAATAACTCTTCTGCCCTTGTAATGCAAACGTAGAAGAGTCCGTACCCCTTGATCTTCTAGGCATGAGAACATAAAATGGTGTTCGTGAAACAGGGTACATTTGCAAAGTGTGTGAGTGGCTACTTGCAAATCTTGCTTGTAGACTCAAGCGAAACGCTCAGATGCTCATGGGCGACGAAAGAAGATATAAAAAAGAATACCACCAATTAATAGCTTTAGCTTTCATATTGGCAGCTGAGATTTACGAACGGTGCCAGGCAATTAACGTCTCCTTAATCGCCGTAAGAAAAGGAAAGTCTTGTCTCGACGAGGATATGGCAGTCGGGATGGAAAAGAACGAGAAAAGGCAGGTGAACTTTCGCTCTTATTGCAAACACAGTGCAATGGATTAGCAGAACGCATGGGGAAATAAATTATTACCTCACGCATTTCCTGAGAGGTCGTGGCTGCTTCCGGAAGTACCTGCACAAATTCGAGCATAACAGCTCACCGATGTGCCCGAACTGCCCAGATTGTATTGTGTTTTTAGTGTTACGCGCGCAAATCGTACCGCAATCTAAAAAATGTATTGTACTCGGTCATGCCCGTAGTCGGCAAACTTTAGGATATTTATGAGTACGGCCACCTGCTTTGGTTCGGAGCCCCACACTATATCTGGCGTTATGACTTGTTCGCTGAACAAGTCGTTTCAATCGTCCTCGAGCAACTCGCGACGACATACTAAACAATATGGTTGGCAGTACAGAGGCTTAGAGGGCGGTGCATGGTTTCGTAATAAGAATTGCGATGCAGAGAAGAATCATTAAGGAAGCTAATAAGGGATCACCGAAGCGAACTAATAGTAAATAGTCTCCGCGAAGTACTACATAACGGGCGACCCGTGCTAGGAGAAGAGTACCTGTGTGGCAAATCATGTATACCATTGGCACAGGCTCGTAGTTTCTATGAAGAATTCTACCTCCAGCTCGCATAGCCAGAAAAAGCATACGCACGCGGTAGTAAGAAAAAAAGGCACAATATATTTGAAAACCCACGATATATTTATAAATATTGCGCCCTCTTCTGGTTGTACTAGAGATAGGGTTATTTATAAGGATTAGTTTTGTGCATAAATTGAGCAAATGAAATTAACATAAAAGATTCGATTTTCTGAGGAACCAATATCTTTTAGACTATCTCTAATTTATTCGTGGATATGTTTTTGTTCGTTTACATGACCTCCATTACCAGTTTCTTCAGGGGAAATATGGGTACTCAGGAACTTACCTCGTTTGAAAAAAGAGAAACCTATCGTTAAAACACAGAATATTATTTTCTCTTCTCTTGTTTTTCTTCTCTCGTGTCGACATCTTTTTTAATCAAACTGCATTTTCAACAGCTGCGAGTTGTCTTTGGACCCCAAATTATAATTTTCCGTTTAAATGGAATAAAACATTATTGGAAGCAGGGAGCAGCAAATTTTAGTTAAGTATACAAATGTTAAGAAAGCAGTAGTTGTCGTAGGCCAATGTACATTTGAGCTAACTGTGCTAAGAAAGCAATATTTAGAAAGGCGTTATTGCTAAAATAGTTGCTCAGCTGTATATATACCTCCTCTTTCTTTCATTTAGAAAAATTGTTATGGACGTCGATTGAGGCGGCCACTTTAAGTGCGTTTGCTTATATGTTACCTTTCATAGACAATGCAAAAACTTTTATGTCAAGTAACGTCCAGAGACAGAAGTGATTGTGAGCTTAAGGCACACATCGGTAAGAAAGGGGACATAGCCAAATCTTTTCAATATTTTAAGCTAATCGAACTTACATCCTTAAGCTTAACGGTTAATTTATCTCCTGTGACAGATATAAAATTAATTAATGAGCATTAAATCTAGTCCGCACAAGTGTTTACATAACGAATCCTACCACGAAATGCCTTCCAGCCTTGTATGAGAATCATTTCAAAACCTACAACATTGTTTATAGTTAAAATTTATTTATATATCCAAACAACACACAGGCCGTACTTTATTATCTACTCAAATGTAAAATTTTTTTTTTTTTTTAATATATTCGAGAATCAAAAAAACCTTGTTACAATATTAAGAAAAGCATATATTTGGTCTATAAGTACCATAGCAGTAGGTAAGAGAGTGTAAATGCATAATCTTTGTTTTTTACAACTTCTTCCGTAAGAGCGCTATTTGTTGAAGAAATAAAAATACTAACAAAACAATAATATTATGATATAAACTAAATAGAGAAGGAAAGCTGCATCTCTCCGCGTCGGATGATAGATGTAAACATAGCGGAGTTGATCCATCTATTTAAATGACGGTTACGAGCTCAAAACTTTTGAAAGCACAATTTGTTCTCAGATTTTTTTCTTACACTTTTGTTGGGTTAAGTTTGACAACCACCATGCTTAATCCTTAGGGCAGCTCACGATTGAAAAAAAAGAACCAAAAATGTTCCTCTTTTTCCCAAATTATGTTCACAAATTCCAGAGTTTTTATTCTAGAGCTAAAAGTTTGGGCCCAAAAGTTTTCTTCATATCACGTTTATAAGTCAGCGATAATCGACAGTCCACTCATAATTTCTACTTATATATGTATGAAAGCTAATTGTAGATATTAATAGGTTATACCACTTCTTCTTTTACTACTAAGGGTCACTAAAAATTTTGCACTGAATGTTAAGTGGGAACTGAGAAGACAAAGACTTGTCTTTAACTGATCGTAAGAAATCTTTACAGTGGGTTTTAGATCAATGTCCATTATTTATTATATTATATTTATTTGTTTATTCTTTTTTTTTTTTTTTGACTTACTTCTTATGAAACTTAACTAACGAATTCAAGTGACTCTTAGAAGTAAATCTTATACTAATTAATATTAAAAACTAGTATAAAGTATATAAGAAGGAATAAGGAAGAAAGAAAAAGTATGTACACAACTAGCACAGGGACACACCCACAACCAGTACAGAACCAAACTGCAAGCGAACTGCTAAGCTATCGCAAACATGCAAAAGCTTGGCAACCGATAACAGTAGACAACACCAGTTAGATTTCGAATCGTAATGAGATATTAAGGCTAGAAGTTAGTTTAAATACGACATAGGCAAATCGCTCGTATTAAGCAGAATGGTTTTGATAGACTTTATAGAATCCGCTATTGAGATTAAGTGATAGACATCATTTAGGTTTCTGCAAGCAACTGTAAACGGGTTAAACAGCTCATAATTATTGATTCACCTTAATGATTTTGAACTGCCTAGAGAAGCGGTTGGGGACATTAAAGCTTATCTCACCAAGCAATGTGGACGAATCGATAGTACTATTAATTAACTTAATCAAGAAGGAGACACCAAGGATAAATCTACCTTTCTCAAGTGATGGTAAGGATAACACAAGCAAACTATTTTCATAAGGAGGCAAAGAGATAAGCGGGGTCTCAAAGCAAATTCCAAAGGGCAAACAAGAAGAATTGATTTACAAATGATTCAATTGAATCTACATAACACCTATAGGAAGGAGACAACATAACCGAGGCATACTCAAGTATTGGTCTAATGAAGTCCACGTGTAGCTTTTTTGTAATGTAAGGGTCCTTCAGTACTTTGGGCCAGCTCTTAATGGAACAAAGCTCGGACCTAGCTTTACTTAAAGAGAGATCGATGTGCAAATTAAAACGTAATCTTTGATTGAATAGAATCCCAAAATCGATGGACGGATCAACATTTTCCCACTGGTGTAAATCAATTAAATACTCAGTGCCGAATGACTTCCCTCTTAAGAAAAAAAGCCTCTTGCATTTCTTTAAATTTAATTTCACAAAAATTTAACCAGCACCATGTAGCTGCCAAATTACTTAAGCCAGTTTGAAGCTTGAAGAAGGAAGAAAACAGTTTAACATCGTCAGCGTTCATTAAGATCTGGCTGCCCCCTCTAGCGGGCTTTATTTAAACATTTTTTGATCTACAAAGCTTATGTGATGTATTAAGTTTTCACGGGATGCTGACAGTTATTAATACTTCTTGTGTTCACCATACGTTTGATTGGATTTTGAAATAAAAGTAATCTCGTCGTTTGTCTACCTCATAAATGATTAGTCAACAGAATTAAAAATCTGTAAAAATTATTAATGCTATGCAAGCTGGCCTAAGAATGTGAAAGGTATTGCGACCGAGTATCTTTTTGAAGTGACATAGCCAGTAGACTGGTTGGACGGTATAATTGTGCATACATGGGATAACTAGAAAACAGATGAGCTTATTTTGTCCATCTTTGAAGATCATAAACAGTTTGTTTCCCGATGATGCTATACGTAAAAAAAAAAGTATTTCTTCGCATGGTAAACATGTAAGATAAACGACGCACGGCTTACAAGTGGACTTTATCCCTGTTGTTATATCCACGACTTGATATAAGTACACTTTTTTATGAATACAAGACATACGTTGCAGTGGTGTCTCGTTTGTATAATTCTCGTTGTTTGTTCCGAAATTTAGCTCTTAGTATATATATTAGGCATGCCTTTGTACTCTTTGTCAGGGCATACTTCAAGTGTAATGCTCGGGAATTGATATAAATATGCTGAGATATGATCCCTTCACCTTAATCCCTACACATATCGAACAACATTATTGACGAATACTGTTAATTTATTCTGCACAACATCCCTGTAATTTGGAAGAGAATAAGTTTTGGCCAAAAGGGATCGTATTGCAAATGATGTACAGCTATGGATCGTCCATAAACTGCATAACTTTATATTGGTGTTGGCATTGGCATAATTGATATTAGTTTTCCATGTTTATTTTGAATTGAGGTTTAGTTAGTCAAGTTTGGTGTGGCACCGGCGCGTTGAATCGAGTTGTTTTTAGCGGTTATCATGAAATAGTTGATCGGTTCTTGGCAATTAACAAATATTTGCATTTATTTATATTCAAGAGGAGATCATTAATTGTAGCGCAGAGCCGAACAGCCGCCAGATCGTCATTAGTCCTAGCAACGCACATATTTATTTGGTTACTCTAGCCGCTTAGGTATAGCTGTACATCATTCCACATACAAATGCACATTGCTGCGCATTACATATCTTCGTAGGTCATTTATGTATAGACAAAATAAGAGTGGACCCAATACTGATCCTTATTGTTGGAAGGCAGATAACTATCTGTGATCTGTCGCCTTATTGTGAGCGAATCAGTTTATATGCGTTAAACGAAATGTTGTGTATTCTTTCACACATGAAGCTTAGCAGAAAACACACATTTCTGAAAAGTTCAACAGAGCAAGAAATTGTGTGTTTCCAACATCTCTCTCAACAATATTGGCTCCGACACCGTCCGTAGTTTTGATTAAGGCGGTAAGACAGCTATGTTTGGGTCTAAAGCCAAGCTGGCATGATTTTATTAAATTAAATTTAAAGGATTCCTGGTGGCCAGTTATCATTTAATCTTTGGGCGCAGATAGAATTTTTTCACATTTGCAGATTCTAGGAAAACAACTCGTCGCAAATATTGTCTTTACAATATTTATGATATATGGCAAGAATTTTGGGTGAAATTCATCCAAATCATAGGCATTAGATTTCGCGCTTAGAAGGCCCTCAAGAACATCTACTTGTGTAACACACCATATTTTGAACACATCGGTAGTGTGGTCATAGTAGTTTGGAATAGTAGGCATCTGGATGTTGGCAAACTTATCGGTTAACTGATCTATATGCCCATTTTTTCAATCTGCAGACTTTTTCGCCATATATGCGCAAATATTTTATAATATACACCTGTTTGTACGTAAAAATACCTGTTAGAACGTATTCGCAGTGTTTGCAGTGGATTCTCTGAATGTAAACAAACGGATGTTGTTCACACAAATTTTTCTAAAGCTTTTGATATGCCTGATAATTGTATTGCAAAGTGTATAGTACTGGTTTTACCCGCACCTTGTAAGTTGATTGCCTGAATTAAATCATATCTGTCTGGCCGTACACAACGTGAGTTGTTTAATTCTTATATGTCACGGTCTATGCAAATCGTATTTGGCGTTCCGCAGGGGAGCCATTTGGGTCCGCTTCTTTTTCATTTATCCGTTAACGGCTTACCACCATGTCTACACCCCTCAAAAGTGGTAGCGTTTCAAGATGATGTCAAATTGACATACCCTTTTCACACCTTTGAGGATGACAAGTGGCTTCGTTCTGACCTATGTGAATTTTATACTGGATGTAAACGTAATGGCATGTTTTTTATTTTTAAAAAATGCAAACATTTAACATTTTGTCGGGAAGTTTCGATTGTTATTGACTATTACACTAGTGAACAAACAATGGACGGTGTTTTGAACTTCGAAGATTTGAGGGTTATAGTCCATCGTAAATTTAAAATTTTTAAATGCACCTTCAATTAGTGCGTTAATGAAGCGAAAGCTCTGCTCTGGTCCTTTTCATTAGCAAAAGGTTGTTTACCGCGCTAGTTCGGTCTGTATTGAAGAGTTCCGTTGTACTATAGTCCTCGAAGAACGAGTGTTACGTTGATTAATCGAATGCAAGAAGTCTTTTTAAAATTTGCTTTGCGCGGCTTGAGATGGGGAACCAAGCATTGCCATTATCATCGAAGGAGAGCTATCTTCACCTTATACACTTTTCTACTTTGGCTAATAGACGTACATTGGCTGGACGTTTCGTAATAAATGAAGAAAAGGCATAAAAAATTTAATGTAAACATATATATATATACATATATGTATAAAAGAAACTAATAATAATAATAAAAATCGTGTCAAATCATATTTAATTTAGATTTACGATTTAAGGAACACACTGCTACATCTAACGGGTCTAAACCATGCATGCATCACCATCTATCGGATGGTATTGGTGGCGCAATAGCTTAGGCTTTTATGATACTGTGGGAGACCTTTTTTATCTTGAGCGACTACGAGTCTTGAGATCGAGTTCATTTAATAATTTTAATAGCTTGATTTCAAGCAAAGAGTTAACTTCATTAGCACGTCTACTTCAATATTAAAAAGTGCTCATAATCAGGAGCAATTAACAGTAGTTTGAAATGCTCGCTTCAGTTGCCCTCAACATGGGTGCCCAGCCATATTCATGTTTTTTATTAATTTTTTTATCACCTTCTCCAATATCTGTTACTGTTATTTTCTTGAACCTGAACAGATTTTCTCTTCTCCTTTTATAGTACATTCATTTTATTTCGAATAACATTGAATCGATAAGATATCATACGGAGCGGGTGTATGCGAAGAAACGATAGATAAATGGAAATGCAAATGCAGATTTGTAGACAGACAAACGGAAAGTGCACATGAAATAGTTGAAATTTTTTTGTTCTTTTGTCTTGCTTTCTTTTTCCTTTTTGTTTTTTTCTTTTAGATAGTGAAAAAGATTTACACATCGATCTATTACAGTTAATATGGAGTTCATGAGGGGCGTTGCTATTGTCTCGTTGAAATATCGATTTATTCGCATTACAACCATGCATGTATATATGTATACACTTACCCTATATAAGTAGAGATGTAAGTATGTGCGTGCAATATATGCCAAAAAAATAGATATTCATAAAAGTATATACACAGGAAGTTATACTTTATTTACAGTATTTGTGCAAGTCTACATATTCTCATACTCTTATACATATATGAATATGTGCATAAGTGCGTATATTTTGTTCATATGAGAGCCACAAGTGTTTTACATTCAAAATTCCCATGCAACCAAATGAATAGAGAAGAGACACTGGCTCCGTGTTCATGCCAACGAATTTGCCAATCGCTCAAAATTCCCCCTGCTCTAAAATATTGAGGAAGTATTTTATAAACGAATGTGTTCTTTCACTCTACGCTTCTCCGTATGTAAGTATGTTAATAAATGTATAAAGTCGTGCACTAAATTTACTGAAAATGGATGTTTATCGAACTACGAAATAAAATTGACAAATTGGAGTATGGTTGAAGGGGCGGCGCTTAGGTAAAACGAAGAGCTAAACACCAATCATCATAATGTTCTACGCCTGCATTTTATTAAAAGTGAAAAGAAAAACAACGAAAAGAGCATGGCTCTCTGTGTACCGGCGATTACACAAGTAATTGTAAGCAGATTGAACGAGCGTTGTCAGAAATTTCTTAACAAACGTTTGATATAAAGTGGTGATTTCGGCATAACATCACATCTGCTGCATATATACACAAACATATATATGTATATATATATATAAATACCAGCCGTACTTAAACTTTTTTAGTTTGGGTCGAAATCAGATTTTGTTAGCCCTATAATAGTAATAATAATCAACTACAAGTTGAGTAAACGAAAGAGCTTTTTATTCGCCTTTTATCGAGAATGGCATTATAATCCGAATAGAAAAGGATCGAATACAATTTCTGAGCAAACCTAGCATCCACATCCATCCGCTTACAAAGCCCAGAAGTGGAAGGGCACTTCAATCAGTATTTCAAGTGAATTTCAAATAAAACTGGGAAGAAAGTGTGCTCGACTTAAGTCGAATTTTCAAACCTTATTTATATATGTAGCATCGTATAATGTTTGACAGTGAGAGAGAGAGAGAGAGAGAGAGAGGGGAGATTGCTTTCATTTATCATATATCGTATATTTTGCGTAGTTTTTTACATTGCGCACTAGTCTAGTGGTAATAATCCACTAAAGTAAAAGCATGCTTCAGTAACTTATACATGAAGAAGTTCTCGCTGTTATTCAAGAAACTAGACTGGAAACTAGAGAGAGATAAGATACTGAATTAAACTCAGGCTTCTCCAACTGAGAGTACTATTTTTAAGTTCTACGCGCCACTATAAGTTATTCCACAACACTTTCTTTGAGAATTGGATAAATCGAATTGTATAAAACCACGATTTGTGAAATGGTGATGGGGGATGAAGTAGAAATGTATTATGATATTCACAGTGGAAATAACTATTATGCCAAAAAATCGAACCAACAACAGGTGATGGAGTTAGGACAAAACGTAAAAAACGCATGCTGTACTTCCGGCTCGGTATTCATATTTACTCTGCAAACTAGGAGAAGTATTAACCCTCGATGGACAATGGTTTGATGGAAATATTTTCTCTTTTCTTTTTTTTTAATACACGTTCAATTTTATTAAAAATAAAAACTCTTGAGAAACTTATTTACAATTTTAAATAAGTAAAATTGTAAGCGAACACTTAATAGCATTTAGATGATCTTGTTGGTTTAAACAGTCAACTAAGAATGAATTTAACAAATAACGTATCACTCTAAGCTGAATACTTCACAATCTTGCGATAATTATTTGGTGAAAGATGAAAAAAATGAGCAGCCGAAATAATTGATTTTTACTGAAACTTAACCTGAGGACAATGATCAAAAGATTTTAATTTCGTTTTATAAGGAAACTTCGAATTGGTAATAGTGTGGCATCAACCATCTATCCACCCTCTAGACATATGAATCTGGCTAATTTGTGTTCTTCAATCAAAACATACATATTTTACGTGTGTATTCATGTATTAATGTTTGTCTAATCAAACAAACTCCCTTCGTTACAACACTTGAGTCTAAAGCACAATTTCAAATTTATATATATGTGAATGATTTTTGAATAAACTATAGATAGCTAGATAGATAGATAGATATTTGATGTAAAAATAATCAGTTCGCTTCGAGAATTGAGTGAATGCATCAAGTGCCGCGAGAGAAGTTTGTCAATCGTTTGATTCGGTGCTACGTCTGCTTGCTGTATCTTTTATTGCAATAAAAAATTAAAGCATTAAGGTTTTATTATATTTACCTCTTATCTATTTTGCTTAAGACTAAAAGACTAAATGAAATACAAAATTAATAAGAACTTATATTACACCAGCTTTGGTACGACTGTAACAAAAAGCCCAACATTTACTCGACCGATGACAAGTTTTTATCATTTGCCCTTTGCACTTTGTCATTACCTGTATAAATTAGAATCTGTATTTTTATAATCTACTTTATTTACCCGTCTTTGGTTCGGCTATAATTTAAGAGATCGAACTTAAAGTTTTGTAAATTGGAACACAAATTGAGAGAATCGCTTAAAGTTATCGCCTTTTTGTGAATCCTCAATTGATATATAAATATAGCGACGTGGTTTAGTCGCTGGTCTATAGCGGCAAAGGCAGTTTCAAAATGGTAATTATCCTAATAACAGATCGGGATATAAACATGTGAAAAGTCTATTATGTATGTAATTGTAGTGAGTATGTGCAAGCAAAAGAAAAAGTCTCTCTCTTAGGTACCCTTAGCGGGTCCCATTTTAAGACCGACTGGTTAGTTGCACAAAAACGAAAAAACGAAAAAAAAAAAATAAATAAATAAAAGTAAGAAAGACTAACAAACAAACAAAACGGTTGTCATCCTCATAATGTTTGTTTTGAAACTTTGCAAGTGTGCGTCTCTCTCACTTGCATGCGCAAAAGAGAGTCAAAGTTTCGATCGCTTGCCTGGTTGGTTAATTACACAAACAGTGGATGAAAAACTATATTCTCACTTTTGAGTGTATTTTGTATTGTGTATTTTGCGTATATGTGCGCACAGAACGGCAGTTTAGATTGTGTGGTTGTTTACCAATACCGGTTACGTTTTGTAGCAAGTTATCTTTTTGCGAGATGCTACTCATTCGCCCATACAAGCTGTCAGTTTGCCGAGTAATCTTGCGTTGTAATGTTGCGCGTTCTGAGATCTTGCGGCATCGAATTACATAAATCTTTAAATCTTTATCTCGACGTGTGTACACATACTATTTTTGAAATATTTCTCTATAAATGAAGTTGTACCGTATAATGATCAGCTAGCCAAAAAGAAGCGTTTAGAGTAACATCTGCAATTTTTACGAAATTTTTAACAAAGATGTTTTAATCGATTTGCTCAAAAATTAAAAAAAAAAAAAAAAAAAGAAAAAAAAGATAATACGTTTTGTATGAATGGTTGCATAAAGATCGTAATTTCTATTTACACTGCTTTTTTTTTCCTCTTTACTATTTTTTTTTTTTTTGTTTGTTTGTTTAATTGATTCCAATGAAGGGAATAATCGAATTCGTACATTTTTATACGCGTTAATAGTATAATAATAATTAAAAAAAAAAAAAAAAGGGAGAAAATTGAAACAAAATGTTATTAATTGTTATATAAGTGCTATGTAAAAATCCACGTACGTATATATGTATACATAAAGTATATATGTATTTACGTGAATTACGAATTAGATAAATTTTGTATAAAAAGCAAAAAAAAAAAAACATATATATTAAGATTTTACTTTTTGTTATTGGATTAAAACCCGCCAAAATTGTGGAGACAATTAAAATGAAGGTAAGGAAGGATCTTCGTTTACATATACGGGCCGCCGCTTTTTTATTTTTATTATGATGAGTACAACATGCCATTGAAAAAGAATTCATTAGTCAGATCCAGTAAGCCGCTGCTCTTTTCTAATAATGCGCGCAGATAAAAATTTGCTCCTTTTCTAAGCATATTAAAGATGCAGCGGTTTTTTAAGAGTTGTTTTTAGGCTAATGCTTAAGATGGAATTGTGTTTGATCGTTGCACGCCGGACAACAATACAATCTAAAAAATGAAAAATGTCACGTGCTAGTGATCACTTCTATATAATCAAACACAACTGCTTAACCATTCTCTGCCATCATTTCATTTGGTTTTTTTTCGTATCCTTAATAGACAATTCGCTTAAGAAACGTAGTTAGAGACAATGGAGACACATTGAACCATTTTATGGTTCATGTAGGTATCACTCCTATTCTTTATCTATGCAGCGGCTATTAATACTGGACAAAATATTTGTTCTTAAACCGATTTCACGATAATTCACAAAACCCTTTACACAAACTTCAACGAAAAGTAGATACTAACGATATTACAATTTCGATCAATTTTCTATTCTAGGTTTCTCATAAACCTTTAGTGGTTGGGTAATATTTAATGCAATATGTATTTGAAATTTTGTTTTTATAATTTTCGATCCCTTAGAAAAACATAATAAAGCGATTTTTTTTTTTTTTTTAATTCTAATTGTTTATATTAATAAATTTGTAATAAATGAAGTTTCGAAATGGACCTTGTGCACTCCCCGACTGCAATATTCATAAAAATTTATTAGTTCCCTTCGACGTAGCCAAAACAAGTTATATGCATTTTTTGGACAGCAGCAACGTAACTATCTAATCCGTTCTAATGCATTACTTTAGTGCTTTTTACATTTCATTGCCTAAGGTATCAAGTTTGCTCAAGTCAAATCTGACTATATTGAACTTTTAAGATCACATGAATTGACTAAAGAATTGCACTTATGACATATCCTTTTTAGTATATTAAAAACGGATGTAGAAGAAGAAAAAAAAAAAACGGTGAAAAAAATCAAAAACTTCAAAACAGTTTCATCCATAATCTGGAATCTATGTATATAGGTGTCGAGATTTAAAACTACGGTGAAGCTATGTATATGGAATTTATAGTAAAAACATATGTATTTAAAGCCGAAATGTCAACACGTTGGTCATTGTCGCTTCAAGGTAACTTTCATTTTCTGCGTTCGCTTTACTTCGTTGCTTACTTTCATTACTAGATTGCTCTCCTCTTTTGTGATCTCCTGTTAATATAAAATTAATCATATATTTTTTTAAAGAGATTATATATATATGGATAGCATTATTGTCTAATTGCAGATTTAAATTCTGGTATAACAAATTTAGTTTCCCTGTCTATCGAAATTTACAAGCAAAATCAAAGTTTTCTTATTTCTTTTAGTTATTAACGCACAAAAAATAAATGAATAAACATACATATCTTACGAATTATGGCTTTATGAGTTATCTATGCAATCTATCTTTCTTCAAAACAATCTGCAAGTGAGCCTTTTGAGTGTCATTGGGAGCGTATTACGCATTTAATAACAGCTAAATGCCAGAAGTTGATATGTGTGCTAAAGAGCATATAACACTTTAATTCATCCTAACGATATCACTAAAAAACAAAATTCAGTCTGGTTTCATTCAATTCTCCCCCTAAGCTACAATAAAAGAGCAAGAGCTCAAGAAAAAAGAAGCAAAATGCATTTCTTCGGAGTGAAACCAAACAAACGCATTGGAATAATAATATTCGAAGCAGTCACATATAGTAAATGTAAATTTAAAAAAAAAAGAAAAGAATATTTCTCAAAATTATTTAAAGATTGGAACGCCGGCATGATTGGTAATCAGTAAAAATTTGGATCTAACAAACAAATCATTTTATTTACATGTCTGTAGCTAACGCAGTATCCAGCGTATTCTAATCATATTAATTTTTGTGATTGACGGACATTTGAATTAAATTTTAAATATATATGTAAACATTCGAATGAAAAAATGATGCTGGATCCCGCTTTGAAAAATTATTTTTCGCATTTAAAGTTTCAAGCAATAAGGCAGCATACAATAATACAGTGCAATACAGTGCAATAAAACAAAGTATGTGAAAATCAAAGTCTTGTACCATTCAACATTTTGGCAGTTGATTATCATTCTTTTATATCATTCCTGATTATTTGAGGATATTCAAGTCAATAGAGAAACAACAAAATGATTTTCTGAAAAAGTTTTTAGTGGAGCTACGATTTAAAACATAACACAAACGATTACAATGTACATACATAGGTAGATATGTGAACAAAAAAATGTATGTATACGGTTTTATGCTGGTGGAGGAGGGTATTCTTTTCCATTTTCCTCCTGCCATATATTACATTTATCAGTTATTTATTAAGTAGGAACATTTCCGCATATGAAAATGCTTTTAAGAGTTACGCTAAACAAAATATAAAAGAAGTTCGTTTCAAAATTAACGCTTGTTTCCAAGAGTAGTGTAAAATAGGTGTACAAGCAACATTTTAAAAATAAAGCAAAATATTGTAGTGAAGAGTAATCATTTTTATTATTGATTATTCTTCACTATTCTTCATCTTCTCGTTTGTACCAATTTTTACGGGCTAAAGCAAAGTCTCTGCTCTTCGTCGGAGCAAGGCAACTTTTCGGGCTATTCTTCCCGGTACACTGGTACCTAATAACTGTCGACGAACAGTTCGGGGTGTGTAGTAATTTCATTGGAAATTGCTCTAAATGGCTTAAAGGGATTTCGCTTTGCTAAAATAATCATGTGTTTAACGGAAACAGGTGAAGTTTTGTTAACTGCTCCGCACCTCTTAGTATTTGTTTTTGGGAGCAATAATAATACTGCACATTTTTCCCTGATTTCGAAGCCGATGACCAAGCCTTCCACCTTCTTGACTACAATGATGTGCTCGATCTATCTAATATTATTAGAAACATTAATTCGTATTGTAATTTGTTCTGAAGAAATGCGATTTACTTTTACAATCCGCCTTCACAGTAACATTTTGCAGAACACTTCACTTTACATAATTTTAAAGACCTATTTCACTGCCAAGCCGAAAAACCTATCAAAACCCTCTACTTTTTTGTGCAAGAACTCGCTCACGTAGGATTCCGGGAATTAATTTTGAACAGTTTGGCCACTTGTAAAAACGTTGTGTGAGCTTTGTGGGAGCCCAAAAAGAACTGCAAATTGAATTAAAGCGAGTATACTTTGACAATTAATTTACTTAGACATTCCGATAATTTCCAAAATGATAGTTATGCCAGTTTCACAGTCGGAAAGCTATTGCGCTTTCGTTTAATTATTTTCCTATTCTTACGAACATCTACTCATACGAGTATCGTAACTCATGAATTTGGAAGCATGGCGAGAAAATGCTCTTTTTTTCCATTAAAGACTCCCTCCCATTAAAGACTGCTCCCATTAAAGACTATCATAAACACTATATTATAAGCGATGCAAAACAATAGAGACAAATATAATCCATTCAATAGTATCCTATATCTGTATTGTTGTTATATTAAGTGCTTGCCAAAATTTTGGCCAGGGATTTCTATACAGGAAAATGAGAAATACCCGCGTACATAACGATTAAATTCGATGATCTTGACCTTTGTTTTCATAAAATAACAATTTCCTATTTCATATTATTGTTTTATTCAGCGTACGCCAGCGCTAATCATGGAGGACTAAAAAATTGCATTCTCGACTTTCATTATTTTTTTTATTTAATTTGAAGAAATCTGCTGCCAGAGCCTAACAAGCGCTTTTAAAAGCTTATGCTGTGATGCTGCCCCATCATATCCCAATAATCATATGACAAAGAACGGCCTGCAAGACCAAAAAAGCTTCGAAGACAATGAATTGACAAGCTTATTAGACGAAAACCCAGCTCAAGCCCTCAAAGAACAGTCGGACAACTTAGCAATTGATAATTCAACTATTTTTAGACATTTACATGCGATGGGAAAAATCCAAAAGAAGGGAATGTGGCCACCATAGGAATCGACTGAAAACGCCATTTCGAACCGTTACAACACCGCGGTTCCATTGCTTGCCATGCACAAAAAGAAGAGTTTTCTTTGGTGCGTTATGACTGCCGATGAAAAGTGGATTTATTTGGACAATTTCAATCCTAAAAAGTCATGAAGTAGCCTAATGCAGTCGTCCACATCGATACAGAAGCGGAATCTTCATGGCCTTGAGGTTTTGCTGTGCATACGATGGAGTCAGCAATGTGTAGTGGATTACAATCTTCTAAAACCGGATGAAACTGTTATTGTAGATGCCTGCCGAAGTCAATTGAACAAATTGAACGATGTTTTGTTGCAAAAAAGTCGCAGCAGTAGCGACTAAAATGGCTGCTACACGAATTGACTGAAACTGCCCCTTGTCTTGGCTTCTTGTTGTAAGCGTTGTCAAGGATGCGTTATTGTAGCGCGAATAGGAAGTTCTACCACACCCAGCGTACCCTTCAGACATGGCGTCTTTTGAATACCACTTGTTCAGATCTATGCAGCATGGTTTGGCTCGCATGTCGTTCCGCAAAATTGAAGAAGTGCGAAATATGTCAATGATTGGATCGCTGCCGAACCAATATAAGTTCTTTCGACGCGATATCGTCACGTTACCGGAAATATGGTCAAACGTTGTACAAAATGATGGAAAATATTCTGATTAATATACATTGTACCCATTTTTCTCAATGAATGACTTTTTCGAGTAAAAATGGGCCAACATTTTTGCAAGCACCTAATAAATACAAACAAGTAAGAAAATTATGTTCGGTCGCGACCAAATTTTTTTTGTGTCTATCAACATTATGCCAACAAAAAAAAAAGAAAAAATAGGCAAAAAACATGGAAAGCAAAGGTGTTCACAGTTGTCGTAACATAGATGTCCTCTTTAGAATATTTGGATCCTTTTGAAACCATTTTGCAAGTTTGTTGGCGATATCTTCATTTTTGCGAACGGGAGATTGTTTACCACAGATACTGCCCAGTTGCATAGACGGACAGATGGACAAATGAACAGACGGACATGGTAAGGTGCATTCCGAATTCGGAAGTGGCAACAAATTTATATATTTTATGTGGTTTTTGAAGCATGCTTCTGCGTGTTTTCAAATTATTGAAAAAAAATTACAATTTGGTTAACTATAAAATTGGGCTCTTTTGCACACATACTACAAAATCGCTCATAGAATATACGTTCAAATTATTGCAAACTTATTTGTGGTAGTTTATGAGTAATAAGCAAAAACCAATTTTTTATTCCTTTTAAAAAACAGAGGTGTTCTTAGTTTATGTGGTACTGTAGCCGTGTTGTTCGTCTGATTTGGTCCGCTTTCAACACCAACTTATGTACAAAAACTTTCAATGTTTCTGCCAAGTCGATAGCTTAATTTTTGCGGCCAGGAGAATATTGATAAGAGACATTACATAGGCGAACAGACACACAAACGGACAAACGGACATGCTTAAATCATTTCAGAATTCGACGCTGATCAAGAATATACGGTTTATACCTACCCTACCCTATATAGGTTTTCTCCCTATAAAGTATATATGCGCCTAATCAGCGCGAAACTCTGAATCGATTAAGTCGTGTCTGTCCGTTCGCATTTCTGGGCGGTGTGTGTTGTTGACACTCTACTGCTCGAATAACGATAGATACTAATTTCAAATTTGGTAGAAACACCGGAAGTTTCTGTACGTGAGTTGGTATTGAAAATGGGCCAAATTAGTCGCAGCTCATGTCCGTAGTAAAGCGTAAATTGAACGCAACTCTGTTTCTATGAGCAAAAAGTTCTGCGTTTTTTGCTTATTATTCACAAATCATGAAATATAGAAGACTGCAACTTTTTACATTTAGTTTCCGGAAAACTCTATTACAATATTTGTGTGCAAAAATGAAAAAAATCTGTCATGCCGACACAAAGTTATAAGAGATTGCAGTTTTTTTTCCTCTCTTTGAGGTCCTATGCTTATTAATCATAAGGTAAACAAGGCATAACGTTTAAAAGTAAATTGTGAAGATAGGTTATATTATCTGGCCAAAAATGCGTTAATTCTAAAATAGATATGGGGGACACAAAGATGTGGTGGATTATTTTCTTAACAATATACCATCGAAATGGGTAACAATTAAAACGAATTGAAAAATAGAATGCGGCAAACTAAGCGCGGGCGTGATCACATGTTGGATTGATTTTTTCTTAATAATACAATGGAAGATAATGGAAGATCCCATTCACTTTTTTATAACCATAAATAAAAACATGGACCGCTAAAGATTTCAAGGTTGGTGGGTATACGAGACCCAGCCGAATATAACTTTCCTTCTGGTTTATTAATATATTTACTATTTTATAATGGGTAAACTAATGGAAAGCTAGTAAAAACACTATAATTGGACACAGGGTGACATTAAATACTCAACACCACTTTATTTAATACAGTTATCTATATAACGACTTTTCAAAATAAGGCTTTATATGGTGAGCGTTTGGAAGAGTTGTCCAAAAACATGGCGGTGCGCCGACTTTCATCAAAATATCTCAAAAATTGCGATGTATAGGTTGAACACAAGAAGACAAGACAGACAGACAAACAGATAAGCTTATATTGATTTAGAAAGTGATTCTGAATTGATCACGAAATGATGGCAAAAATACCTTCGTCCTGAATGGTATCTTGGAGGTCCGTTCTCGAAAATTGTAGTTTTCATACACTCTCGGGACACATTCTCAGTTTTTTTTGATAAGCATAACTTTTAAACGGAATGTGTACATGGGTTTTACAACCAAATACCAAATGCATGGTAACTTTCCATATTTTCTCCCCATATTTCACTTTCGCAACTACTGTGAAAATCTAGTTTTTTTACCCAATTTTTTTACCCGTGCAAAAAGGAATGCGTACTTTCTAGGCTTATCTATTTTCGCATTCATATCGATCATGTAAGTTCGTCCTTCAAAGCACCTCTACTCAGTATTTTAAGCAAGCACTTAAATTCTATAGGAATGAGAAGCCTGAACTATACAAAAAATGGATGAAAAATACTTCCCCATATGATTACATTAACTAATCTAGTGTTAGGCATTGATTTATCTTAACTGAGAAAGTTCACTGCCTCTTCACTCCCAATACATCCGAAATATTTTTTGAAAAATTGTAATTTCAAAAGAAAAGTTCTAAATTCGCTGATGGTCGTTCGAATTCGAATCTCTTTGCCAAATAATATTTGTAGAATTTTACTGCCGGTAGTACCGAACCTACGATTCTCTTTCCACTTGATTTGGATTTCTAAGTTACTAATTTCAGATCATGATATCGTGCCAGCTTAAAATCAGCCCTAATGACATTACCTCAGGCGCTTTGACAGGACAGTGGATAGTGAAAATAGACATCGCGTAGAGAGCTACGGAGGCACAGGCAAGTTAAGTGTTTCACAAAAATTACTTAAAGGAATTGTCTCTCAATAATTGCTTTCATCCATTTCTTCACGCCAAACTTTTTAGAATACTCTTGTGTGTAGAGAATTCCCTAGCGTTTACTATACAAATATCCTATACATATATCGATTTTATTAAGTCCTTCAACAGATTTTACCATTTAATGATTTTTCCACTTCAGTCCTCTTTCTTTATGCCAAGTGAAGGACATAAGCTTGAACACCGAACTTATGCTTTAAATGGAAGAAACCAAGGCTCTCAACAAGAAATGTGTTTGTTCGTTGATCATTTTGCTGATCCCTATGAATTGAAGAATCTTGACTCGGCCCTTTGTCTAAAGAAACGCTATTCGGTAATAAGCTTCCATTTACATATCGAACTATATATGACTTTGGTGACACCAAAGTAGGCGGAGTAAGTATGTCTCCAGGTGGAAACAGCCCAATATGTCCAGAAACAGTTCGGGCTTTTCACGTTAAGTGAGTTAAGTGAGTTAAGTTTCATTGTAATTATGCGAAAATCTGAAATTTAACTTTGGAGAAACGTGGCGATCGATGGTTACTCACTCGTCCGCTTTATTAATTGAAATGAAGAAGTTCAGTGTTCATAATAGCCTCTCAGGGTATTTTGTTTTAACAAAACTTAGTCAATGTCATTTTGGTTGCACACTACTTGAAGCATTTAAGATTTCGAGAAAATGGATATGTACAAAAAGAAAACTTTTATTTTAATTTAAATATTTGTAGGATTTGTTCGTAAATATAGTACGCTTACTAAGATCTTTTGTCACGCTGTTTCACGTTTGCTTTAGTTCAGGTTCAGTGCCGCATTCATAGTTCCGATCGATAGCGACGTGCTGGATGTGTCTTTATGCCAGACATATGCTTGTTTTTTCTTTTTTTTTTTTTGTCTCTTTTTATTTGCCTTTATTCATATAATTAATTTGCGTTTCCCAAAGTTCTTCTTTTTGTTTGTTTGAAAGAGCATTACAGTTTCAGTTACCATTTCATAGTTTAAACGCAATCTTGAGAGTTATCTAATTGTGTAGCTGAACTATGTCTTTCATCAATCTGAATTTTCCATATATATAATGTAATATATAAATGAAATGTAAAAAAAATTAATAAATAAATTATAAATTATATTTTAAAATACTTTTAAACTAATTTCATATGAATCACGGCGATCCAAAGGATTGTAATATACATGCTGTACAGACATTAGAAAAAATACACTTTCGTGACTTGAAAAGAGAGTGGAAGGGATTCAGCTAAGATTCATTATTTTCAAGTCCATCTGCTAAAACACAATTACAGTCTCAAATCTTCATCTGGAAAAACATACTCCTACTCTTCACTCTTTGACTTTACTCTTCTTGTACTATTGGATCAAAATTTGTAAACTTTCAGTTTACATCTTTAGTTCGAATCGAAAACGAAGTCATGACGAAGATACGATTACGATTTATATATATATATATATATTCTTTCTGTTTTAGAATAAAATATCGTACACGAATTGAACTTTTTTTTGCTATTACCATAGCATGTAAAGAACTCAATGCATTGTATCTTTACTTTTTCTCTTCCGACCGGGCTCTGAGGCTTTGCTTTTGCGTGAACCTAAAAAGCTCGAAATTGTAAGTTGTCTTTTATTCCAAATAAAAAGCAATAATATTAAATAACGCCTTTTTCTTCTAGGGTTTTATTGTACAAAATTTTATACCTATCGTCCATTTTAACCTTCAGATAGCATATGTTCTGTTTTTTTTCTTACGTTCTGTCTTCGAGAGATTCAGTTCAAACGAAGTGTTCTCGTTTCATGTCGTGTAGAAGTCACCTATTTACTTAGGAGAATTCTTTAATACGTAATAATTAATAGCTTTAAGCGAAAAATAAGCGCGTTTTCTTGCTTAGTGTTGCTTCCATTTCTCCATAAAATCTCTGTCATT
The DNA here is from genome assembly GCA_001077435.1 of Glossina morsitans morsitans. Classification (NCBI taxonomy): domain Eukaryota; kingdom Metazoa; phylum Arthropoda; class Insecta; order Diptera; family Glossinidae; genus Glossina; species Glossina morsitans. The sequence continues at coordinate 74,729 of CCAG010020666.1, forward strand.
TGAATGGACAACAGAAACTTACGTTTAATAGCATTCAAGTTATTGCCACGTAATTGTTCAATACTTAAGCACATCAAAGCGAGGCTTACATGTATACATCTCCTTACTATATTATGCAATATGATTGATGATGATTTGTAATATTTCAAATATATTTCTAGCCACAAGGCTAGACTCGCTCATTCGAAACTTTAGACGGTAAAATTTCCCGTTTTTTGTTATGAGAAAGCCTATGGAAAGTTTCTTTAAAAGAATACTTAGCTTAGCTTAGCACGATAGTTAGGGAAGACGATGTTTATTTCACTTTTCAATACCATATATTCGCGGTAACGTAACGTATAGTTAAAGTGCTTATAAATTATGTTACAAAGAAATCGTATTTAAGAATTAATGGGTTATGACGAGTACATAAAAACGGGAGAAAATACTTTTCTCACATTCGCAAATCATCATTGACTCATTCGACTTATACCATTTTCATTTATATCCGCTCATATATTTACATGATCTGCATGATCGGCATGGCTGTCGGTATACCAGAATGTTAGCTGAATGCTAAAACTTAATGCATTTATATAAATTTTGTTCATTATATATTTATATACATAAATTTATTATATAATATATTTAAGTTATTTTTATTATCTCTTTTAATTAATGTACGCGAATAGACTGTAAAAATCAATTGCGACAAGCTTACTGATAACAAGCAAAGAAGATGAAACTTTCTTAACAATTTTTAAATATTTCAATATGCTGTCGTCAATAACTTGCAACATATACCAGATGTCGTTCGAAATGCTTACTAAACCGTTATCAAAGAGACGAATAATAGTCGTTCCGTATACGCCAAATGATAGACCGACAATTAACAGTAAAAAATATGGGCTTTCATATTTAATATGCCGCTTGGGCGATTAGTATTCTAAATTATATCCTATAAGATGAAGTTTTTCAAGTTATATTCTACTGTGGAAAATATGGTTGTCCTCTCTTCTTGATTTGGCAAGTACTTATATTCAGTGAGTCATTTGGCAAAGATTTCGGTAAAAAAAACTTAGCTTAAAGGGCAATAAGTTCTTTAATCAAAGCAGCAGACAGAAAAAAACACCTTTTTTTCTTCTTTAAATTCCGGCTAATGTTCCAGATGTCTTTTGTATGAATAGAGAAAATTCCCTAGTTAAACGTTCTTATGTTTTTACATATACTAAATATCTACAGAGTGTAAAGAAAACCTCAAGGTACGTAGATTTTGTTTGCGCATTCAATAAAATGTTGTCATTCGTACATTGAGACCTAAATTGAAAAACAAGAGAATTTAATAATTGATTTGCAAACCCCTCTTAAGTCTTTAAATCTTAACATTTTCTAATTTGACTTTGAAACAAAGCAATACACTTAGAAAAATTTTATAATCAAAATTAAGGCAATGAAACCGGCAGAGAAAAGATCAAAAGAGTTTTTTAAAATTAATTTCATTATTTTTATTGCGACTTCAATTTCCGTAATCAAATTGATTTTCAAACATTGCTTACGGACCCATCATATGTTTAGCAATTCTTGAAATGTACGAACAGTCAAAACAGATTTTCACAACGGGCAGATTTAATTCAATTCGAAAATATTAAAACCACTCGCGATCAGGTTAAATTCATACGATATACGATATACGATATAAAGAGTGACTATCAAAACATTGATCGCTTATCATTCAATAAGGTGTCAATAAGGTAAGGTGTGAATTTTCGAACAACCTACGAAAGGGAAACAATAACTTTAGGTAGTCATGACTACAATATAAATGTAGACTTGTCTATCTTAACATTTTTCCCTCTTTCGGAAGTGATATTTGTAAGTGTGTGTGTGTTTAAAATGCAAAATCAAGAGACCAATATATTACCGTAGACACCTTCTAAGACAGAATGCAATTACACCTAACACCTCGTAAACAGCTACGTATTTGGCCCGATATGTCCTCTTTTAGGCAGAACGATTCAATAGATTTTCTATCGAATCTCAATGGATGGATAAATGCTACCACTCATGTTGAATGTTAAATAACCAAACAAATTCATATTTCAAGACATCAAAGAAATTGTTCAACTAATTCAAATTTAAAAGAAGACAAGAAAAAGGAAGAGATTTTGATTGAACAGAGAAGCCACGGATCTATGAATCGATTTGAGAAGAAAGTGAAAATTCTGACAACGAAAAAGAACGACTTTATAAAACTACGTCACTCCATGGATTTAAGTTCTTTTTCGTAGAAAAGAGACTTTAAGTGACTCCTCCAGAATCTTTAAATCAACTCTGGTATACTGTAATGGACCACATTGAAGACTTTAGTATTAATATTTCAGTATCGTAGTTAGGCAGTTTTCCGCAATATTTTGATGATGTGAACTATGAAATACAGATGTACTTTATTTCCTGTGTAGGCAAAAGGAAAAATAGAAATTTGCTCTAACAAATATTTTATTATTTCGAACAATCGTCTGGCAGTCCGTCTGTCTACCTATCTATTCTACTAAGAGTAATATATGTGTGCACGCACGTACAAATATACCGTATGTAGTAAGTGTTTGTGGTAGTTCACATAAAAACACAATTGTTGATAAAAAGCATTTAAATAACCATTCTTTTGTATTTAAGGCCGGTTGCGTATGCGCATGCGCCTGCAAAGAATCAATAGCAAAAACGGACGATTTTCACAGCAATGAAAAAAAAAAAAAAGTTCAAAATCATAAAAATACAAAAATGTGTAAAAATCGAAATATTCGAAAGTCAGCATGACTTTTAGCAGGTAAATGCGATATTTGCCACAAACAAACGCACTCACAAGCCCAATGTATTTAATAATAAATTGAAATTAACCGAATCTCTGTGTCTCTCTTGTATACCACACCATGTCAGCATAGACAATAAAGGCAATTCACACAATTCACAAAGGTTCCCCTTCAAGTGGTTATTGTTTTTGTCAAAGGACATCCGCAAAATATGTACGAGTACGCTTGCATGTAGTTGTTAAGGATGCTTAGAAAGAAACAAATGCATTTGATTTTGAGCCCGAATATAAGTACATACAAATAAAACTGTCTGTCCTCTAAATGAAATATAAAATCTAACGCAAGTGAGCGGACTTTTGCAATATATTGTAAATGCGTTTATGTGAATATGTGCACGCATACGTTCAAAATATAATTTATTAGTTGGGTGCGATAAAGATTACAGAAGATTACATAGATTATTTGCATGGAGGTATTACAGACATCAAAACAAAAAATTAGTAAATACTTAGTCAAGTTTAGCTTTACTGCGAATATTAAAGAAATTATTTGCTGTTAGTTTAGAACGAAGCTTCAATTCGTTGGGGAACCGGAGAAGAACTTTCAACTTGATATAAATAATGATTTGTTTACACAACAAAAACAGTTGTGTTATTTAAGAGAAAGCCGCCTTTACCACGGTCAAAATATGAAAACGGTTTCAAAAAGTTTTCTGTTGGCACGAGAAGCTTGACATTTCATTATTTAATTAAAGAAAACATCTCCTTAAACTCATATGCAAGTCTTTAATTCGGTCAATTCCTAGATGATGTGAGCTTAGTATACATTGAATAGACTCTTCGCTAGCTCTCATTAGCTCTCGTTTGCATATTATTTATGCGTTTGCTTGTCGATCACCGTTGATAGCATTTGCAATCTCAACAAAGAGAGTAAGCTTTATATTCTACGGTGACCAAAATATGTGCGCAGAAAAAGCATTCGCAATCAATCTCTTCTTACAGAATGATTTCTGATCGCCCGGAAATTTTAGCCTCTCCTTTGTTCCACTTCTTTCTCAGTTCCTTATACTTATAGAAGATGAGCAGACGACGATAAGAATAAGTAGGGGATGCCGGAATTAGTAAGCCCGGTCAGGTTACGAATGGTCTTAGATTGATGTCAATCGATTTACAAGAATTCTTACATTAGTAGACCACAGAAGTTCGGGGACTTTAACGAAGACATTTTACTCAAAATCGTTCAGATTTTCTAATGCATATGTGTATGTGTATCAAGAAAGTAAAAATTAGTTTTCAAAATCTCCATATTCTTATACAGCTGACTATCACATGAAAAATATGCTTTTAGCCATACGGGTATGTACTGCATTTGTCCCGCCATCCGTAACGTCTGCGAAATATTAGTAGAAACTCCATAAACTTTATATATTGTTTGTTTGTGTGTTCGTATTTTTGGAATGCAAATATTTAAAAGAAAAAGCTGAAACATGATTTACGCAGTTCTATATATAGTACATATGTCCGATATAAATATTAGTTAGTGTAAGACCTACGGCGTTCGATTAAGTGACACGTCCATAATTAAGGAAATAGTATGCTATTCTAATATATTCGCCAGATATTGTGATGACCAAAAATTTCCCGTAAAACAAATAAATACAAGCATTCTCTGTGGGTTTGTTTTGCAATGTCATCTCTCTTTGGAATAACTTTCACGTCCTCGCATACGACAGTACTTTCTCCTATTGAAGATTTTTTAATAATCCTTCAGCCCAAGTCGTTCTAATTAATTGATTGTAATCGTAATATTTTTAAGGGGGCTGTAAAACACAAACCGATGTCTACTGATACGGACATGCATGCACAGTGTCGACAGAAAACTAATCCACATCGTTCAACTTCTTTGAACAGTAAGCGCAATAGTTCAACTCTGATTATCTAATTTCTATGCACTCAGGAAAAGAAGAAGACCTAATTATTTGACGTCTGTTGCAGTCATTCCAATGTAATGGAGAAATTTTAATTAATAGAAGCGAATTGCAAAAATTAGCATTAAAGTGTTTGCTCGTAGAAACAATATTGATACTAATAGGTTTACAGAAAGTCAAAAATGATTTTTGAGTTCCTCTCCTCTATCGAAGTAGTAATCTTTAGAAATCGCGTCAGTTTTTTATGACTGGTTAACTGAACTGAATTAAGGAAATTTCGGGTTCAATTGTTCAGGCCGAAAATGTTTTCCTAAGGTTTTAAATTTTAAAGAGTTAGAAATATAAGACCATTTAATTTCTTTATGTATCTTGATGATCGAAGCTTGAGGGTCGAAGCTTGATTGGACCAATATGTTAAAATTGATCTAAATTTGTATACAGGATAAGAGAGGGCCATCTTGTTATATTTCATGTGATATGCGTGATGTATAAAGTTTATAAAATGAATTTTAAATGATTTAAAATAGAGAGCCTTTCCAATGTTATATCGCGTTACTTCATAGCCTAGTCACCTTCACGTTAAAGCGATTCGATTGACTGGCCGATTATACAAAAGGTCTCGACTAACAATTCAATGGTCGTAGTTTCAAATCTCCAGTGCGTTAGAAAGTTTTCAATAAAGCCGACATCCTAGATACTAGTGCTTTAAGACTTCAGTCTAAGAATTTATTTCCTTGGGTAAATTAATAATAATAATAATAATAATAATAATGATACGTTGAAGTGTTATCGTTAGGCTTCCGACATCTCTCGTTTTATTGATGTATCAAAAACATAGCTTTAAACTTTAATGTTGATAATAAAGCCGAATACTGACGACACCTCCATTTGATGAGTTAAGTGGAGGGCTACTGTGCTGACAGTTGCTCCAAGCTAATAAAACCAGCATCAAGGAGCGTTAACCAAAAAAAAAAAAATAAATAAATAAATAAATGATGATATTGAGTCGAGAAAAACAAAAGCCGGATTGGCTGATCCTTGGTCTCATATTGCAAAACTCAACTAGGAAGTTTTGGTAATATTGAACTGGAATGTACTATTATTATCACTGCATATTTCCGCTTCTAATTAATACAACTTTCAACCGATAACTTCCTAACTGCCTGAGTATCACTTCCATTCTTACGATGGTATCCAGAAAGCGAGCCATTTCTTGGGTACGCTCATAACGCAAATTATCCTCTCGGCAGGGGATTGTGAGTGAGTGGGAATGAATTATGCTTTCGCTAATTTTATCAACTGCTTTTGTATGAACCTTTGCAATCGTCTTTATAAACGATGAGAATTAAAAGCGAAGACTTGCCATCACAGTACATTATGGCTTGATGTCCGTAAGAGTACGATATCAGGACGCTGTTTGCTCTATTAGTGGAATCTTTAGTGTGTCTATAACTGACATGACATATACATACATAGGATGGCTATTAGATACATGTATACGAACAGAATATAAGCAACAATTTCCGCTCTGTTAAGAGATTGCTTCTTCTACACCTACTTATATACGTTGCTGAACGATTTCATTTTTCATTAAAATCTTAATAGATTTACACTTGGTGTCATGCACATTAAGAAAGAAACAAACTTTTGTGAAAATTTTCAAAAGTCAAAAAGCATCCATTCTACGTTATATAAGATATATCTTGCACTGAGATCTAATTCAGTTTAAAATATTCCTTCTGATCGGTTTTCTTCTTATTTTGATTATAATAATTGGCCACGCCCTTTTGTCTAAATACGCTCTCATTCACGTATTATTGTTTCAACTACAAACGCATGCTTTTTACTCAAAATTTAATGCATTGTTGACGAGGGCTACTACTACTTAAAGGTGTAAGCAGCACTCAAGTATCGCACGCTTGGAGGGTTGAGACAATTTAAAACCTTTTGCTCATTTGTGCCTAAACAATATAGTATGGAAAATTGACATATATCAGATTTAAAATTTATTGCGAACGCATATACATCTGGACCTACATACGTTCATACTGCAAGTAAGCAACCACTGTTTTGAACTAATATTTGTTTGCAATTTGTGCGAGATATTGGTTATTTAACATGAAAGGAACCTATCTGAAGTTTTATTTTTTGTGTTTTTTGACAATATGGTAGATCTGTATTTGTGTGTATAATATGTAATTTGAGAATTATGTACAAATATGTGAATGTTCAATGAGAAATGAAAATTGTATTTAACGGTTACATTTTCATGAGTGAAATAATTAAATTTATCCTTATATGTACGTGTAACGAAGTCGCTTTCTTCTAAATGATTACAATTCTCATGATTGAATGAATGATTACAGTTCGTTCATTCAAATGGAGAAATATGGATCTCCTAGTTGCTCATATAAGGTCAAAAAGTCAGTTAAAGGTAAATTGTTTAGAACATTTTATAAATGTGCACTTGAAAAGCTCAACGTTTCCAAAAGACCGGTGTCGTCTTTTTCACGGGCATGTTATTTAAATGCTACCCCATGCTGGCACATGGGTTTTGGTAGTTTTATGATTAGTTTTTTCAAAACTCGTTAAACTATTGATGAAATACGTTTGAATAGAGCGTTTGATTTGGGGAATGTAATGGTGGTGCCACAATAAAATGAAACTTTTTACTTAAAACTCTTTGGTCTATAGCTAAAGAATATCATTATTCTCCTTGTGCAAGCGACTATTTGCCCGCATTGTCCATCAGTCTTCACGAGACTTATTGCAAAGTCGTTTATTTCAACTCGCAAAGAATCTCTTTGCAACTATAAACGAATTATAGGAACATCCATAAACCTTCTACGCTTTATGATTAATTACTAAGACACTTTCTCGGATCTGTTATGCTCTTTGCAATGCCGAAAATAACAATTTTAAACAACTGCATGAGTATGGCTATATGAATTGGCTTCGATTAAGTCTTTCGTTTTCTCGAAGATAGTTGCAATACTGTCGAGCATATTTGACTAAAATTCTTATACGCCCGTATAAACTAAATATCTCGCCTTTAAATTAATTTACATTATTAGATAGATAATTAATTAGATTTCTTATTCATAAATAAATTTTTATCACTTTCATTAATAACACATAATAAAAAAATGCAAATGAAAATGAGTTAAAGGAGTGTATTATTACAGGATTTCGCATTTTTGAAATGACTTTCTTAACGTATAAAATAAATAAAACGCAAGTATATGTATTCTCGAGAGTACAATATTTTTAATAAGTTTTAAACATTCTTATTACCTCTTCTTCTACTTAATACTATATATATATATATATATATATCATCTATAATATGCTGTGCAAACTGATAACCTGGGATGGTGTAAAAGACCCAAATACTGATACGGAAGGCTTTGTTTTTCAAATTTTCACCATGTCTTTCCTTTTATGGGCGGACAAAATCTCTTAAGATAACATCTTATAGCGAGATCTCTTTCGATAATCTTATGTAGAAGACATTTCCCAATGAATGTGTAATTAATTATATATATTTACTTGATTTTTCTCTCGAAGATGGATTTTTATAACTCACATTGGCTAATGTAAATCTACTAACTGACAACTCAATGATCGCGGCTACAAATCTCAAGTGCGGTAGAGTTTTTAATACAAGCGAACATACGATCTTAGTTATCCGGCAGCTTTTAAATGTCTATGCTTTATAAATTTATTTACAAAATATGCAGAGAATAAATAGATGAATAAATCTACTGGCAACTTCCCTATAAGTTTTTTTTGGTTCGAAAGTAAGCGCAAATCCTTTCACGAATATTTCTTTCCGGGTTTAAGACTATTCTATAAGAAAGTAATTCTCTTCTACATAAGATGTTCTTCTCGAAATTAACCTCGCGGCATAGACGCGGTCTGATCTCCATCTTTCTATAGTTTTATGAATGATTAGTTGAGATTCACAATCTTATATAATGAATGCATTATATAAGACGGTTGAGTATGATGTTAAGAACTCAAAATCAACATTGACTGTAAACACTTCATATAATTTAGATTTACGGCGCGTTGCGACATTGGTCGCTCATTTATCGATCAGTTGCAAACGAAGAGATAAATTTGATATATGTATGAATAAATGTACATATGTGCAAAAAGGTTTTCTCGTTCTTGAGAAGAGTGCACACAAAACGAAAATCACTTAATGTCAACTCATGCTGCATGTTTTTGCAAAATTTATTTGTAATATTAATTTTTAGAGTTTCGATGAGCTAGATGAATGCGCAATCAATGGCCTGAGATTCACATTTCAACTTCACATCATGTGTATGAATACAATGTTAGTTTACGCTTGTATATGTATGTATAAATATGTGCATATACATGCAGAAATGCAAATATCCATAGACATATTAATTCATGGTATACATGAGTCGTTCGCTTGCGAAATCGGTTAACATCATTAAAGCAGATGCAACTTCTAACCTATACTATATAGCAAAGAAAGAAGAAACACGTAGTTCTAGACGAATTTTCGAGACCCACCAGCTTTATATTAAAATAAAACTAAAATCAAAATGGAAAACAAATAAGCCTAATATAGGAACACAAAGAAAGCAAATAGTACTTCGATATTTTATAATATTGGATGGGCGTGTGGCTGACGTTTCCATATTCCATAAGTAAAAATTCACTATACATTATAGTTTATAAGAAAGGAGCAAAGAACCCAATCTTTATCACAAACATTGCAAAGCTGGACGAACATACATTCTTAAATGAGTTCAGAACTGACCAAGGATATACTTACTTTGTAAAATCTCCGAAGCTGCCTTCTGCAAAGATTTTGATAAAATAAATACATTCCGATTCTTCGGTGATGGGTATAAAAATTGTGAAAAAAGGGAACAAATTTATTCCTGGGAGTTGTTATTTTCGATACTTAGAAATTCAAAAATGGAAATCGATTAAATGTATTGAGTTGAATTGTTGAAATTTTTGATCCGATTACGTCATACACTAATTGTATTTGTATGCTTTCAAAGCTTTCCAGGATTTAATATAATATATTAGATCGCTCAATAATAATCTGCTCTCACACATATATGGAAACAATGTTAATAGTACCAACCTTCAAGCGATACGTGCCACAATTTCGTGATATAATTCGTGTAGTAATGAATCAAAGTTTCCTTTCCACCTAAACAAGGCCAAATAGCGCTGTGAGTCACCAGATTGTTGTTGAATGTGAGCATACGCGGGGCCCATTTTGAACAGTGCTTTCTCATGAACAAATATTCATACAACGTTATAAATACACTCCCCCTAATATCGTTAAGGTGTCAACTATTTCATGCAACTTCATTTTACGGTCTTCATAAACGATCTTGATGCTATGTTTTTTGAAAGAACTACCGAGTTGGTGCGAGCAGACCGTTCGGCAAGAGTCGCCATTACGAACGCATTATTTCAACTTTTTCTTTTAATCAACACAAGAAATTCAAATTTTTCCATTGTTCTGACAGTTACAAAGGTGGCAGCACTAAAAAAACTACAATTTGTAAACCAACTGTATGAAGCTCATGAAATTTTTGCACGTATCGCTTGAAAGTAGGTACTATATAGAAATTATATGAATCTATCGGCAGTGATGCTAAATATGTGTCAGATAGGAGACTTATTGAGTCATGTATTAATTATCGAGCTAAGAAGTAGGTATGTTATGACGCTAAGCGTTTTTACAATTATTTTCAAAAAGCATCATCAATTTTCTCTATCAATTTGAAATAGTTCTTTGACACGAGCAAATGTTCTTTTCATTTTTAATTTGAAAAGCTCTTAACATTTGCATTCTCTTGCAATCAAAAAATAAGGAGAATTTGTGTAATAATTTTTTTTTTTTTTATCTCAAAGTTTTCCCTGTTCGGGCAACTGTACGTACGCCATGGGTCTGTGTACATAAGATATCTTTTAAAATGATTTGAACTCTAAGTGTCAATCAAAGGTTTTCGAGCACGAAATTTTTGATTTGCTTGATGTAGCTTTCATCGGTGAATGTTGATGGAGGTCTTGAACTTTCGGCCTTCTTTGTAACCCTTATAAACAGGTTTTTTGCGATATTGTCTCATTGCTGAAGGCCTTCTCTAGCATCCTCAACATTGTGATTCCGCAAATAAAATTTAATAGAAATTCTTTGACCGACACGATCAGTTTACAAAGCCACGCATAACTCTGCACCAATTGATCATATTGGCGTGACATAGCTGTCGAAGACAATACTAATAATCTAGAAATATATATATAGTCTTATGATTATATAGTACCCGCGAAGTTTACATGAAATCTTCACCTCATTTTTTGACCGCAATTGTATGGAGAAATCATTGTAAAAATGTTAGAAACTAATTGTTTCTTACTGTCTTATAGTTATGATGTCTAAAGTGTAAAATTTTGTTTATCTCAGATTGTATGGTTGTTCCTCTTTGTAAACAATGAAAGAGTTGTGAATAATTCATTCAATAATTACCGCAGGCTTTAGATTATTACCGCTGAGTGGAAATGACTGCATCACATTGTTATCGGAACGGAAGATGTGTGGAAAATTATAACATGTTTGGACATGTGGAAGGGCCGAAAATATCGATTGAAAGCAAGTCAAATGAAGAAGAAAATGATAAGTTTTTGATTCGAAGTTTGGGCGACTTTTTTTTGAAAACCCACTGGCCGATGTTGTCTTTTACTTACCTCCTCTTTATCACATAAGCATGCTTGAAACAGTTCAAGGATGGCATGAAAAGATTTGCAACGCTTGCACATGACAACGCTGCCATTTGTTAGTGCGATGACTTTTCATATTTTTCCTTATTATCCTTTTCTACATTTTCTGCATATTTTGTTATTTTGTTTTCGCAAAAACTTGCTAATGTTTATCAAAATATAGATTACAATTGCATAGTGCTGACCGCAGAGCAGAAAAAACATATCAGACATTGTTTTAAAAATTCAGACTTAACGGTTTCCCATAAAACTATTTTATTATCGATGAAACACATATGATTATAAACGAATCAAGGCTGGAAATGAAAAGAAAAGTGAATAAAATGTTTCGCTAAGATTGGTACCAACGAGGGAAGTTCGTAAAATTACCGAGTGGTTAGAAAACGAACGTCACAATAAATTATTAAGTACTGAGATGAGAGTGAGAGTGAAAGAGAGAGGAAGAAAAGATTAATCTGACACTCTGAATATATTCTATCTTTCCGCAGCAAATTAATCTATGATCTTTTTTAATATGACTGATCACCCAGAGGACGTCATCTAAGTAAAGCAAGTAAAAAAGTTATATACGCCGAAGAACAAATGTTATAAAGGGAAGGGCATATCTAGTATACCACAGCTTCGGTTGAAAGAAAATGTTTGTACCGACTTAGACGGATGGGAAAAACTCCTTGCCGAATACTGCTTCACAAATCGGATTCTGCTTTTTCGATTATCACACACGGGTGAAAAAACAGCAATGAAAGCAGTGCATTTCTAACCCGAGCAGCCGTCAATAGGTGGCGCCAAAAATCTTATTCAACTTCTATACTTTTTTTATTGCGCTTATGCTTTGCGAATGCTGTTCATATAAATGTACTTTGCTACTTGGAAATTTAACTGACTACTCCTGACACCCGTTCAATACGAACGCATTGCTACTTGCATCTGGAGGCAATTTTTGATCAAGACTTTAACTGCATTTTAAGCCCACCTTTTACTAAAACTTTGATTTCACGAGCATATAAAGTTTTTCGAGCATTTGGTTATAAGCTATAGAATGTGTGCCCGTGTGAAACGTTTCTTCTTTTTGCTGTCTCGTGTTTAAATTTCAGAAATATTTAATTATCTAAAAATTTAAAACCATTACTTTGGGAAGCTTTTTAATGCGATGACCTCAAGCAATAAAGGAGACTTTGAAAGGCATTTTGTGTCAAATAACTCTTTTTGATGTATTGCACATCATTAAAACGACTGAGCGCTTTCCCTCGATCTATCAGACACCGATTTATGAAGTATTTGTATATATATAAAGTCCATTTACGCCCCTTTTTTAATCGTGCTCGTCACTTAAAAAGTTATTGATATATGACCAATTCGTCGCACCCATGTTACGGGATGAAAGTAGTAAAGCCATAATAGGTCATCCCGTCTCGTAATATGACAACGATGTTGTTCATGAAACTTTCTACATGCGTGTGTTTGTTTGCCTTTACGACTTTTCCTTAGTTTGAAATTTATAGAATAATATGCGCATATACATGCACATAGCCATCTACGGTTTTTTAAACCGTGCACATGTATGTATGTATTAGCGCTATAGATTTTTATTTAAAACATAAACAGAAGGTAAGATTCTACAATTTATTGATCACATAAGCTGATCGTGTTGACACAACATTTTATTATTATTTTTCAAATACTTGCTTAAGGATCGGTGCGCACACACTTCAGTCTGTTCTTCTCGTTATAGCTTTTGCAACACTAAAAATAATGATAAGATTCCACATAGAAAACCTGTATACCTGTGCATTTACATGATAAAATAAGTATTTATCCAATTGCTATGCAATAGTTACGCGCTAATGGAAGTCGCAACAGAGATGTTTAAGCTCTAAGCTGTCCGGTGAATTGAACCCCAATATTATGAATACAAGTATTAACCTAGTTGAAATGATATACCATCGCCTGCGTGCACTTATGTATATTTATAATCATAAACATCGTTCTTTCCCTACCTGCGTAGGTACAGATATTTCGAACTAAACCAAATTAAACTCATTTGTTTCGTTTCGTCATTCGCTGTGGATGATGGCTACATAGAAAAACATGACCAAACTTATGTATATAAATATGTATATATACATATATAATTATATATATATATATATACATGCATATGTTTATATAAATGCACACCTATTCTTGTACGTATACATATACGCTGGTAAGTTCAGAATATTTTGTATGACTAAAATTTTATGGCTCCGTTTTAAACATTTTTAATTTATACACTTTATAAAATTGTTGGCAAACAGGGTTTTTATTAAAACGAAACGATTTCTGTTGTGTTTATAAAATCTTTTGTTTTACGACTTTCTTTGCTTTTAAAAATAAAATTTACATTTTTTTGTGTTCTGCTGACTTTTATTAGGTTGTGGCTGGCTGGATGGCTGGATGGCTGGATGGCTAGTAAATTTACATCCATAACTATGCGTCTGTATATATACACATATGTGCACGTGTGTGTGCATGTTTGTATATGCGTATGTTCCACTGATATCATTACACATGTTTGTACAACCTGATATTTTGTGGCGATTGTCTAAAAACCTGATCTCAATATTTTCCCACAAAGATTAGCATCACCTCTCGAAATACGAGAAATTTTCTTTTATATACTTATCCGTGAATAGTCTAAACAGCCATAACCACTTGCTGTAATTGGTAAACGTGTGCGTAAAAATTCATAGGCATAGCTATTTTCTCTACGTAAATTCTTATACACATAAATATCCATACATAATATAGCGGATGTTTCGCAGCGCAAGACTCTTCAGACTGGTCAGTAAAGTTATCAATTAAATAACTTCCAAACTAATACAGAAACGAAAATTTTCTTTATTCTTCTATATTAATGGTTATCACTTGTGGTGGTAGTCCGTCATTTCGTAAAATATGTAAAGTGTGAATATATACATTTATCGGCAACATGATGAACTCCGTATTTACAGCTTCTGTCAATTCGAGCTTAGAATTAATGTTATGATTTAATTGTGTCTTATATTAAATGTTTACTTGCCTTGTAGTTTAGAACAAAAATAGCTTTAACCTGATGAATACCTTAAGATGTTTTTTCTGCTGGAAACGCATAAAATCGATTGGCGGGATGCATAAAACAGCGTGAAAAATTTGCCTTCAAATAATATTTAAAAAGGTATTCAATTCAAATTTATTGCAAATATATATCTGTATATACATCGGTGGGAAATAACAGTTCCAACGCAAAGAGTTCTATAATCCTTCCTTAATATCCGTATATAAAAAAGACAATTGCATGAACTTAAGCGCACTATACATGCTATACAGGCAAGAGCGGTCCTCAACTGAACAAAATTTCTTACGAATCAGCTTTGTTTTAAAATAAATTCTTTAAAAAAGAAATTAATTCTTTTCAATAGTCTAGCAAACAATTGATCTACCTTTGGCTACTCAACCCTTGAACAAGTAAGCGAATAGTTATAGTATAGAAACTTCTACTATATTCAATGCTAATCTGCTTTAAATTTCATATAAATTGTTCAATAGGCGGACAAAACTATTTCCTATATCCGACAAAACTGTAACTGGTAATTGTCTCCACTATCTTGTTTATATAGAAAAATAATTGTTGACATCCAGAAAGTTTAGTTCTTTAAGATTTAAGTAAAGTTACGTTCCATTCCTAATATCATATCTGCCAGATATTTCTAACGTTTAGCTTTTAATGCGAATTTCTCAATTTTAAAAAGCGAATTGTACCTCTGCTCGTGCCCCTTCTAGTTCCCTTTCGTCAGTATAGCTGGCAATTAAGTACGGTTTGGTATAAATTTGCGTGAAATATTATGTAATCACTCTGCGAAATAATCCCTTTTTTTTTTAAAAATTTTACACCATAAGTAAATACGGGTAAAGAATATTGTGTACCAGACAATTGCAACAAAGATACCTCAAGAAATGAATATTTAAAAGAAAGAAAGAAAGAAAAATGCTTGTACACATATGTGAGAGATCGATACAAAAACGGTAAATGTGTTACATAAATAATAATACTTGACGGCAAATATCAAAGGAATAAAAATAAGAAATTAGCATAAATTATTTTTGAATATTAATTTAGGTCTCTTAACAAACTTTAAACGTTTCGCTTAACGATAGTTAAGATTAAATAGTAGAAATCTAAACCTTAACAGTTTTGAAAGTTTACCACTATTTTGACCGTTCGAATTTTACTTTACACCTATTACTATTTGTCATTAACGTGAGATTTTGCCATGTCTATCCGTCCGTCCACTTATACTTTTATCTTTACTACTACTATTTTTACTTTCATACTCAACAATATCAGATATCCTGAACAGTATATTTTATATTCTTAGTCAAGGTGAAATTTTTGTATCGCATTTTCGTTATATATGCGATGGCCGTTTCATTTCATTTTCAAATGAAAACGAAACTAATACATTTAAAATTGGTGATTGTAAGACGATGATTTGCGCAGAGTAGCAATGCATAGCGTATCATTTGTTTTCCTGTACGTTTATAATTTTTTATCTCTATGCACTTATGCGGAAAATGTATATCTTTATGGATACTGGTGGATATTTCAATACCAAGAGCCTAACAAACAAAAGGGAAGTACACTACAATCTATAGAAGACCTTTAAGAAATGCGAACTGGCGCACATGTTGTAACTAATTTGACACATAATGCCTCTACTAAAGTGACCATAATAATAAAGATCTCTTAAATGCATGTATATAACTTTTTAGCATCTAAATTTCAATAAATACCACTTGGACTCAGTCTCCAGTCTAATTAACCGTTTGTTGCAGCTTCGTCATTCAGACGCTTTTAAAATGCCACGTAATATTCACTAACGGTCGTTTGCTCATTTTCAAGATAGTCGATGAATATATATATATATATATATATATATATCATGCCCATCGCAAAATAGAGACGTCATAGTCTTCCCAGTCGACTTTTGTCTCTTTGGTCGCTTTAGACGGCTTTCGTTGGTTGCTGATCACTTGACTTCTTATCGCTTTGACTCTGGGTATGGTGATGATCCCATGCCTCATTCACTGCCTCATATGGCATGAAGAAATCTCTTCTGGTTCGCCTAAATGGCTGAAATGAATGAATGTTGTTGTGTTTAATCAAAGGTAAGCAAACGTGGCCCCCACTTTAAAGAGATCCTTCGATCATGGATAAATGCGCGCGCAGACTGGTGGATGAGATGCTTTTTGATATCTTTGGGTTGTCAACTATCTCGCGCAATTACACTTTTTGAATTTTAAAAAGGATTCTTTGCATTTTTCTTATGTGATTTCGAACAACTACCTAATTCTGACAGGCAGAGAGTTTAGCACCGTTGATATCCATGTGACTTTATTGAAAATTAACACACCGCTCACAAATCAGTTTCTTCGACAGTCAAAAGTCGTCATAACATCTTTCAATTCAATGCCGATTATCAACGGCACTTTTTCTTATTAAGAACCAATGTTTAATCAACAAATGAAATTTAGAGTTTGGCGTTTTTACAAAAATAATAACAACTTATTATGAGTGGTGTGTTATATTTATTTGACGGATTGTTTTTATATCCTACAGATGGTAGAATGGTGTTTATTTATGTTATGTAGACAAACTTTATTTTAATTGTGTTCCTGTCGCGTCGTGTTAAGCCAGTTAATATTTGGGGAAGATCGCTGTGAAACTTGCAACACAATATTCCGTTGTCATGAAGATCTCACTTACGCACGCTCTTATGCTTATCTTGGAAACGAAAAACTTTGCAACTAAAGCTAAAGAAAAAAAAAATTCAGCGTAAATTTGACACCAGTATATTACAGCGCACAGAAATCTTTCATATAATTTCTATATCAATTTCTGATATATTTTTTTGAATTATAATTTATTAATTGAATTATTTTATTTATTTGTATTGAGTTTCTTATATCGAAGCCTTTTTCTACCCGCCGGTCAATACATCAACACATGTAAATTGTTACGAAAGCAAACAGTGAAAAATGATTTTGCTGATCAAACGATTTATCTAAGCTTTGAATAGTGTAAGCAAAATATTTTTCTTTTTCAAACCGCCCTACCGGTTGATCCACAGATTTATTTATGAGAAAAATTTTTCTATTTGAAGATCTTAATAAAATTAGTTGCAGAAGGATTTATCGACTTTCTACAAAATTTAGTTAAATAAATGATATATATCCCAAGGGACTTGCCAAGACTAGGCAAGTGGGTTTCACATCAAAAAAAAAAAAAAAAAAAACGAAAAGAAAAGAAACGGACAAAAGTTATCTAAAAAAATGCACTTAAATTCACTATGACGGTACCATACATTCAATGAGCGAATTAGCTATAAGTTGAGGGAGGAAGCCACTGTAGAGAAAAAAGTGTGTTTTCGACCTTTTTTTTTGGATGTAAGAAACGATAATGGCATACTAATATTTGAGAAGCCTCTTATTACAAAAAAAAATGAGAGTTTGACACAAAAAGTTAAATTTTCGATCAAAAAAAAAAAAAAAAAAAACACAATTTTTTGTTAATTATTTACTGTTTAAATTAACTTATCGAAGATCAATTGCATATTTCCCTAGCACACATTATTTTGTAAAAAATTTCAATGAAAAGATTGAAAAATTGTGGGTTGAAGCTGAAGCCATTTAGGAGAATGCCTTCAAAGCTTTGAAACGCGTTATAGACACTTTGTTGACACATTATTAAAATGAATTTTTTATTATTTTCTTCTGTTAGTCTATGGCCGCAGGAAGTTGCCCTTTCATTTTCAAATATTCTTTCCATTCGCTTGTCTTGAATATTTTATACTAAAGAGCGCTTCTTTGTACGTATCTATCGAAAGCAGAATCGCCAGTAACGAAAAAAATGGGAGAAACTATATATATATATCTCTAGCGCCCGACTTTCATGTCCGAAACACCAAAAACTTTTAAAGTGCTTGCAGTTTCCTGTCTACCCGTCCGTCCTACCTGTCCCGATAAAGCCGCATTCAAGCTACTTATACTTGGAAATACTTTGGAATGAATCTAATAGCTTTTTGAAGACTCATCTAACGAATTTCGAAATCGATGAAGAATATTTTAGTTTGTGACTTTCCAGCAGGTTTTTAAACATCTTTGAACGACTGGAAAGAACCTCTACATTATAAGGAACAAATTTCTATTAGATAAAGAATTTTTTCCACATATTTTAGAAGACTCGAAGCATTTATTAAGCCGATAAAATAACAATTTTTTTCCTGAAAAATATACAGTGGGCTTTCCCCTTAAAAATTTACTTAGACATTTTCTAGACATAGATACGACTACAACTCGTAGTAAAATTAATTGCATTCTATACAACTATAATGAAGATCGTTAAAAGAACTAAATTGCGTTTCAGGTGACAACAACTGCAACCGTAAGAATCTTCAGGCGCACCTTTGGGGCCTACTACCTCTAACCAATGCAACCGATTCGCAATTAGGCGCAATTGCCATACGGAATATTTGTATCAGATTTCGATTCAATAGCTCTTCTAGACTACACGCTTATAAAATTTTTTGTTTTTCGGTAAGTTGCACCCATTTCTGTAGTAACGTTGTAAGTGCTCTTGCTGCACCGACTTCCAAATCAATACCTGTTACGAATTGTAAGCACTGCGGGTTGAAATGATTTCGAGTAATATATGCTTCAAGTTTTTTGGACTAATGCCTCATATATATAAGCTGAGAGTTACAGTTTTCATGATTTTGACCGAGTGACCTCTATGGCCATCATTATCGTGAATATGCCTAAGCTTTCTATGTTCTCTTCTCCAACTGTGAATAGTGCAAAACCAGATAGCAAATCGATACGAAAAGTTAAGCCGACTGAGAAAAGCTCGACGCTCAAAACTCTATATACTTCATGGGTTTACCTGTGTCCTTGGTTTAGAAATACAAAAACAAAAAACCATTGGATATGTATCTGATGAGATTAAATATTAAAAATTTCGCCTCAGAGTCTTAGTACACGTTGGACTACGGCTATAATTACTTATAATTATTATCATTTTTTTTTTTTTTTTTTGTTTATCTGTATGTATTTGTATGCGAACAAAGTATACAAATTAGTTTAAAATTGCTTGTAAGTTACATTTTTTCTATTTTACAGACTGAGCTGCGCACCTGCGCAGCGTGTGGGGAGCCGATCTCGGATAGATTCTATCTCGAAGTTGGTGGTTGTTCATGGCATATTAATTGTCTTCGATGTTGTATGTGTATGTGCCCCTTAGACCGTCAACAATCATGTTTTATACGGGAACGGAAGGTCTATTGTAAAGTAGATTACAGCAAGTAAGTGTTAAAGAAAGTTACTTCCAATACGTTTTATTTCATTACCGACTTGTGCAGTATTTACTTAAGCTTCCTTATTATTACGACCGCAAGAATACGTATTAAGCAAGTAACAAGGAAGGCAATTGTATTTGCCTTTGACCAAGTCATTTATACCCATCATCCTTAGTCTAAAAAAGATTAAAAATTAAACACAACCAAGAAAATTATATGCTGCGACCGAATCTTTTTATACTAGCCATTGCTGTCTTAAAAGAGACTAAAAAGGAGGAAAAACTAAATTTTCAAACTCTATAATATTGGATGTGTGCGGCTAATTTTTTCAATTTTAGTAAAATAAAAGTGGAAATTTTTATCGTGCGTCTTCTGTAGTTTGTGAGTAATGAACAAAAAAACAGGGAAAGCAAACTTGTTCTCAGTTTATGTTGCATAGCAGGCGTATTCTTTGATTGTATTGAGGCATTTTAAAGTTCTTTTTGGCAAATTTGAAAGCGATATCGTCGTTGCTGCAAAGCATGTTTATTACAAATATTACACAGTTACCCACCTGAGTAGTCGAGTAGGTAAGAATCGCGACTACCAAGTCAGTGTTCGCCGGCTCAAATCTCAAGTTCGGTAGAGCTTTCTTTGCCCATAACTGTAGTGGGTGCTTGGTCGGTAAAGGTATAACACGAACCGATTGGACATATACCCACTAGGAAGCAGCCACTATCTTCCTATTCCTTTCTTTTCTCTCTCTTTTCTTTCTGAAAGTCACTGTGTTACACGAATTGCAGACATCCTCTGGGCGATTGGTTATATTAGAAAAAAAAAAAAAAGAAATGGCCATATGGGCATGTTTCAATCGATTCACGTTCTGGGTGTTTGTAAATGTTTTGACAAAATAAATATAACCCCATCCTTCGTTGTTAGCTATAAAAACATTCTAGTCGCCGGTGCCTGAATATTAAGCAGCCCACACCGCTTCGCCTAATATAATTCTTCATTTATTTGCATGAGAAAATGTCAAAAATTATACCTTTTTTCAATGTGAAGGCATACTGTTGGCTTTATGTAGGAGCGGACCCAAACATGAAATCACGTGAACTGAAACGGAGCAAACTTAATTTTCTTTTCAAAGATATTACTATTCTTCAACCATTTCTGTCATAAGGCATTAAAAGGTAGGTGTTTTTACCTTTTGAAGACTAACTATTCATGAGAATTTTTATATGGAGTGGAGTGCAATTTCGGTACAACATTATTGATCAGCATTCACTATCAATTATTAAAAAATAAATCGTTTTCCCATATTTTGGATTTATTTATATATTAGAAGCGATATGTGGTATGTGGTGGTTTTCACGATAATATGATATGCCAAAGATATTGTAACTCATCCTTTTTTTGTCGAGATACTTTGAAAACTCCATTTTTTTTTGTCGTATAGTGATATTTTCAAGACAAGACGTCATATTAGGATTGGTCCGTTTCAATTCATTTTCAATAGGGTTCATCAATATGTATTTTGTTCTACATTCTGAATATGTTAACGGATCAATTAGAACTTTTTTTCGCAGATTCTTTGGTTGGTCCTTGGAAGTACTTACACCGGGTTTTGGAATAACACATTCTGCGAGTCGCTAAAATGTTTCACTTGTTGCATGTGCTGTTACGAGCATATCACGATTATTTTCACAATCTTGATTTGAGAAGAATGTATATTTGCCCAGTTTAAGATTTCTATCTTGATTTTCGGGAACGTGAACTTTCCTGCAACAAACGTCAAACAAACAAATGGACACAAATGAATAAGCCAATGCCGGACTTTGTGCTAATATTCGCACAATTTTGTTGTTGTTTCTAATGCGCACAGCTCTGTGTTACAAATGGAAGAGCTGTCCATTCACGTAATAGTTACTATGTTTATTTTTTAGTAGCATTAGGGGTGGCGACGACGACTTACACGTACATACATGTAGTTGGCTATCTGTCGTTGATGTGCGAGCCGCCTAAAAATTAGAGAGGAGTTGCGAATTTTAAGCAAACCGACTTGGATTAAATAAAATTTTAAAGGCAAATAAGTGTATCCCGTAGACACATATTCTTACATATACGAAAAATTTTAAAAAGTTGGAAAAAATTGTGTTGTTCAAAATACTATCTACTACTACGACTTACACTAAGAACAAATGTTCTAAAATTGGGCAGACAGAAGTCATGTCATATACTAATTGAATTACATTCAAAAAAGAAATTATTGGCACTGCGCTGTCCGCTGCAAATTTTTAGAATATCTTGCCCAGTGACCTATGAGCAATATATTGATCTGACTTTATTTTTGAATTTGAACATTCACACTCATGTTGTTAAAAAAAAGTCGACATTTTCTTGAAGTTTCTTACACTAATTTCGAAATCACGGTCAAGGAAAAGGATTTCTTTTTAGATTTGTAATGTGTGATCCGCCTTTATTTTTAATATTGTTATATCGCAACAGTCGGGGGGTATTCCCCCAGAAAGATGGAAACTATTTTGAGTAATGTTAATAAATGGGATCGGAAACGTAAATGTAGTTCGGGACTTTTCAACTATTCAAAGCTCTTCAAACTTTTCCTTGCATTTATCAATATTATCTTCCAACGTATTAATAAATCTTGCTCTTAGCAGTGGAAAATGTTCAAATGTTTTTTACTTCCGATATAGTGAAATAATTTATTGGTTTTCTTTTCCTTGCAATGCTAAGCTAGGAGCTTTTAAGAATTGCATGATGACGATAGGGAACAAAAAATCTTCCATCTACTATTCATCTTTCCGTCGGAAGTTAAATATTCAATAACTTATTTTGATCTGGATCACCTGTAACGTGAGTTTACCAATGGGAAGAGTGAAAGTCGAAATTATGAGTAGCTTCTCTGAAAACTATAAAAAAGGCGAGCAAAACTCTTTCGATACTTTACACCGCTTGTGGTACAGGATATATTAAGTTTATGCGGATGCGTGCAACACTCAGAAGGACGGCAGATAGATTCACCTTTTGTTATACCGAAGCTTGTCTGTTCGCCGATCCGTCTGATTTTTTTCCATTAATTTTTATATTCGGTCTATAGCTCGCAATTTTTGAGAAATATTTGATGAAATTTGGCACACGACGTGTTTTGGCTTAATTGAACATGGTTCAGTCCATTTTTTCGACCGCTTATCATAAAACGCCTTATTTTCAAAGATCGTTATATGAAAAAATAATGTGGCTTTAGGAATTCGGCAACAAAAATAGCTGAGCAATTGTAATTCGCACTGCTAAGTCGATTTGTGAAAAATTTGGATCGGCTGGGACAAGTTTTTGAATTTCCCATTATATAACCGTTCCTACGCAAACTGAATCTTTATAGGCCGAAAAGAACTTATTCTCAATATTTCTTGGTTCGTCCATAATATTAATTTGACATAAAAATTAACTTTATAATTTAGACCACGTAGGTCTATCTTTTTCAATCTCACCCTATGTATGTATGTAAGCGTCCCAATGAAACATAAGCTATTATATGGCAAAAATTTCCAATTTTCGATATTTTCACAGTGAAAATTGTTTTTATATATGAAACTTAACTATATCAAATTTTGATCAAGTAGATCTAGGTCTATTTTTTAGACATCATCGCGTGCAAGGATTCTTATGGTAAATGAACTCTTCTATGGCAAAAAGGTCTAATCATTTATATTTTTTTAAGAAAATTGCTCCATAATAGCAATGTAGCCTAAAGCATTTATAGGGGCTCTCATGAAAAGTACACCCTTCTATGGCGATAAAATCTAATTTGTAGTTTGTTATGACAGAAATCTTTGACGAGTAAATTAAGTTTGAAAAACTTGGATTTAGTTAACGTTTTGAGCGTCGTCTAATAGGAGTATTTTCATGGAAAGTGTGCGTTTCTATGACAATAATGTATAACTTTTGATGTATTATCACGTAAATGAATGAATGGCCGCGATAGGTAGAGTACTAGTAGCACTAGTAGTGTAGTGTAATTGTTTTAGATTTATCTCTTTAGAAAAAGAAGGAATGAAACCTTTCCATTGGGGTCAACCTTCTACATTTTTAGATTAGTTAGCGCTACAGTGAGTATGAGTGAGTGAGTATGCTACGCTTAAGTTGCATTTTAAATAAGTCTCAATACTTTCATTGACTGAAGCAATGTGATCCTTTATGTATCCTCTATGTGTGGAAGTATGTGTAATCAATTATTGCAATTTTCCTTTACTTGGTTCCAAGTCATACGTGAAAGGCATTGCAAAAATTAGGATAAATAAATTATGACAATTTTTGTGTAACATCAAATTTTAATTTCGATATATACTTAGCATCAGCATTTCAACAGGCGCTCTATATAAATGCAATTTCCCAATGATTAAACTTCTAGTGTAAAATAATTCTTGTGGGTCTTCGAACAATTTTGCAGGGTAATGAAAAATGTGCAAGGATCTTAAAAACGTTTCCTGGCAAATTTAGTTATCGTCCTTGTATTTTTTTTCAAATAATTTCGAACGCAAAAAAGCAGCCAAGTTTCCTTCTTAAAAAATCGCGATGAATTAAAAATTTTTTTAGGACTTTGACAAAAGCATTTTCGGTTGGATTTATTTGTATCCATCTATTTTGATGAGTATATCTCTTTATTGTGAATGGACCGATAAGCTCAGTGAATCTATATAAACAACTCTAAAAGCGAAACGAGCGGAAACTGAACTCAAAGCTCGTTTTTTAAATTTCTGTGCATTTTTTCTGTAAATCTTTACATCACACGGTAGTTATGTTAACGTTACATAATAATACTTTGCAATAAATACACTTTGTTTTTTCCATATCGTGATGATATAAGTAGACTTGGATTGAATTTTCATTTGGATAATTTTCAATATAACCTTTGTTGGAATATTTTTCAATAGTAGGTTTTCAGTTGAAGTTCGAACAGTGAATCGTACATATATATATTTTTGTTTATATATTGTATTCGTGAAATCGGGAATAAACGCGAACAATGGAAGCTTCTAAAAGCGTATTAATTGAAAAAATTGTTAGAGAATTTCCTAAAAAAATTCTTCACATAAAAGAACTATTGGCTGCAGGAGTTTTCCCTGACGACAATTTTTCTGATGTTCAAAGAGAGGAAAGTGACGCTGATAATGAATTGTCACCAGGCATTTTATCCTATCAACGCCTACATGAGATGATACATGCCGTCAAGGCTGTTATCCACGATCTTGTCGAAGACGCCCATATAGTGAAAGCTGTTCAATTGGATGCCGACACTCCATGCGATGAGGTTGTTAACCCAGTTCAGAAATATGCCTTGGCGAAAATCCACGATGTCGAAACTGAAGCTGCAGCATTTTTCGAGCACGTGTATCGTTACTTTCTTTCCCGAGCAAATGCCGTTTCCAAAGCGGAAAAATATCTCCACTATTGTGTCGATTATAAACGGGCTGTAGTCGAGCTTGACGAAATGGAATATTTCAAATTGAGAGTGGTCCTCTGCGAAGTTCGCAATCACTACTTTTCGCTATTAGATATCGTCACAAAGTATGTTGAAATGCGTACCTGCAATAACGGGCACGTTGAATAAAAAAGAGCGAATCCAATCGAAAGACACGGCTAGAATCGCAGATTATTCTCCTTTTTTTTTATATAAATTCCTCGTGTTTACAACTTTATTTGAGTATATTTTTATATTCATTTAATATAAGGATGGTTGAAACAAATCCCAACAATTTTAAAGATTATTTATCCTTACAGGCTTTGGAACAGTTTGTTTTTTCTCTAAATGATTTACAGATTGAATTATTCAATAATTCGTCTGTAATCGATTAGCAAATTGCTTGCTTTGGTGATTATATTTGATTATAAACTTATATACACATATTTGCATACATACATACGTACATACGAAGAAGTAAAAAATAATTAATGGAAGAAGAAACTAACATGGGAAGATACCAGAAAAGTTACACAAGTATTTATCAAAGCACATTATACATTGTATACTTATATATTGTAATATAAATATGGTGAGTACGCCGCATGTTTGCGTACATGGACGTGTTTACGAACAATTATAAGCAGAAAAATATTCAATTTTAGGTGAATTTTAAGTTATCACTACTTTGAGTATAACGTGCACGTAAGGTTTTCTCTGTGCCGTATGTCTTCTTCATCTGCTCTGATCAATATATATATTATTTTTCAGATCAACATCTCATATTGTTTTATCGTCTCAGATCACCAAAACACAATACAAATATATATAAGGACTTGCATAGTTTCGCTTTAATTTTTGTGATTTAACAACCGTGGAACAGCTAAACGAACGCGACCTTTTGATCTTGAAGTTTGTCGAGGTTTATGATAATTTCGAATCTTCCAGCGCAAGTATCAGAGTTTATCTATCGGCTATTCGCTTATAAGAGTCAAAAATCTTGTTCAGCGTAAGTGTTTTTGTATCTTTTCATCTAATGTTCTTCATTTCACTTATCCGTTGTCTGTTGTAGAAGTTTTCCGCTAAGAATGGATGTAGAAAACTACGATTTAACGTGTACATCTTTAGTTGAAAGCCACTGATGAAATCTAAACATAAATGTTCACTTCACATTCATTTTCTACAATGAATCGAACTTGAAGAGACAGATATTCACTTATCTATCCTTTGTCTAGGCTCCCTGCAATGTCTTGATTTCTTTTAAACTTTCCACAATTTATATAAAACACATTTACGTATATCACTCGAGATGTACTATCGATTGCATTAACTACTTCTGCATTATTATTCTATGAAATGGAATATGTCGGCTCACCTCAAAGCGATTAAAGTGTTATTTAAGATGGAAGACGAGTGCAAATTATTCAGATTCTCTTTTTGTCTTTTAATGACTTAATAAATGCTTTCAATCGTCTAGAATGAATTAAAAATAGTTTATTATCTGAAAAAAAAAAAAAAAAAAAAAAAAACGTTTTCCCTGAAATGCTAGACATTTTCTCAAAGCGCTCCGAAAAGACTGCTTGTGTCAAGGTGATCCCTGCTGGGATTTTACATCCTAATGTCTCACCTATCGAATTCGAACTTTCCAACATAATAACAGATAACTTTAGAAAGTTTTTGGTTTCATTTCAAAGCATTCCCAAACAAAAATATGTTAGTATTGGTTCATCGAGAGACTGAGAGCGTTTTGAAAGAAGTCATTGTTTCCACCAAGAAATTACAAATGTCTAATGGAGCTTTTAACGTTAGCTATGAATGTGGCTAACCTTTCTTGTCGTTAAAACGTGAGATTCTGTCGTCCATAGACGCGGCTCTTTTGAGTATAAAATCTTCGTGGGAAGAGAATAGGGCGAATATTTGATGATGCAGGAATAATTTTAATATTCTTCTCTTTAATATAATTTATTACAACAAAAAAAGCATGTCTACAACACGTCACATATCAGCAAAACTCCAACGGCCATTTAAATTTTGCATTATCTCTAAAATAATAAGCTTTAGAGAAATACTTTAGGTATTTTCGATAAATTAATTTTTTTATTAATAAAAGATTTTTTTGGCCAACAAATTAACGTTTTCTCATTCATTTATTCCCCAATCAGATAAATGTTTATACTACGTTGTTTACCTAGAAGCATGTAAAATAAATGATTTTTTTTTTCTTTTAGATTCAAATTTGCAACCGAGAATGGGTCCGGTATTGCAATATCTAGTATCTAAAACTTTTCTAAAATTGCTCTTTTCAATGGTTAATTCTATGCTTAATAGTCTTGTTGTATATTGCTCTTCCATTGCTTTTCATTGCATCCTAAAAAACTTGCCAATAGTATGCCTTTTTTTGGATATTACAGTGGCTTCCCCTTAAAGTGCTTATATAAGTATGTACCTTAATACACGCATACATACATGCGCGAGTCGGTGTGTATGCATGTGCGTATATATATATATATATATATATGTATGAGTGTATATGCGAATATAAAATAACATCAGTTATACGATAAGCAATGCCGTAAATCTATGCACTCGTGCTCTATGTATCCATACGCTAAGTACCTAAAGAATGTAGATGTTGCTACACTTGATAAATTCTCATGTTCTCTAATGACGACCAGTCATAAATTCAAAGGGTAGAGGTAACGTTGCCCGCGTCAGTGATCGAACAGAAGATTAAGAAATTTGTTTGTTATCGTTTTGACGGCTATAGAATGGCATTTGGAAATTGAACGAAAAAAAAAAACAGAATTCAACTATATAGACGTGTGTGCTCGTGTATAAGAGTAGCACATAAAAGTTTTCAAAAATATTTACTTTTCTACTTAGAAATTGTAAATCAACAAAAATTAGACCGTTTTAGTATAAATAATTTTTCAAGTTTTACTTACATAAATGAACTCATTATGAATACTTCAGTTATATGATAGAAAACAGTTGATGAAGCCCGGTAGATATCCATTCATATGTGGGCGAATACAGCGAATATATGATATACATTTTTTTTAAAGACTTCCGGCATCAAACACTATGTTTGACAACAAGCGGAACCTTTGTTACTCTATAACAAACACAAATATGCATATATGTCATCATGCATGTGTGTGCTTAGTATTGTCAATATTAAAATTTATTTGCATATATGATATTTTCTTTTTCTTTCTGAACTACATACATTCACTTATTCACTTGCGCACGTTAATTACAAAATATTTACTTTTTCTATTTGTTCATTTTCAGGAGTTTTGGGGCGAAATGTTCGAAATGTTGTCGAGGAATTTCAGCCTCCGATTGGGTACGTCGTGCTCGTGACTTGGTTTTCCATTTAGCTTGTTTTGCTTGCGATCAGTGCGGACGTCAATTATCAACCGGCGAACAATTTGCGCTTATGGAAGACAGGGTCTTATGTAAAGCGCATTATTTGGAAACCGTAGAAGGAGGCACAACATCAAGCGATGGTAGGTGGTAAACTAAGAAGCTCTATTCTATATTTACTTATATTACCAACGAATATAGAGGATTCTATTAAATTTCACAAATAATTTCGTAATCATATAAAATTTATGCATTTTCTTGAAGAACCTACCATTTTCAACCGGTATAAGTGAACGTGCAAGGTTGAAAAACGATTTAAAATAGAAATAAATTAATTTTATCGTACCGTATACGCACAAGAGATCCCATTATTTATGTAAATCAACGGTAGATTCTAAATTTTCTATGCGTCTTACTCTTGTTGGATTTTTGAAAACTGTAATTGAAAAATAAGTCTTTAAAAAGCAAATGGAAAAACAATTGTAACAGTTAAGTAGATCAATGAATAAATAAATAAATAAAATAAAAATAATTAAATAAAGAAAAGATTGTCCTCATATTTTAGTAAATTTTTGTCGATTTAAAAGCCCGCAATAAGCTCGTGACTTGAAACTTCTAACCGTTGCAAGCAAATAAGATTTAGGCGCCAAAAAGAAACAGGTCTCAATGCTTGCAGGCATGGGCTCATACCGTTTTAATATTCTGATTAGGTTTCCTCTAGCTGTTCTTATAACATATAGGTGCATAAGGTGAGCCTTTACATTAGCGTAACATTTCAGACGAATTCCAAACAGGAATTTAAAGTTTTACGTCAATAAAAAGTGAGATGGAAGAAAGCTAGCAAATAGATCGAGTATACTTCTTAGATATTTAAAAATAAAAATATTAGACATTTGCGATTTCCTTCTTAACATTGCCCGTCTCAAAACACGGCATTTCACAAGCGATTCATAAGCTCTTAATAAGGAGTAATTTTAAATTTTATTTACACACTAGTTTAAGCTTCCTCTAACCGTTTTGGGCGAGTTTTTAAGTGAGTTGCGTCTGTTTTTCCACTTGACAGATTACATATAAATACAGAATTTTGTTACAAATTTCATGACTTTGAACACTCTAAGAACAATGGGATAAGTATATATTTTAAAGGAGTGTGTTACCGCCATAAACAGAATAAAAGAGATTTTCCTCCCTTTGTATTGTGTAAGAATCATTTAACGTAATCGCAATCGTTCGTAACGTACGATGCGAGTCAAAATAGTAGTAGTATTTATTCGTAGCCAAGACGTTATTTATTTATAATCGATTTTGTACACATATAGCGACAAAATTCCATAATTACTATTTCAAACCATTTTTTTTTTTTTTTTTGCTTCTTGACTCGTCGTCACAGAGACATTGGATCATATCCTATAAAATATTCAAAATATTAAAGAATTTGTTTTTTTAGTTCATTGCAATTAGTTCATACATGAGTGTATATATATGTAAGAGGTATACGAAATTCGGTATGTGTTGAAAAAAATATATTCTTTCGGTTTTTCATATAAATTCATACATAAAATCGGTCGTATGTGCTTGCAAATGTTATAGGCTACGCAGAGAAGGAAAGAGCGAGTGAAATAAATAAAGAGAAAGGGAGTGGGAGAGAGAAAGCGACAAGGGGAGAGAGAGAGAGAGAGAGAGAGAGAGAGATAGAGAGATAGAGAGAGGGTGAGAGTAAGAGCTTCTGTTTTGTCCCTTGTTACCCATCCGTCCTGTGACGAATTGTATGCGAATGATATGGGACACCGTTGCAGTACACTCTTAAACATTAAAATATGATGTATCCATCTCATGCATATCTACGTATAAGTATTCCAACCACGTACAAATAGACGTCACAGCCTGACAAAAACCATGTCATACACAACAGAAGTGTACCCACAACGCTACACGCGCAAAGGCAAATGTTGACGCCGTCCAGTCACTGAGCCAACAAGTTGGCAAGTGATGTATACATATATGTACATACATGAACGTGACTTACTAGTGAACATAGCACAAGTCATAAAATGTGTAATTGTCCCAATGTAAAAGCGCGACTTCCCACCTGAATGGTACTTTTGTATAAATTCCATTTAAGACTACCATCACATACGGCTGCTGTTGATGGGATTTTTGTTTTTCTTTTTTTAAATACTTTTGCCATGCTTTCGGGTTTCTATGTAGTCTAAGTCACATTCAATTGCTGACAATCATTAACACAAACGCCCAATAAAATATGCGCACATGAACATATTGCATAAATACTTACATAAATGCGTTAATGTCTGCAAATACATAATGTATCGCAAAAAAAAAAACAAAGAATTGTTCAAGGTCTTCTATCATAAAAAAAAAAAAAAAAAATGTATTTTAACATATTCCGCTTTAGCATTTTAAACGACAGTAACTTTAATCAAATCAAGTCCTACACAACGGAAGAAATCAAAAATTCTTAAATTGAATTTGGAGCCCGCTTTAAAAAAAATATTTATTCAAAAAAGAACTCGTTTTGAATCGAGCGTCCACCAGTCCAAATCGTTTTAGAGTTGTGAACTCGTATCTAGATAAAAACAGTCGTTCATTTTACATGGACGTAATGGTTTTTTTTTACAACTTTCGTTCCGAGCCATCTATAAACACTTTCATATTGATTTCTTCGTTTCACCCACTGCTTCTATGAACGTAGTAGAACGCAACTCATTTCCAAATAAATAAAAATAAAAGATGTTAATTCAAACATAAAATGTTTAAGAATTCCTACTAGAAAGTTACTTTGTAAGTTTGAGTCAAAAGGAGGATCTTGTCAAAGCACTTGCAATAACAATGAGTTCAGTTCAGTTCGTGCGATTGCCATGATCGTAGTGTTACGGTGATCGAATGCAAATTTTATTAAAAAATCTAGAAACTGGCAAACATTGCTGGAGCATATACTGGTGGTTTTTTAAGGTTTTCTATCTTTGCTAAAACTTGGCTTAGCATAGTTCCGCATCTTATCATGAAACAGCTGAACACTTAACTCAATAATTCTAAGGAACAATGCGTGGATATCGTCTCTAGCAAAAAATCAACACTTTTAACATTTTTAAAAAGTGCCAACAATCAATCAAACGACGCCTGGGAAAATTCCATTTCGTTGCGATCATTTGCTTACTAAGTACATGGGCCTTCGTGACGCTACTTTCTTTATTTTCAAAGCAAGGGAAAAATGCAAATATTGTGTATTGGTTAAGCATTACTTTTTGCTCAAACTCGACATAGATTTCCGCCCGAAAATAATAACTTGTCGGTGGCTTGCTTATCTTAAAAGGAGCAGTTGGCATAGCGGTGATGCTGATCGTGGCTGAGCAAGGTTATAATCGAAAACCTTCGAAAATTTCTGAAAATAATTCTCCAGTGGACAAAATACGTTGAACTACAAATTGATGGCTACCAAGGCCATGAAGTTCGAGCTGCTGCAACTATATTATCTGTTTACAAATGTTAGAAGCGTGCTCCAAGAAGAAAATTTTGGATGAAATGATGAGATCCTTGCGAAAGTTGAAGCGTGCTTTTGAGGGTCTTGGGAAATGGTTCCATAAAAAGGTGTTAGACATTTTGCAGAACCATTGGTCTTGGCTCATATCACTGTTTGTAAGAAGACAATGTTGGTAAATAAAGTTGAATTTTACCAAAAAAAAAAAAACTTTTTCTGTGTAATTGGTCGACTCAATAAAATGCAGCAAATGATTTGAAAAATCTAATAAAAGCAAGAAATATACACAAATACACAAAGAAAACAAACTAATATTCGTATTATGTTCATAAACTCAAAAAGAAACATTATTTTCGTTAAATAAGTAAAAACTCCATAGTAGGCCACAGCCTATCCTACACCACCCTATAGACATAGAGTGGGCGAAAATGTGGCCCGATCTCAACCATTTTTAATAGCATTTGTCCTTGGCTCAAGGCATGCGAGTGGGCCAAATTTCATCAAAATATCTCAAAAGTTTGAACTATCGCTTCAATACAAGGATACAAGACGAACGGACAGACAGACTGATAAACGGAGAGACACGCTTTGATCGATTCAGAAAATGTTTGTGTATAGTCTACCTCAAGTCCTTTTGGGTGTTTCACACATGCGCTCAAACTTAATATTAAAATAAAAATGAAACGATTAAAACTACATTTTCCGCATTCCAGTTCATTAAAATCAAATTAAAAAATATGTTTTCCATAATCTGTTTTTAATGTTTTAATTTATATGAAAATTGGCGCTTAGGTCACATGTTATCTTATAATTATATCGAGGGGATTGTTAAAGGCAATTGATCGGCATCGTCGTGGTTATGGACATAGTTTATGTAAATTTACGTTTTTTAGCTAGCGGCATTCTATTGTCCAATTCCCTTCAATTTGAAATCCCTTCCAAGGGAATTGTTGAGAAAAAGATAATCCGCCTTTTTGCGACAGACATATAGAAACCGAAAAAATTGATGATAGTACGCGCGAATTTGCAGCAAGATCTGACATATGGAAATGGCCGAAATATTAATTGTGCGTTTCTTTGTCCACACGAAAACAAGTTAACTAAGAAATTCCGCTATTAGCGGTATGCCAAGAACACGCCTTTAATAGCAAGAAAACTACAAGAATTTTGGAAAATTACCGCAATTTTTACACATTTTAATGAAATTTTTTATTTTTAAGTCCACAATCGAAGTTAATTGCTGTCATATCGAGTTTTTATTATATGAATGCAAAAAATGATATCAAAACACAATTTTTTAAACTTTTGCTTTTGAACAGTAAGCACCCTATAAGATTACTTGCAATTTTATGTTTTTTTCTTTTTTTTGGTTTTTTTTGCTTATCTTCTGCATTACGTGGCTTTAGACGGCTGTGATGGCGATGGTTATCATAAAAGTAAAACGAAACGCGTTCGTACTACATTTACGGAGGAGCAATTACAAGTGTTACAAGCCAATTTTCAAATTGACAGTAATCCGGATGGTCAAGACTTAGAGCGTATTGCTTCCGTAACAGGACTCAGTAAACGTGTGACGCAAGTTTGGTTTCAAAACTCTCGAGCACGACAGAAAAAACATATACACGCTGGTAAGAATAAAAGTAAGTAATAAATTGTAGTGTAGAAGTAGATCATAGAATATCTGGACGTATGTTTGTCTGG
Source organism: Glossina morsitans morsitans (assembly GCA_001077435.1). NCBI lineage: Eukaryota > Metazoa > Arthropoda > Insecta > Diptera > Glossinidae > Glossina > Glossina morsitans. The sequence goes on from CCAG010020666.1 coordinate 108,615, forward strand.
TTCCGCTAACTCTCGGAATCTGAGAACTTGGCTGACGGCGTCTAATTGCTAACTTTTAAAATTTTGTGATGGCATTCCAGCCAATAACAAGTATCGAGATATCTAAATAAAGAAGAATCTCTATCCAAAATTTATATCAGATAATATATCAACCAATTGATATGTAAATGTATTGAAATTTAAGCCAGCTTGACTCTGTTGTTTAGGGATTTGGGCAAGTACTGAAATCTGTGCGAATATTTATACTGACTGTAGTTTCTAGTTTTTTAAAAAAACGTTAAAAGTTATCGCCGGAGATAAACAAATTTATTTCTCACATTGAATCTATGGATTTTTTTAATCGTAAACCGGACACTGGACCGGTGGAACTGAAGGGCTTTTTACATAAATAAACGCACATACATACGTACCATTTTTTTAATGCTTTGTTGCTATAAAAATTGCTTTACCACAATAGTATATTAACGGTTTTATATTAAATTGCGTTTAGTTGTATATTTATAGCGTATATCTATATCTATACATATATGTATATGTGTATATATTTATTTTCAATTATAGTCCGCGAACCTGAAGGAAGCTCTTTTGCCCGCCACATTAATTTACAATTAACGTATTCGTTCCAGAATAACGCTCAGAATGCCATGCAATTAAATGGCACTAAAACGACTCTGTACCCATCACATGGTAAGTTTTATTACATTAGCAAACTAAATTCTTTAATATTGCAATTGCGAAGCTAATTAATACTAACCCACATTAATTAATTATTATATTTTAATATTTATTTTCAGAATCATCTATGGATGAATTGTCGCAAGACTCTAGTGTGCATTGTATGCAAAGTGAGGTGTGACTGAAAACTTTAAAACCCCATTAGGAGAAATTCGTTCGCACGGTGCAACCAATAATTTTTATGATACTGCTAGAAATACAGAAATACGTCCTCATCCTAGTCAAAATTGTAAAATCGTCCATTTGAATATAAAAAAAAAAAAAGAAAAGAAAAACATTCAATTAATATAGAAATAATCGCAACATTTGTATGATAAAGTGAACTGCTCTTAACGTTAGCTTAAGTTGAATATTAACAACTTCCAGTGCAAAAAAAGGAAAACGAAAGAAAAGTGAAAAGAGAAAATTAAAAAAAAATTATCTAATTCGGTTTTATGTCGAATCGGATATATCCACCATCGTTGTTTCTATATATCACTATATCACAATTTATAAGAAAAAGCAATTTACTTAGGAACAAATAACGACTTATTTAAAATTTATCAAAAAAAAATTTTAATATTGATTGTAACAAATTGTCTGATTCATAATTTTAAGATTTGATCAAAAATTTTACAATATTCTAAAATTCGTTTAAACACTACTCCGCATTCTAAATTTGATCTCATCCGACATTTGATTAAGTAGTAAACTAAACATATTTTTAGTTTAAAAAATCTAATCGACGACGAAAAACTGCATCATACAACGAATGTGAATAACTTGTCAAGTTTGCGTTGCTAAGAGTCCAAAGAGTGTAGCAAGCATTTTTCCTTATTGCAATTAACATAAGGGAAATTGAAAAAATCGTGTTTTGTATATGCTTCGCATATTCATTAAAAGCTTTGAAGAAATTTAAAAAAAGGGCATTGTTGCGTTTGTGAATAGTTCCGCACTTAGAATCAAGCAAACTTCGATCATAAAATATCTGAGAACTCGAGGGGCATATTTAATCAATGTTGACATTAGATACGTTTGAATTTTTGATTTGATCGACATGATCGACATGCTAGCAAGGACGATCACGCCAAGTTTTAGCCGATTTAGATAAACGTTTTTAATGCTGACCTTTCCTCCTAGCATTCCTTCTCACTTCTTTAAACGTCATATCTTCTTCTACATGAACTTCGCTTTTGAAATATTTGCCATTTGTGGACGTTGCAAAGAACTCAAAATATACCTTCTAAAAATATCGGCAGTGGAATTTAACTTGCATTAGATATTCGATACGCTATGCATATATTTAAGAGAAGTGCGGAGCGAGAAGATAACTGAGAACGACGTGGATGTCGTTTCGATCTATGTTGTTAAGCCAGGAAGCACAAGTAAACACGAAATTTACAGGCAGTTCATTGATTGAAATAAATGGCATAAAACAGTTCGTTACAATCGTCGTTAAAAATCTTAAAATTTCCAAACAGACGCCAAGCAGCTGCCAATAGCTTCAACTGCAGGAAATAACTCATATATGAAATAGTGCCAAACGTTTACTCGGATCGTACAGAACTTTGGGAAAAAGTCCTTTATAGCTATACAAAAATATGTGATCTACTTTTACGCGCACAAATTGATTTTATTTATATATATATACGTGCCCAAATATTGGTAAGTGGATCGAAATCTATAGCTACAGTTTGTTTTGTATACAATTGTAGAATTGTCGAAGATACCATCAAGTCGAGCATATTACAAATAATTCACTTTTGTTATATTCTACACCACCCACGGTAAGAATATGAAAGTAACATTGAGACCGACCTTGATCCACCTTTTGGTGTACAAATCGATTCAGCATCGTTTTCCGAATTTAAGCAAAACAAAATCGTTTTTTGATATTCGAAAAAAATTTTTAATTTTTGTAAGTTTTTATTTAACTTGCTTTCTGTCAATCGACATATCGCCATATCGAGCATTTCCCTACGTCCAAAATTAGTATGCAATCTTGTGAAGTCAGTGCATCAACATTTTTATATTGAAAGGGCTTGCAAAGCTAACTGTTTTATTTTAATTCTCCTTTGACTGTACAAAGGTAACTGAAAAGGGTATTTGTAATAATGGAGTGTAAGCAGAAATCAACGGAACGAGTTTTTTAACAAAGTCATAAATCACATTGTAACAAAGTAAAAATTTAAAAAAAAAATGGTTTGATATGAGCTATTATTTTAACGTACTCAAAATTTGAAGGCGCTTAGAAAAAGTTAAATTTTTTATACATTGATATCTTTAGCGCCCTAAGCCTTTATGTATAGTCATATGTAGGTGACTCTAAAACAAGAAAAAATACTATAGTGGGTCCTGATCTACCATAAACTACCCTACATATCTCTTCAGTTATTCATGTAAGCACTTCTTAACATAAGATATTCTAGGGCAAGCGGCCGAAAAAGTAGTCATATGCGAACCATTTTAGTCATTCGTTTGGGCCACCTATCGGTTTCATCAAAATATCGCGGAAATTACGACCTGTGGATTGAAAGCAAAAAAACAAGACGAACAAGATGGACAGTTGGACGGACGTCCTTAATAAATAAAATCGATCGGTATAATGAAAGCTGGGTCTATTTCAATTTCTTCTGGGCGTTGCATACATACAGCTACACATTTTTTTTATACTTAATAAGAAGATTCACATTTGTAGACCCTTAGAACGACAAACTTTAATTGAAGGTTGTGAAGGGACTTAACCAAATTAACGATATTAGGAACTTGTTTACAGCATACTTTTGATCCGCAAGAAGATAAATTTTTAAATATCATTGCATACATGAATTTGAATTTAAAAGGTGTTAAACTTTTCTTTTCTTTTTTTTTTTTTTAATAAACACATGAAGATAGATCATCAATATATTACCTTTAAAAGTTCAAAGTAATATCCTGGCGTCAACGACGAGGTGGTGGATATATAAGTCTAAAGTAAAAAAAATTGTAGTTATTATAGAATAAATTGAATTATGTAAAATTATTTAAGTAACACATAGGTGCTTTGAGCACGACAAAAATTATTCAATTACTCTAAGTGTGTGCGGTTTTGCGTGTATGTGAATAAATCGCACAACACATATGCGCGCGCGTATATTCATATATATACATATGTACATACATGCATGCATGCGTACACACGCACACGCGCACACACTATAGCACACAATTGATACATCGATACAAAATCAAGCACTTAGTATTATATATTTTATTTTATATTATTTAACTTTTTTTTTCTTGTAAATATTATTTAAGAATACAATTAACATACATTTGTATGTACAAATATTTATGAATTCCTGTAGTTTCTATTACCGGGGTCTTACAGGAGTTATTTATATATATATACTGTATATTATATCTGTTTTTGATTATCGTTCTCTATTTTGTGCACACTATACTTATTAGTTTCAATCTCTCATGTGCTGTCACGTTGTCAGTCAAGCGTTCATTTTTCCAATTATCAAATTCGATGTTTTCGCTCATCATGTAATGTGATTTTATATATATCCGTCTATACTTGCCCGAACTAAGACAGAACTCGTCAGGATTTGAAATTTCTTGAACCATTCTTCTTATTGATGTTCCTGGGTATTTGATATAATTGCTCACAATTGTGTCCGCTTGCTTAACTTAGAAAGAGGAAAAAAGAAGTCATACCCGTCTGTAAACATAAAGTTTTACGCTCAGTATCGAATTTTCAAAACCAAATCCAACATATTTTTGTAACTTTTCTTCACCAATAATTTCAACTGCCATTAAATCGAAAGATCGAAAAAAGATTGCAATGGCGGCCTTATTGCACGCAATACGTAACCGTAAGCAACAAGAACGCTCTTATTATTAATAGTTCACTTCACTGGAAGCATTTTTTGGAAAAACATTTCCTCAAACATCTTATTATACTAAAAAAAAGATAATTTGTTCGAATCGATTGGCTACAAATAAGTTTCTCAATGTAAGGATAACATCTTTTGAATCTTCTGAAAAACTGAATTCATTGTCAAGCTGCTGGCTGTGTAGCTTTATAGAAACCACATATTGGAGATATTTAATTGTTCGAATCATCTAAAAATGTTCTACTCCCCTATGAGTGTGCCTTTAATAACAACCTTAGGATACCAACGCAGAAAAGTTGTAATATATTTCATTAATTATTAAGAAAAAATAGGCGTGTCAATTTGTCATTTGATACATGTTATGGGTCGTAAATTAAAGTTTTTCAGGTCTACAAAATTTGTAACGAGTTTGGCAATCTAGTTTCACTTTATTATTTGCTATATGTAAACAGTGTAGAAGTTTTCACTGCGAGTAGGGCATTGTCCATGACACGTCATATTTCTTCCAAGAATGGAATGATGCCCTTCAGGGAGGGGTAAATACGCCAAATTAGAGGTTCCAAATCGCAAATTTCTGTCACCATTGACGTTCTATATATAAATTTTCTCCCTCTCTCTCTCTCTCTGTCTCTCTCTCTCTTTCTCTCTCTCTCTCTCTCCCTTTCTCTTTCTCCCTTTCTCTTTCTCTCCCTCTCTTCCTCTCGCCCTTTGTTTCTCTCACCTCCTCTTTCTCTCTCTCTCTCTCTCTCTCTCTCTCTCTGTCTGTCACTCGATTCAACCCATATTAAAGGATATCAAACACAAAATGTCTATACACATTTTCTTCATGAAGCTTCCTGACCAGCCTCGGCGCCATATATGTCAGACACTTGCTTCAGTTAACCGATTGTCGTAAAAGATCACTAACATCGACCAAAGCTGACGCAACAACTGACATTAATAAGATAAAAGAGATTAAATACGCACAATGAACTAAAGAATGAATAAATGCTTCGTCATACAGCGATCGTTCGGGAAACAAGACAATGTCTTGTGTTTTATACATTCCACAAAGACGGAAAAAGTATAGAAAGAAAGATACTTTGGCGAAATAGAAGCCAATAAAACGATAAACTTGCAATCCATCTGAATAAACGGCTCTTAACCGTAATACTAAACAAAAGAGGAATCAAGCTTTCTTAAAGTAATCACATTTTTTCGTGTATAAACTACATTTTTTTATGTATAAGTTACAGAAAGTAGTTTCGTGATCATAATTGACATCATGACGCCTGCTTGGCGACACCGACTTCTTCGACGACTTGCGAATGCCGCCACTGTGGCGGCCTTGATGGTAAAGGATTAATATAGCGTTTTATGCATAATGCGTAGAAAATTTGACAAATTTTAAAACTTAAGGCAACGAAACAAACTGAGAAAAAAGAGAAGAAACAGGACGTCTCAATTTGAAGGCTGACATTTAGTCTCTTCATCATTGATAAGCGTAAAGGTGTATTATAAGCACAAGTTTTTCTTTCGTTTTCGATCGTAATTTCGTTTCATACAACGTATGCGTATGTATACCTGCGTGTATGTACGTTTGAATGGGTGGGCATATGGTTAGCGTAGCCAGTTCATCATCAAGGAATATATATGTATGTATAAATATATATGAATATATATATATGAATATATAGTGTGTGTGAAGATGACTTCACCCTTTCTTAGAAGAAAGTGTAAGTAGCGCTATAGGGTGCAGAATAACACTGTGGATTCTTCATGTACTATTTTTAAACTATCCGGAGTTATCACACTAAAACATGCGCTACATAAATTCTTGTATCTTTGGATAGGTGCACTTGTGTACCAAAAAAAAACAAAAACCCTGTTATCGGGAAATTTTATTTTCAATCGTTAATTCAGAGAATGATGTTGAAAAATTCTTAAAAGCGATGAACAGTGAATGCGATATGACATCCAATGCTCAAGTAACCATGATGCAGATCAGGCGAACCATCAAGATAAACGATAAAACTGAATATCTATGACGGCCCCAGCAGGCACGGCTGGGCATGGCACATTATAGCTTGTCCTCAGCAGGATGAAATTTTCAGTAGAGTGTGTAACCAGAAACAATTGAAGCATTCCTCATGAAAAACGGGAGCAATATACTAAAGGTTCTATATTACGAAACTCGCTCACAAAATTTTTTATTTACATTATTATCAACAGGCATTGCTCCTTTTCATTATTCTTGATGACTTAGTTTTTGTACGAATGACGCTTCCGTTTTTATGACGGTACCCAATTAAGTGCTCTTTTGTGAATTGCCTCCAAAGACAAGGATTTCTTCAAAAAAGTAATCCTAAATTACTTGAGAGATGGGCAAAGGCGAGTGGAGCATATTTTGAAAAAATAATTTCTTCATTTTCGGCACCAACGAATTTGTTCTGTTTCAGCAAAACAGGGAGGAGTCATATTCATACACCCAGTATATGTATAGTCTCACACATACACATCCGCGCGCGCGCATTTATTTATACGTATATATATATTCATATTATATATGTATATATTCATTCATTGATGTATATGTATATATATCTTCAAGCATATATACCGATATATATATATATATATATATATATATTCATATGATATATATATATATATATTCATTCATATATATATATATATATATATTCATTCAAAATTATACAGATCTATGCATAATATGCATCGCATCTTATAAGGACTTTGTTTCATGTAGTGAGATTATTGAAAATGACACACAACGCAATCAATGAATGATTAATAATCAGTCAAATGGGGAGAAAATTTAATAATATTTTTAGTGAATGTATTCGTTTCTTATGATTCAGATTGATTAAGATCTAAACCAAACATGCACGCAGCGCGATCATTATTAATGATGTTAGCGATTTGTTGATATTTTTATAAAAATCAAAAACAAAGTTAAATAAGTAATACAAACATAATAACGAGGTTTATTTGAATAACAAAATCAACAGTGTAAGCAACGTTTAAAACCGTGGACACACTGTTATATATGTATTTCAATAATACATCTTAATATGTACAAACACATGTATGACTTGTCCTCGTCATGGATTTGCACTTGTGTTTTCTAAACGTCAAAATGCGTTGAATTTCAACGACACAGAAAAGTGAATTCGTATGGACGGACATAATCTAACAAAAGTAAATACATATACCTAGTTATACACAAAGAGACTTATGTTTACAAAAATGAGTAAATGTGCGAACACATGTATGCATACATCTATGTGTATATACGTGTTTCTCTCTGATAAACATACCATTGCGTTCTTATAAAAATATTATTTGAAGCGTATGTCCTGCTCTCAGATTCATTTACACGAAGCAAACTTGAATACATAGATCGTTACGCAATGAATAAGAATTCTGTTATCGTGTATAAACAACATTACGTTTCGCCGGTGATGGTCAATGCGATGCAAAACGTTTATAATAAGGATCATAATCATGATTGTGCGATTGTTTTGTTAATCCACAAATTGATTCGCACGGACAGGAAGACAGACAGCAGAACCAACACACAGACACTCGTATATTATGAGGGGGAAAGGGAAAAGGGGAAAAGAATTATTTTATAAAGAAAGGGAGATGTGAAACGTAAACTATTATTATTGGTTTTGAGTTTTTATACCTAACACTGAAAGGCGATATGCAGCAGAGTCGTTATTCTGTACATAATTCTTACACCAACGACTTCGACTCAATTTTGTTATGTTTGTCTATTCATGCTTTCGTTCGTTTCTCTGCTGTCGGAACACTTAGTGTTGCGAAAATAAAAAATAACCAACGCTTTAGGTTTTGGGGTTCGGTTTACAAGTCTCGGCTGAAACAGGCCATGTGAAAGTATTCGAATTGACCAACTGGTACGCACACAATTTGCAGAAAGCCTTACGAGCTTTGTTAATTTGCATAAGGTGATAAGTATATCGGATTCGTCCATGACGAATATGTGTTTATTACTTGTTTATTTTCCTTTTTGTTGTTTTTCACAAATAACAACGTAATACTTATTGACAACTCTGAAGTCTGAACTCTGGAAAAAAAGTTTTCTTTGTATGATGACTCAACGAAGACACATATCTCAGATACCAATCATTGATGTGGTTGTTGTTTTAGCTCAGTTCAGTTTAACTCAGTTCAAGTAAAATCGCTTTCTATGGCTTTATTTACAGCAAATATCTCTTCGACGGGACAAAGCCTTTCGATAATTTATATGGCTGACTTAAATTAAGCATAAAATATAAATGCTTTCCTAAATTTACCTATAACTGCATTTTTGCACAAACTATTTGATGAGATTGTGATCGAAATCTTTAAGCCAAGCGCTTATCGTAGCCTGAACAGGTTTCAGTATATCTTTAACAAGTCCTTTAAGATGATAAGATTCCAGGAGTAAAAACTATTTCCTTCGAGTGAATTTTTGGATATCAATTAGACATCTTTGTCTTCGTAAATACATGTCAGAGATTTAATAAAGTACATGTATTCTTGATCAGTCTCCGTTCGGCTACATTTGATGTATTTTTCGAACAGTGCTTTAGAGAAAAATCTGAAAGTCATCATCCTATATTCGTCGGGAATAACCGTCGAGCGTGCTTTGAAACGGGTACAAGTCAACCGCAAGGAAGATCATCACCGATGCGCAGAAAACTTAAAATTGCAATTTCAAGAAGATGTTGGTATAAATATTGATAAACATATAGATAAAGTTGCCCCCGGAACGACCTTTTGAAATTTGAAATTTGAAGAATAGCAAGCACTATAATGAAGCTAATTTAGCCGAATAAGGCGAGCTTGGTGCGAAAGTTTCGAAGAATTATTGGATTATTTTGAGACACCTTTAAGATATAAACAGTCTTTCAATATCGATTGTATCGACTCAAAGAGTGTTTTCCAACAAGCTCTCTCCATTTATGGATGGCCTGGTTTTCAACGTCAAAGACTTACTTTAAATATTGAAAACTGAAAACCAATGCTATATATTTAATATATATTGAGAAGTCTCCGATATTTACCTTTAGTAATTCTGAACACAATAATAAAGAGGGAAACATCAGTCCAAGCCCATTCCATGCTTTCAGTGGCACCTGGTTAGTTGATTTTAGTAGGTATTAGAGCATGCTTCACAAGCAAAATATATATGGATCGAATTGAATACGAAGATCACTGGTCGTATAAGCTATGCACTATAAATATAGTTCCGTTAAAGGAATCAACAATCTGGATCAAACGGTAGAGAATTTAGCCTAGTTTCGAACATTTTAGCAATCTTTTAAGAGATCTTTACAGAAGGTTTAACATAATGGAAATAAAATATTTCTCCAATAGCTAATCAAATCAGAAAACTTTAAAAATATGTATTTCGGAATATGGTCAAAGTTTGTCGAGACACCGCTTATTTTTGACTTGAAGATACCATGATTTGTAACTAAATTTAATAAATACACGTGTTTTGACACATACGCATGCATTCATCTGTAATCGATACGCTTGTGATTCAATTAACTTTAAATAAATCAGAGAACTGCTGTGTTCATGGTTAAGCATTCTTTCAGGCACTTACGCATATATGTGCGCATATAGAAAGATTATTCCTCTGTGGAAATATAATGGATGATCATGCATTTCGTATATGATGCATCATTTGTGGGTCAACCAACATTCATAGATCGAGCTTGCTGAAATTGTGTGTATGATGTGTGTATCTTACGCCATTCATATCAACATCATATTGTTTGATGAGTTACTTTTGTTCCGTCATAAGTGATGATTTTTTGTTGAATTGCTGTTTTCGTTATTGTTGTTGTTATTTGTGTTTATATTTCATTCTTTCTTTTTTAACACAAACACCTATCCGGATGTTTTTTCAACAGTCTTTTTTATGCCTCGTCTCGTCTCCGTCAATAAACAAGGTATCAATAATAAATTGAAAATATTGAATTTTTAACGAAAACAAACACTGTTGGTGTAAACACTATCAGCATTCAAGTGACAATGATAAATGATCACATGAATCAAACGAAATCATAACAACGGCTTTTTAAACAGTTCTGTACGACAGTACTCTCGTGAAAAGTATCCACTCGTACAACAAAGACAGCGTAACAATTCTGAATATTGTTATATGAATATGTCTTTAGTATCGAACAGACGGAGTTGTTCTTTTCTCTTCCCAAAAAGAAGAAAAAAGCAATATTTTTTATTAATAACGATTAATAACGCTTCCCTGCTTTACCAACAGGAACACTGAAGTAATCGCAAATTTTCAAAAGTACATTGTAATTGTTGGGAAATGTAATACGCAAATACAGTTTACACAGATTTTCACCTCTTCCTTGAAATTGTTATTGCCATTTTCTTTATTTTCCGTTTTTTTTTTTTAAATAATCAACATGCATATATACAAAATGATAGAACCATTCAAAGCAAATATGCAATATTTCAATTTTTATGGTTGATTTCTTCACTCGAAGTCACCTATGAAACGTCTCAGAATTGTAAAGATCTGTGATAGTATGGCTTGCAGACAATGCGTTGAATAGCCTCTTTTCATTAGCAGCAAAAATATTTAGCGTGGCTGCGACATGGACACTTAAATGCGAAAGACAACGATGACCCCCACATTCTGAAAATGATAAGAAGGAAAGCTGCAAGAACCTACCTAAAAAGAAACAAGAACACATAAATCAAAGCACCAGTGGCACAAATTAGTATATAAATCGCCATCTGCCGACAAATATTAAAGGTAGCTACGGACGCATAACGGATATAGCTTGTAACGTGACAAGTCTATACAATGAAATGTTGCTCGTATCGTTTTTTTAGCTACTTATATAAGTACGATATTCTCTTACTGTTCAAAACTAATATCGAAAATAATTTTGAATCATGAAATGCATGAAAAACTTTTTTTTATATATTTCCAGTATATATAAGGACTAATAAGTGGGTTGAGGATTTTAATAGTGAAAGCAATTTATTAGCAAATAACGGCAGAGATAACTCAAACAAATGCCAAAATGGTCAATCTATCAATTGGAATGCGAATGACGTACATATACTTCCTGAGAGGGACTCCAAAAATCCAAGCATAGACGAAAAGGGTCGTAGACTATCCGATTTTTGTCATGTAAGGGGTTTAACTGGGCCAAACAGCCATTCTCAATGGAGCTTGGCTAGACGAGGATTTAGATCTTGAAATTGCTGAGGTAAATTACTCCGATCATTTTCCCATTAACGGTGAAACCTGCTAGTGCTACTATACCGTGCTTATGAATCTCCATTCCAAAGCCCACGTTAAGACGTAGCAAAAAAAAACTAAATAGAAATGGTCAGAATATATCCGCCAGTCACCGAAGCGCGAAAGATGGGCTAGATTGGCTCAAAGAAATTGTCAACAGATCTTCGCCACAGCCTGATGAGAATGATAATTTAGTTGGCACACTGAGTGCGATAACGCACGGAAAAGTTCTTTGCAATGTTTATGGTTGTGAGGAAGGTATAATATGTCAATTATGCTACGATTGTATGCAAGCCCAAAAAGAAAGTGTTCGCACATAACGTAGCTATAAGCTTCGCTATCTGTCGGAGCGCAAAAGACTTTTCAGCAAAGCAGAAAAAGTCAAAAAAAGATAACAGTTACACTAAGCATATACGTTTTAATATTTCAGTAGTGCCCACGCATTTTGAAAACCTTCTGCCAACAGTACTCGACGCAACCTTCTCTTTTACAAGCAATGCCGATATGGATCAAAGCTTCACAGGAGAAGAATCGTTAGGTGGACTGAAGATTTGTAAGACAAACAAAGCTCATTCATGCTATAAATCACTTCATAAACGGTCTTATAGAGATATTCTAGTAAAATGTATTATCCTGGACAGGTTCCAGAAAGCATTAAACGAACCATGATATTTTCGATCTTTAAGGATTGTCGTGACATCAGTTTCACGAATGCCGCGAGTTAAAATCCTTACAGGTGTCGCATTAAACCGTTTAACGAACAACGTAAGGGAACATTATTTGGTTAGCGAATTTCAGGCAAAAGTTTCAAAAAGTCTGTGCCACTAACGACAATGCATTTATTTTAAGTGATATTACGAAGATGTACTTAAAGGCCAACAAAAAAAGATATTTACTTTTTGTAGACTCCAAAAATGCCTTTGATTCAGTCAACAGACTCGCCTTGTCCTATCAACAGCTTTCCAAGGATAGGTCTGCATTCTTCAAAGTTTATATACTTTCTTGTTTATTTTTAGATAATAAACCCACAGTTTAAGATAGCAACGCGCGCTCGCGATGCTTTGATACGCCCATTGGAAGTAAGCAAGGTTATGTGTTGAACTCACTATTATTTATGTCATATATAAACCGTATATGCAGTATCTTACTAGATGGTGAACGATATTTGGATGCGCAAATAAAAGTTTCACTATATGCAGACGACATAGCCATATTTGCAGGCATACCGGAAACATTGCAAAGAATCGTTAACAAACTAAGTGAACACTCTGTGAAGTGGAATTTAAGAATCAACATAAGCAAGTCAAAAATTTTAATATGTTGAAATGGCCACTGGACTAGAAAACACTAAGAAAGGCTGGCTAGATAAATTTGAAGTCGAAAACGTACCTTGCGATAATGATCTCTCAAAATACGAACCTTTGTAAGCACTTAGTTAGAAAATTCAAAAACGCCGAAGATGCTTTTAATTGTAATTGAAAAAAAACACATAGGCCAAAAATTGAAGTTTTTCAAACTGTCGTCCGTGCAAGAACGCAAATACGATGAAGCGGAGAAATTACAGATTTTTTTTAGAAAGAGACTTTTTCAGCTACCAACAAATACGCCAAACTACATGATACACATTGACATGTGCCTGTCATCACAATTCTGTTACACGTTAGGCTTACACATAAAATATATGCTTAAAATATTTGCCATGGAAAATTACGGACCACCGAAAAGAATTAACGAGTCACCTATTGCAGAATCGAAAACAGAGCTTCCATCTTGGGAGCAATTTTTGTCTAAAATATGACATATTGCCGCTTTTCTTAGAAAATGTATATGAATGGCGCAAACAGCAAGTTCGGAGAAGTGAAACTAGAGCCCTATGTGAAACCCTAACACGTGATCTGAATGATAATAATTATTTTAACGATTTATATAACACACAACAACAATAGCAACAGCATTTAAAGTGTGAAGAAGAGCTTCTACAGCTAAATTACAGGCCGCACGTCGGAGGACGTAAGGTGAATACTGCAGCTGATGATGTGAGGCACTTTGTTGGGTGCCACGCGACAATGATGAAGCTACGAATAATAATTGACACATGAATGTGATCTTGTTTGGTTTTATTATGCTTTAGTATTTTTTATAATCACTGATGATATCAGTCACAGCCGTTATGTATTTTCTTACAATATTTCTTCAGTAAACCTGCTACTATTATTACTACGCCTCGTTGCATTTTTCTACAGAATTGACAAATTAATTGTAGTTCTTTCAATCCTTTTTGCAGTGCAGGCTTTGGTGCCGCATTGTAAATTAAGAATATGCTAAGTAGTATAAGATTACCTTAAATACTTGAAGGTCCAGCTCTGACGGACATGGCAGGTATGTTTGATTTCATTCAAAGCATGAATAGATGACTTTGAATGGGTTTGACGAATCGCCTACCAACGCCAATAAACGGAAAGAAAGGTAATGCCGATGTTTCTTTTCTGGTTAATCCTTGGCTTGAGCAGATGTGTGCTCGTTGCTTGGCACGGTAAATAATTGTACTTGGAAAAAAAAATGTGAGTATTGAGGTAACAAGAAAATATAAATAAGATTTGAATACGAATAAGTAAGAAACTAGCCTAATATGGTATGGCAGTTTTAGGCGCGTAGTGCTCATTAATAAGTCATAATTATTATATGAGATTGGTATGCCTAAATATAGAGGGTGGAATAAAGATGTGTTTGCATAACGTAATGGGCCAACGGCTTAGCATATAAAGTAAAAAGGCATAACTAGAATACACACAGTTAAACAGCCTCGCTAGGAAGAAGAAGACTTATCCAGCTAGAAGAATCCAAAAAATATAGTTGTTCTTGTAAGGATGCTGGTGTACGCGTTGAATGTGAGCCTAGCATAGTTAGATGGACTTCAATAAGGTTTACCTTTTATTTCACGTCCTTACAGTATAGTGCTTGTAAAGATGAGAGCCTTTAGTTACAATGTGAAATGAAAACAAAACGGTACAAGATATCAACATTGATTCTTTTTTATCCGAGATATTGGTTCCTGCTATTTTTATTTAAAACTAATTTTATGTGAGTGACTACCTCTAGAGTTTTGTAAAGAACCAAAAATAAGAATACCAGATAATTGAGAGTTTATTGTTTATTGGAGTAAACCAGTGACTTAACATAATTCCGGAGAAAAAATCTGATGGACTTATATCGTATAATCCGCGTGGCTACTTCTCATCGGCATTTCTACGGATTACGCAGTCACTTAACATTGATGTACGGAATGTTGTACCATTCGATCGAACCCATATGTCGTCCAACTCGAAATCGTCCAATTTATCCCATCAAAAATTACAAATTAAATTTATGTAGCGTTCTGCATTAACGGTAAATGAAATGCAATTTTCAGCCCATAAACCACTCCCAAAAGTTAATTTCTGTGTACCTAAACATGTTTCCAGAGCAGCAGTTGTGTTTTCTTTAAGTCAAAAGGGCAATTTTCACAACATATGATATTCATCCCACATACGGGGAACGTAGTCGCAAGATATTCAGTATTTTTACAATCAATTTGGATAAATTTGAGATATTGTACAAGTGTGTATTTTTCATTGGTAACAAACAACAATGAACAGAAATGCTAATTTTGGCAAGAACCTCAAGAAAAACTTGGAGAGTGTGGCGTTTAAAAAACCAAACCTCCTACTTCATCACCCTGTATTATTGCTGTTATTGTTGACGATATTCTCATGGTATTATTGTTATTATTATTATTACTATTATTTTCATTGTTGTTATTGCTGTTGTTATTTTCTTTATTATCGTTTTCTTCTTGAAAATAAAAGGTTACCTCTAACTATATATATGTAGAATTGTATATTTTAAAGCCTATACATAATTTTAACACATTGTCGGTAATTTCTTTATTCAGAGTCATCTATGCACGTGTCTATTGTACAGTTCTAGGTCTATGATATTACGGTCCATTGCATTTGTTTCTATACTTTTGGATCTAGTCCCAATTCTCCCGGTTATTCTTTGGGCTTTTAGATAAATCCTGTCAGACAACATTGCTATTAGTGTTATTTTTACTCTTTCCACATTTCATTGTCGCTTTATTCCCATTAATAATGGTATATATTTATTTATTTTTCCTGACTATTTTTCACTTATATCATAATTTCATCGTTTGCTATAAATACATCAATAATGTCCACATTTTTCCCTTTCTTGTCAACCATCACCATTACTCATCTGTGATGAACTATTAATTCTTCAGTTAAAATGGTTTTATTCTAATATATTGTGCATATATATATATATATATATATATATATATATATATATATATATATATATATATATATATAATATTTATAACGTCCTGCAGGCTATATTTGTAATATGGAATGTCTATTTTGCCGTTGTACTTTTTTAGGAATGCTACAAGATGACGTCCGTGTTTAAATGGTCTGATTATGAAGATCCCAATGCGATTTGCTTTGCAGTTTTTGCTGGTTGGCATCTATGGACTCTTTTATTATTGTTTTTTGATAATTTCTTATGGATATTACTTGATCTTATATAGCAGTTAGATATCCTTCTGTTTCGAGGAATAAATAATCATTAATTAACCACTGGTTCGAAATTCCTTTATCAATGGGGCTTTGATTCGACATTTGTGGATATTTGCAATGTGATGCCTTTACCATATATATCGACTGATTAAACTTTTCGTTATTGCTTATTATTATTCTACTAGCGTGTTCTTCACTCAGTATCAACTATGACTTTGAGTCCTCTTGCCTTATGACTTTGTTCATGTTAGAATGGTTAGCTTCCGAGTAAAAGTACTCTGTGATTAACGTTAACTATCAGATTCTTATAAGAATTTCTAATATCTAATATTTGTCTTCCATCCATTTTTCTTGGGAAAGTAAATCTCTCCATGATTGATTTGGAATAGTATTTTCCCTATTTCATCATCTGTGTTCTCAAATCATTTTGGAGATATTCAATATCAACATTTGTCTAATTAACTATTGCGAGCATATAATTAATTAAATCTTGCGATAACGTACGATTGATTGTGTTTATCATATTTCTCGCATTTAACGAAATGCTAGTCACCGCTTTTAGTCTTGCATTACATTCCTTTCCTATTTTTTCTTTAGCGATTCTATAGTCTACACGCTTTGCTTGGTCTATGCTAAGATATTTATGCGTTTCATTTTCCAGCGTTGCATTTAATACCTCTCCGTTCGAAACATGAATTTGTTCTGCTTGTAAGTTTTCTTTACGTATTTATGAGAAACGGCATCTAAAACCGCTTGATATATCACTGGAGAATGTTTCCATAGTAGTAACCAAATATTTAAGATGGATTGCTATATGAACATAAAGTTTTAAGTCATCTACATATATGGCAGACAATTGATATATTATTATTGTTATTGTGTACTATTAGACCAAGCAAATCATTACCAAGACTAAAAGTAGGATGAACCCTAGCAACTCAGCCTATCAGCCTTTTGCTTTTTTCTTTTGTTAACAGTAGACTAGATTGTTAGTCCAGTTGCTTTAAGCTAAATATTGTATTGATGTTAAGTTCTCCAGTCGCTTTCAATATGTCTATAACGTTAGACGCCCTGCCCATGCAAATGTTTTGATTTTCATTTTCTCAACGTTAATTGGATATAGAGAGATTACGATTAACATGCTAGTAGTGTCGATGGTACTTTTTTTCATTTTGATTTTTTTTCTAATATACCTTTGGAAGTCAAACTTCTTTATTGTGCTGTCCATAATTGAAGATCCGTAAGTAAAAAGACCCATATGATTCGGTACTCAAAAAATTGTAAGTTAAGAGGCAATGATTTTTCTTATTTGAAGAGTAGCTCTTCGGTTGTAAATATTGAAACATTTTCGTGTAGGATATGCTTAACCTGGACTTGCCCTCTGGCAACTACTACTACAAAGACAGGGGAGAAATCGTCCCTCTTAGAACCGTATCTAAAATGAAGATATAAACCGCTATTTTTGTAAAGGTGAGTTTTCTCTGCGATTAGTTCTCCGCACGGAAGATTTTGCGAACATTTGTGTTTCTTTTTTTTTTTTTAGATACTGAAAGGTCACAAGAGCTCATTTTTAAAGCTCACGGTCTTTTACATCCAAATTTTCGGAAGATACTTAGGAGGATGGTTATTTCTTTTACGGCTTTTATGCCGGACTTATATAAAAAAAATCTGAATTTTTTGATTTTTTTGTAAATAACAACTTTTTTGACGTGTTCCGCGAGTACTGAATTTGCTAGAGTTGAGCCATTTCGGTACTTTCATGGTTTTAGATCACAGACTCTTTATAAAGTTGCTGATGAGCGTCGTTCGGATAGTATATGTTCTAATTGTAACCATTGTTGCCATACAACACCAACTCATAATCGATTTCACTTAAAACGAGCGACGATATCGATGTGAAACAACTTTTTCAAATTAAATTAACCTATGAAATTCATCACAGTTTGAAAGGAATTCTGCAACTAAAGGCGAAAAGGTGCGGAAAACGCTAGTCAGATACTTTCGGAAGAAGTTGATAATTCTTTAAAGAAAATTTTAAATAAGTTGATATTATTGAAAACATTAATATATTCACTCAATATGTCTGAAATTCGCTACTAATTATTTTTCCCTATTCAGAAAAGGATATGATCTCGACCAATAGTCGAACTAGCAGTTCTTCACACTTCTAACAGATAAAGTACACCGTGCTTTTTAACTTTTGTTAACTGAAACGTGGCATTTCTTACTACTTCGATAAGAGTCGTTCAAAGCGCTGTCAAATTTCTAATGGGATAGAGTATAATGCAACTAAAATAATTGCTTATAAATGTATTTATACAAAAAGCGAAGCAAAAAAAAGCAGGAATAATTTTTTTAATACAAATAACTTTTGCTTAATTTTAACAACTCGCTCTGATGCGTTTTTGCAGGCACTTGCAGCTTGAAGGATGTGTGGATGAATAACAAATGTATAAGCGTTCAACTAACCGATACATATTTGTGCATCATTCATATGCAAGACACATTTGTACATGCATGCAAAGGTTTGCATTGACCCGACAACACCGAGAAGTGAACTAAACTGAAAAATGAATGACCAATGAATGGTACAACTTGACTGCTGCTACATGTCGGAGCAACATTTGCATTTTGCATAAAGGTGTAAAAGCGTAAGAGTCTTAATGTGTTTACAACGCAACACTACACAGCATGGATGAATTTACCACAACAAAACAACAGCAGCAGTACACTTATGAATGTGTGGTTGTTGCGCATATTATTGCTGGCAAATGGAGTCAACTAACAACACCGGTAACAGAAGCAACAACATTGTCGACAGTTCTTCGTTTTTTTTTTTTTCGGCATTTACGTGTGCATATCCATGAATGCATGCTTTCACACATACACGCATACATACCTATACACACGCACATTAATGTATAGTATAGCGCATAAGTGTGTGTGTGTGTGTGTGTGTGTGCGTGTGTGTGTACGTTATGTATTGTATGTAAGAACCAAGTGAATAGGCCACTGTTCGTACGCACAAACATTAGTTGAATGAATACATCAGAATAAGAGACACTGTTGGAAACAGAAGTCCTTGTTCAAATTCACAACATCAATGAAGTTATCTTAATGCTGTACCGTTGTACCTGTAACTGTGAATTACTGCAGATACATGAAGGAAATAAATTGTCGAGTAAACGAGAGTTTCATCATAAATATGCTTTAAATTTTCCCCAAAAAAGTTTTTGCGGAAAATGTTTCAAAAAAATGCATTTCCATACTTTCAATTATCTAAGTTGTATAAAATAATAAAGAACGCATTAAAAAAAAAAAAAGAAGAAGAAAATAATATTAATCTCAAAACAATAGAATTTCAATTAAATTATTTCTCGACTCCTTTTACGTTTACCTATTAAACTTCGCTTTCGCAATATGCGAACTTATAGACGAATAGGACGAATTGAGTTGATAGTGAATAGAAATCAAATTTTCGAAGTTTAGAAGATATTTACTTCAAATATTAAATCAAAGCAGAAGTTTTCAAATATTTCGGCTTTTGCTGTATTATCCGTATTTATTATATTTACATTAACACATTACTTTAAAGACTGGAACTGAAAGGCATTTAGATGGGAACCAATTTCAAATGTTTTTCTTTAATGTTAAAAGAATTGCTATTATGAGAACTGCATTTAAGAGGGAAATTCGTTTATAAGTTGAAAGTCATGTCGCTGGTCAACTATTAGTTCAGATGCCTAAGTACATTTTTTCATTTTTAAGATTAAGATTTTTATTCAATATCGTTTTTATTAAATGTAATAAATTAGTAAGAAGTAAGAAAGCATGGACCCACGGCGCGTATTTCTTTCTTTGGGTTACAAACGGATTGACAGAAGTAGTATATGTCGTCGCTGATGATTATAAAAAACATGACTCTCAGCTGGTGATTTGTGTGGGCAAAACGAGTACAAGACGTCGCCTGTTATAGTTGTGGTAGCAAAGTTTGGCATTAACATTTCTCTTCTCTACATATAATTATTAGTATTGTATAAGCAGCAGCGCGATTTTCAGTGTTTCTTTGCTTTGATATAAACATGAAAACGAACAATATTGAATGCGTACACGAAGTGCTCCATACACATAAGTATTCATGTATGTATGTATGCAGGCATGTACGCACAACCGTTACTACTAAGTCTGCCACCATGCTGGGCGATTTAAAAGAAAAAAAAATATAGTACAGCGCACAATATTATTTTATTGCATTTAAAAGTATTAATAAATTTGCTCGCCCCACGTTTTTCTTAAAATGCAAGAGATTCGAAGTGAAATGCGACCAAAATAATACAAGATGCTACATACATTTTTTTTTTTTGTTTTTTTTTTTTTGATTTCCATTCAATGTTACGTTGTTTAGCTTTAGCGATCTTCTCGGACTTGTTTAGGTGATACTTTAATTTTAATTAACGCACTTTTTTCGACAACGACAACAAACGAGTCCAACACCCAAAATTTCTCGCACAGTTAAAATGACAAAACTATAGAGAATGTGAATGTACAACATTGGTTCAACATGTTGCAAAGTGTTAATTGGCGAAATTTTCATGTTTCAATGTGAGACAACAACAGTATGTAACAGCTACCGATTGAAATGCCGCTAGCACTACGTGCTTGTCAATGTTTCATTTGCTTATGTTTTAGCTGTATTGTCGTCGTATTGAATCTTGTCAACAAGTTTTGCTTTATTAGCAACTCCCGGGTGGTGCTTATGGTTTGAAACTGTCTTCGCATGCAGATTTATACAAGACACTCGATGTATGTATAAACGCATATGCATACACATATACCTAAGCGCACGTATTAGACTGGTTCGCAGCTCAAATGCACAAGGTTCGCTGCGTATTTTTTTGGCCCCCAAGCCTAGTTAAGTGATATCAAGATATAAAGATAGCAACCATTGAATCTAATCTGTTAGGCCGATTACCGCTATCATCAATGTTTAATCTGTTAGGCCGATCCCGTACTTGACTTGAAGAAAAGGCCATTCATTATTAAAGCCTTGCACACTCAACCAGAACGGTTGGCAGGAACTGTCATCAACTTGTAGTATACGTTTTCCTTATGTTAATTATAAATGAAAAGCATTTATACACAAGTGTACCGCAAACTTATTTTTT
Source organism: Glossina morsitans morsitans (assembly GCA_001077435.1). Taxonomy (NCBI): domain Eukaryota; kingdom Metazoa; phylum Arthropoda; class Insecta; order Diptera; family Glossinidae; genus Glossina; species Glossina morsitans. The sequence continues at coordinate 130,252 of CCAG010020666.1, forward strand.
ATATAGCTTCTAATACAAGGTCATCTTCACCTAGATCTCTTTCTCCTCCTAACTCACAATAAGATTCCTTTTGTCTAATATAGTTTTTTTGTGGTTGCATCGATTTTTATGTACCAGTCTTACATAAGTATTGCTTTTAAATTCAAGTGGTTTTTTCAGTTGTTGTTCATGTCGTTTTCAAAACCACACACTCATACCTGTTCATCGTATGTAATCGGTCGAGCAAATGTTAGGCAAACCACACAAAACCACTTGAAGATATTCTTCTTTTCTTTTTTTATACAGATATGTCAAAGGATGTTTGTTTGGGATATTTTGCTTTAATGAAAGCAGGTATATTTGCAGGTATGTGTTCCATGAATTCGGAATTTTAACTAAATGCGTCTATCATTCATTTAAAACCATGAATTTAATATAAGCATAACGTAACATATTTATGTTATGATAATAAAGGCGAAGTTCAAAATGAAAGAGCCACCAAAATATAGAAAGATTTGTAACGAAAATTAGAAAACCCATCAAACGCATACATTCTTCTTTTAGTGCAGTTGAGATTCCAAATCGCCGTTTGTTTGCTACTAAACTTAAAAAGCGCAAACGTTAAGTCAAGTAGTCGAAGTTCTCGATACCTATACGCTTAACTGAATTTATCTTGTGTAGGAAATTGTGGAATTGTATCGTCTCCTGATATTACTAAATGACAGAAATTCTTTTTCCCAATTTACCCAAGCAGCATGCATTTAGTATCCGTGCTAAGGATTTTTTTATTTTTTCCTTTTGTTGCTTTTTTAGTATCAATTTCCGGGTTTCTCAACAAGAAAACTTTGTATTTGCTAAAGATAGGCATTGATCGAGAATTTTTGAAATCTATTTTAAATGCCATTTAAATTATCCCAAATAGTATATTAAAAGTTGGCATGGAATTTTACAAAGGGCTGATAAATGTTTACCAGTTAGTCGAAGCACTCGTTAATAGTAACAGCAACAGTAACACTTAACGATGAAAATATTCGAAATTACTTTAAAACACTTAGCTATCTATGGCTTATTGTTGCTCGCAGGATATCGTATTGTTCTAATGCTCAGTATGAAATACTTATTAAAAATGATTATTTATATAAAGCTTATTGGGGATAAATATATAGTGGTCTGTACGTAGTCCCTCTTTGATTAATTTATTTATTTGTGGAACTATATGGGAATTTTACTATTTTTTCAGCGATTTTCTACGATTATTTATTTCGAAATTGTTTTAATCCAAACCAGACTTTCTTTGCTTTGCATAATAATGTAATGGTAAGGGCATTTATCACATCCGTTTCGTACGAACGTCATTATTATCATCGTCCGACGGCAGGCAGATTAGCAGCGGGCAACAATGGGTTTTTATCATTGAAATCCGTAAATTATTACAATCGTCATTTAATAATATCAACAAACGAAATTCCGACAAACTGAATGTTATCGCGCAACAAATTTTTACGAAATCAAGAAGCGACGCGCACCACGGACTGACCGATCAACAGCGCATATACGCGGATTATTTACTGGAAAGATAGAAATAAATAAGTTATGTTCGTAACGAATCGGTATAAACGGCAATTTATTCCTTTTTTTTTTTTTCTTTTTTGTTCTTTAGACGAAGGACGGTGAGACGAACCCATTGAATTGTAGTTGAAACTTTTAAATTCTATTTAAGAGCACATGTGTCGCGAATTTGGAGCAAGGAGCATAAATGTCAGTAGTTTCGCGCCGCTTGCGGCAATGCAAGTAAGCGTGCATAATGTCAACTTATAAGTGCTTCACGATAAAAAGCTATTAACACCTCTGCATAGCGAGTTGTCTTTTTTCTCTTCACCTTTCAATGCATTCATATTCATATATACATGTACAAATGCATACATATGCGTACGTACTTATTTTCCTGTGCATTTTTTTTTTCCAATGTTAATCGACCCAACATGAGCTGCTACTAAGATATTGAATCATTGGTTATAATTTGTTCAAATACAATAAAGTGTTAACATTTTTCTCTCTTCTTTTGAAGCTTTGCTCTCAGCATCTGAAAATGCGAACTTTTTCTTATAATTGTCGATTTTTTACTTTAACGAAAAGTGATAAAAATTCCATACACTCTCGATATAAATTTTTTTTGTCTTTTAAAATACGATTTTTAAATTCCTCCCTCAGGGTTGAAGCCTAAAAAGACTTTCCAAATATTTCTTGAATGCTTAAAGGCTTATTGGGATTGTTGTGGACAATAGTTTCAAAATGAGAATATGTGCCGTAGGTGAATTTCGACAATTTATTCAGATATAATTAATGTAAATGTTCATATAAAATTGGTATCGAGTAGTCTCTATTCACTTCAGATTTATCTGTAAGATATTTAACAACTTTTATACGCCGTTACAGTTGAAAACAGTAAAATCACTAAAGAGTTTCAGCTGATTACAGCTTTTTTACAAATCGACTTCGCTGGTTTAAACGACGTTCTAAACTCAAAGTTTATTACCTTGCATCCGTAGCTGGATCTATCCAAACGTTACGTTTCCAGTACGTCAACTGGAAGGGCGATAAATGCAACGTAATGAAAATACTCTAACCATTGATCAATGCTTGATGTAAATGCAATCCGGGCAAATGAAAATGGCTTACATGTTACAATGCTCGGTTAATTTACATTCTCATCGCTCTAAAAAGAAGGCGAAAAAAATCATACCTTTAAGCACGACTTTATACTGCGGATTATATAACACATTTCAATTTATCATTTAAGTATATGGTTATTATTACTATGATTCATGTTCATTCAATCAATAAATTCCTCTTTTTTTTCCAATAAATCGAAGTTACGGGAAAACGTCCTGCTCTTCTTCGTTATCTGTCAAAGTTCGCCATTTTTCATATTTTCCAATGATAGGTATAAAACTTCAATTTCCGTACTAGGCTTGGTTATCGTTCATAACCTTTTTTGCTGACATTCTCAGATTTTCACCTATCAACGCATTGCGTAAACACTTTGTAAATTCCACAGTCAGCCTTGATGTAAATTGAAATAAAAATTCCTCACAGAAAAGATAAAGATGAGAACGTTTTTATTAAGTATCGTTGAGAAAAATTTGAAGAGAAATGATTTTTCAAGGCCTTATAGATTTCTCAACTTTTGATCGGATCTTTTACAAAAAAAATACGCCTTCTTGCCATGTAGCATTGAACGCAGGCCTTGTACAAAATTTATATCATGACAATAGCAGGTAACATGAAATTTGTTATATGAACTTTGCAAAAGACACGCATAGGTGTACATATGGGAGTAGATGAGCGGCACTTTACTGCTGTTGATATTAGTGAGAAGGCACATTGTGTGCAAGTGTTCAGTATTCATGTGGCTGACGACATCAAAAAAGAAAAGAAAAAAAAAAAAAAGGAACTACACAAAGCGTTAAGATGTGTTGTATTTTGATTTATCGAGCGAGTAATGTAATACGCTGTCACTGTTTGAAATATTTCTGAATTGGATTAATATTCTACATATCTACATTTATATCTGTGTACATACGAATATGAAAATTCCCGAATGTGGATGTACGAATGTCGCTTACTATTATTATAGTCAGCTTACATATCTGAACAAATGTATGCGAATGCTGCATAAGATTTCAAAAATATTCTTTATATTAGGGAGTAAAGCACTATTTGCGTAGTGGCACCTCGGTTTACTAAAAGTGTCGTATCCTGCTGAGCCACGTTATGCATTGTTTTTTAGGCGCGAGATACGACCATTCATCGCATCATCATATTAAGAATTGATAACCCACCAAACAAACTTCCCGCAATTTACCACTAAAACTGAAAACTATATCATTGATTAATACAACTCCTCATCATTTACTCATAATTAAACAAGCAAACTTAAAAGGTACAATATTGCACATTTTTTACATTCCCCCTTTCTTCGCTTGCATCTTCCTTTTACAATCCCAGATGCCTCCCATAAATAAAACAATTAATTCTTTGGCGTTTTTCATTAATCATTTCTCGAGAACCATACAAAAGAGTGTAACTGATCTCTACAATCGTGGGTTAAATAATTTATGGAAGCATATTTTCGTTCAACGCCTGCTAAAGGTTTTAATGCAACAGGAGATTAGTAAATTGACTTCGGTAATCCTGCTAGTTACCAATGATACTCTTCTTCACAAGTTTAATTGACTTTCTAGAAAAGTCTATAAATACTCCCGCCATGTGAGAAAACAAAGCAAGTTAAAACCTCACGATTAAACACTCCACAACATTTCGCTTAATACTGTAGTTCATATAACGACTTTCCAAAATAAGGTCTTATATGGAAAGCGCTCGAAAGCGCTGGTCTGGTCCGTATGATTTTCAAAAGCTTTCTCAAAAATTGCGACCTGAAGGATGATGACAAGGAAACAAAGCAGACAGAGGGACGTATAAAAATCAGAATCACTTTCTAAATCGATTGGTATAATGAAATCTGGCTCTACCTCAAATCTTTTTCACCGTTGCCTACGTTCGCACATATTTAACAGCCCCCGGGTGTTGCAGGGCAAAATTACTACGGAATGCGACGTATGCAAGTGTCCGATTGCCTTTTACTTGTCGAAGGCGAAGGACCTGTCATTCTACACTACTGGACTCTGTCCATTATTCAATAAATCTATATATCAAACAATATAGAGAATCACTCGTCTCTCTTCCAACAATAAGCCACACTTTACGAAGACACTTCCTCAGCACTATCTGAAACCGAGTATCAACACATGTTGCTTAAGTGTACGTTTCAAGCGTCTTTGTTTGCTGGGGTGCATTTTGACTGTGTGGTATTTTTACAAATTTTTGCTGCAATGATTGGTGTTCTTGGGTCCAGCAATTCATACTCATATTATTAAAGCAATGATTTGTACTCTTAAATAAAATAAGTGTAGATTAAACCGTATAAAGTGCGAAATGTCTGCTGTGTATGTTTGCCATTTATGGCCTGAATTCATAGTTTCCTATGTATATTTTTGAGTTTTTTTTTTTCCTTTTTTCTTTGTTGTATGCTTAATTTAGAAGATCAAGCTTTAACTCATAATTTTTGGATTAAAAACGTCTTTTGACGTGTTTTCACCCATGGTAAGAGTGCAATAAAATGTTATTTTCATGTTCATGTCGCGTATTTTCAATTATTTATATTTAGTTTTTGAGAACTCGTTTTGTGAAGAATTGACAAATGCCAAAATTTTTAGAAGAAAAGAAACAGACATCGATTCAGATTCGGCTTAAAATCTATTTAAAAATTTGACGAATCCACCTACAACTACACTAATACGGTCAACTCGTTTGTCGAGTTATTTATAGACTTCACGATTTATAATCCAATGTCTAATGTGCTTACGTTAACTTCAATCTTTTGTTGTTTTGCTACCGATCCCCGCGCACGCCAAAAATATTGATTTAGTACACATATACATTTAGTACACTCATAAAATTCAAATTAGTAAACTTTCGTGCTAATTAGCTGCACTATGCTTAATGAAGCGCCTTATGTTCATTATGTTCAGCCGTCAGTTGTACTGATATTTAACTGGTGGCGGGCGAAACTATGCGAATTTTCGGAGTACCGTTGACGCACCGAAGCCTTCACCTTTTCGTAGCGCCCGCTATAAACGTAACTGTTTGCTTTAAGGTTCTTAATATTAAAAAGTGCTCTGTTGTCGAGAAAGAGGGGTTTAAGGTTTACTATCCCGTATAGTTCTTGGCTATGAAAGCAATCAAAACTGCTCAGTTCCAATGATACGGCAAAGTAGTTGGAGGATGGGGTACGGTATGGTATGTGCTTCGTTTATGATATTGTCGGAAGTCTTTTCCACGACCAAGGATAGTGCGCTGGATGGCCTTGCGGAATATATGAGTGATCTAAACCCAAGTGTGACTTCAGGTGCGTATAATACGAGATTACCCAAGTCATGTAGATTAGCATAAGACATAGATAAAAGTCAAAAGTTAATGGGTGTCCATAGGCTTCAGGTTACCCAAATAAAAATTGCTTCCAGTGAGATTACCAAGAGGACGCTCTCTTGCCTGGCTGCTGGGTGTAGGTCTGTGGTGAATGTCGTGATTGCACCGCGGTTCTCCGAAATTTCGCGGAAACTTTAAATGGATAGGCTTCAACGCTAGCTACAGCTGCGAGAAAAATTGCAAACACCCAGTTCTTTTTTCGGCCATTACTTATCCAATGAATCCTGTCTGCATTGAGCTAAGCTGTCGTGAGCTAAGGGCTATCAAAGCTCACATCAAAAACTCACGTTAAGATGAACTAGAATCCGTTATTTCACTAGTACATGCGAACACCAGAGAGTGCCGCTTGCGCACAAAATTGAGCTTCGTTTCTATTTATCCACGATCTGAAACGTATGCAACCTGCATACGCACTGGCGCTAAGTTAGTGCACCTTCTCTTTACTAAAATGCAGATTATCATCATTCCGGTTGACGTTTTTGCTACGACATATTCGATAATTGAACGGAATTCAGAAGAAAAACGTCTACAAAATTGGAATAAACCAGTATATATAATACAAGGAATGCTATAACAAATTTCAGAGAAATGGCGGCACTTCAGATTTTTGATATGCGTTATGTACCTGCAAAAGTATGCTCTGCAAATGTCCCTAAAGGGATGTTTCTCCCATTGTTCCTCATTCGCGGATGAAGATTTATCCGAGTTGCCGGAACATATGCAACAGTCACAAGAAAAGTGTATATATTCTTGATCAGCATCAAATTTTGAATCAAGTTAAGCACGCCCGTTTGTTGTACTTATCCTCCTGGTCACAAAAATGAACAAATTCGCTTCAAATTGGGCAAAAATATTGGAAGATGTTCCAAACTGGTTGGCTTCGGAAATGGACCAAATGCTGCGAAGACCACACCCACAGTGAAACCTGAAACGAGAACACCTCCTTTTTCAAAAGCAAATCGAAGTGTATTTGTCTCGTTATTCATAAAATGCAGCAGTAAATATTTGCATATTCTAATTGAATTTAGAGAACTCGAGCACAACAGGATCAGCCATAGAAGAACATAATTTTCTTACTAGCAACATTTTTCTAAAGTATTGTACATCATTTCGTAAATGTTTAAGTTTTCTTCTTTTTTTTTTCTGTGTTTTTATTTTTACTTACACGGATTATAAGCAAGTTACATAGCTATGAGGACATGCGATACGAAGGATTTAAGTTAATTTATAATTTCGACTAATTTGAAAAATTTCTTTGTTACCCACGCCACATGAAAGCGGTAGCTGGAACCAACAGTTATGATGAGATAAATAAATGATATTTGAAATTCAATAGTTGTTCTTACAAATGATTGCAAAATCATCTCATGCAACCGAATATTATCAAAATCAGTTGAGTAAATAAATTCTTCTAAACGAAACGAAAGCATAACACAAACGTGACAATTTTGTTCATCGAACTGTAAAGTCAATACGTATGTACATATTTATTCAGTCGCTTTATTCAACTTCACGTACAAAGATACGAGAATGTATAATAGATATGTATGTGCACTTAAACGTATATAAACATATATACACAAATATTCAAGTTTATATTGCATCGTATACAGAACATCGTCTAACAAAGTCAATTTGTAGGCACTAACTCTTTTCGAAATACATCTATAGATGTGTACACATGTACATGTACAATACATACACAAACAAAAACATATATATATATATATATATACATATATATTTTACATATTTAACTAAATCAAAACCTGAGAGTAGTTAAAATATGAATCCAACGAATATGTACTGTAGCTTCAGTTGAGAATATTGTGCAAACAACACGAACATTTATGTAGTAAGTATCACTCAACCGTACACGTCTCCTTCATCCATAGATATCCCTGAAATGTATGGCTTGTGAATATCCTCACATTTCACATGTTGCGAAAACCTGCACTTGTAGTTAATTAAATTGAATTTATTGAAAAGAAAGTGATAAACTCTTACTTTCAGTTTTTCAACTTAAAAATTTCATCTATCCGTCAGTGAAAATATTTGAAAGATAGCAACCTTACACGACATAACTCAAAAATGACGCCTGCACCCATTACTTTTAAGAGGTTGCATATCACTTCCAAAAATGTGTAAGAAAAAATAAAAAAAAATCTGTATGTAAAATATAACGTACTAGAGAATAGTGCAACGTAAACCATAGAATAGTGCAATCGCATATAGTGGTCCTGATTAATATCCTTTGAACAGATTTACTTGAGATGTGAAATTTTCTGTTACGTACTTTTCTAAAATAGCTACTGCTACTCCATTATCCAAGAGAGTGTAAGAATTTATCCTTTTTATTTGCATCTGTTCTCATTTAGGCAAACAAACGAATTCGTTTTATTTAGATGCAACGCTGATCTAATAAGAATGAATTGAATGAGTACAAGCAGTCAGTCTATTTAGTAGAAATTCAGAGCAACATATCAAAAATAGAATATAGAATACGCCTGAGTATTTGTCTAGGCGCCGCTTGAGAAGTTGCTTAGAATAAGTAACCGAAACCCCAGTTATTTTAAATAAAAGCACACGACTTGCTTCCTGTCAATCACGTAAAGAATGTTAGGCATTAGTTGACTGACTTTCCTGCAACTAAATTAATTTGTTTGTAAGTTTCCAAACCGTTTCAATTGTACGACTCATTTTCTTCGACGGAGGTTATTCAAGTCCATACTACTTTTGACGTAAAGGACGGCAAAATACTATCGAGTTCTAGCAAGAGCAGTATATAGTAAGCTATTAAGAAGAGAAAAAAAAAAAATGAATAATAATGAAGAATGATGAAAAGAATTTAATCCTCTGGGCTTAATTTGAGCAAGAATTGAATATAAGAAGTTTAAGTTGGGGGAGTTAAAATAGTCTCCCTGTCAAAAAACAAAATGTTTTTTGCTCTCGTTCAGTGCACTCGCAAGAAACTTCAAAAAGAACAAAAACAAAATAACTGAAATAATAATAAAGTTGTGTTGTACGCATATATTGCTAGTAATTGTCGTCATTATGATGGTAATGATGTTGTTGGTGCGATGATGAACTAAATCCTTTTTGTAGTCCGTTGACGCTAACAGATGTGGGCTGTTCAACAGTAGAACTTAAAAAAATTACCAATAAACATGCGTACCCTTACCCCTATAGTCAGCCTATAAAGTATGTAGAATGAATGTTTTATGTATGTATGTAACTATGTGTGTATATGTAAAGATATGCCTGTATATCATAAATACATATATATATACCTAAAAATATTATAAAATATATTTACATTTTCCTATATATATATATATATATATACATGCATGCATACATACAAATATATGGCATTAAATAAAAAGTGGAAAAACATACTTAACTATCGGTTGGTTTGTTTGACAGAGAGCAAGTGTGAAAATGGATACCAGAGAATTTTTTGTATATGAATTTGAAAACATTTATAAATGAAGTTGTAATCGGAAGTTGTTCGTTTGCAGTATGTTTTACCGCGTTCATAAAATAATAATACGAACGACAATTGTACAAATTGTACAAACGGATGCATTCATTGCTGCCGGGTAAAATGAGAGTGTTTAACGGGATTAAAGTTACGATCTCACAATAGAATGTGAACGATGCTGTTGTTGCCCGCAAATCGCTAACGGTGCATATGTTGCTTTTTGTTTCGAAAAAGAAAAGTATTTTTTGTTGTTTTAAATGTTTTATTTTTTTCAGTCTATTACTTAGATTTTCTGACAAGGGGTGTACGAGCGTATGTAAAAGAGTAAGGAGTATATGCTATAAACAATTCCATGCCGTATAAACATATTGAGATATAAATTTCTGCCCGCGCACGGTCTATACTAATAAAAATCATGAAACTGATTTAAGCTGCGTGCCTGACGTGTTTATTTTCTTTTTGTCCTCTTTTATTGGGTATACAAACATTCAGTTATATATGTATTTGCCTTTAATAGTTTTGTTTGTTTTACTTGAAGGTCCGCATTTTTTTTTCATTTGAAAGGTAAATAGGATTTTCATCAAAGGATGACAGTTGAATTTCTTAATGAAAACATTGGCTAAAGATTGAAACACTTGTTCGATTTTTATTAAAGCGCTTTTCTCCTCCGGATCACGGCTAAGTAAATGTTGCATTTTAAATGAAGCCAACTACGTAAACATTTATGTGAATTATCTACAACATGTTATTAGTTGTGTGGTGAAGAATTGCATTTTAAGCAATAAATAAAACGAATCCGCCACGTTATTAAGGCTAATAAAATAAATAAATAAATAAAAAAAAAAACAAACCTTTCGGCCCTCGCAGCTTAAAGTATTGGATTTCGTTCATTGACATCGAAGATTTCATATTTATTAGAAAAGAAATTAACGTTTAAGTTCAAAATGTGCCTATCATACGCTGAAAGATTTAGCTAAAGTAAGACATATTTCTGAAACTCAATCTCTGATTAATGGTGAAATTGTTTCCATTCCATGAGCTTGGTACGATTTTGCTATCAAGCAATTGACAAACTCATAATTAATAGGTGTCCTTATCACTAACCAAGTGCATTCTAGTTAGCTAGCTCCTTACACTTGGCTTATCGCATTTATGGCACGTATGATAAGGTGCTGTAAAGATCCTTTTCCAACTACCTTCTCTAACTAGATGAACGTCCAGTTAGAGTCATTAGACTTTGATCGAATATTTATTTAGCTAAAAAGAAGACGATGAATCTGAGAATATATTCAAATTCTCACTTTTCTCTATAAAGATAGGGCTCATAAGCCCAATATAATACTTAGTGTACTCTTATACATACTGTGTACAAGCCAATTATAAATAACATATCTGTCTATAGTGTATCTATTTTGACTTTATAGATGCTTACTTAAAGGCACGTGTCTACACCAATCACGTTCAGACACACATATATTAATCATCGTTTACCATTTTTTTTTTTTTTTTTGTTTTTACGACACTCTTCTAAATTGCATACAACACCTGTTTACAGCGACCTAGACTGATGCTGGCGTAAGTACTATCCATAAGAATTAATGTAATACATTTAGTACATAAGAAATAAGTCCAAGTGAGTAAAGAAGTCATTGCCCTAAACTAATTTAAGTGTGCTACATTTCTCCATAATATTTTTTATAGTAACTATAGAAGCCCCGAGAAATTCCCTAATCCTTAATTTGGGCGTTGCGCGTATCGATATCTCGAACAGATTAAGCACATTACACGTTAACGATTTCGTCTACATTTAATTTAGCTTTAATATCAAACGTAAAGACAGGGTAAACGATGTGGGAAATATGACGACGTAGGCATAGGACAGTAAGTTTTGGTCTATTTTCCAAAAGATCTCATTCAACGCTTTCTCTTTTTCTTTTAATTGCTATTACTTATGATGAATAAGAACTAAATGACATGTGCAATCACATATATGTGTTTAAGACAGAATAATACGCATACACGTCCATAAGCGTATACTGATATCCGCATGTGTCCGCATGAGTAACCAAGTAAGTAAGAACCAAAATATCAACTCAGTGTTCGCGCGTCCAAATTTCAATACGATAGCGTTCACTTTCGTCATAACTTACCAGAGTAAGTGCGCATTCGATGAAGGCATAACACTTACAGACTGAGTACACATCCACTAGAGGGCGGCCAGCTCCCTATCTCCTTCTCTTTCCTCACTTCTTTCTGACGCTGATCGTGTTACACGAATAGAGAACATTCCCTTATTGCTGAATGATATTAAAATATAATATATATGCATGCGTATTATAACTGTGAACTGCTTCGCGCTTTCCAGCGCATCATTTCAAAGTAGTGAGAATTTGTCACTGATTATAGTTTCACGTTTCTTAGGTCTCTAGTGTATTGGTGATGCGCGCACTCTACTCCCTTAATTAGAAAATCGGCTGACATATATTTCAGCTTTATAATGCTTTTTTTAATTTTCCCTCATATGTAGTGTTATTAAGTACCCACACATTTGATTCGTGAATGATATCCAACGCTTGTGCTCATAGATAAACTGCTTTTTTAGTTGGTTCAGCTACGAATAGGTATTTTGATTCAATATTTGAGATAGACACGGTGTTCTCTTTCTCCGTTTTTCAGCTTACTGTCGGATTGGTCAAGTTGAAAGCCCCACCAGCATATGGCCATTTATCAGATTGGTTTAAAACCCAATCTGCATTTACAGTACCGTATAAAACTCTGTTGATTTTTTTGAGTAACATACCTAAGCCTTCAGCGCCTTTCCAGCACCTCAATATTCATTTCAACAATCTCCACTACTCCTCTGTAGTTCTAGAGTAATTGCTGTTGAATTGAATATGAAAATTGACTCTTTATGCAATGCCGATACCGTCTCGGTACCAATTAAACTGTAACATGGATACTACCTCACAACCTTTTCGTCTTGCTGCTTATTGTAACTTCCAGTTCACTTCTATTGACGTTCCAATGGATTCGCCGTTTCCCATATTGAACCCCCGAGAACGTCCGAAAAATATGCTTCTTGTTCTAGGTGTACTTGTTGGGAATCTAGGCATTGTTCAAATTTTGTCATTTCGAAAAGGTTTCCTAAGCATTCCTTTACATATCTTATTCATGTGTTATCATTTAGCGCTATTATTAAGTCATCCACATATATAGCGGTGACCATTGTCCAATTGGTTTTTTTCATAAAGAGGAGACATGGACCATATTTTACCTGACTTAACCCAAATTTACATAATTCCAAAGTTTATTTTATATACCTGTGTAAGCCCCATTGCCGTAAACCGCACAGGTACTTCGCCAATTTACATACCGGATATTAGTAATTACTTATATCATTCAACCAACGCTTTGTTGATTTCCTCACCTCCTTGCAATGTCGTTCCGGATGATCCTGGTTGTTGGTTGGATATAATTTTTGGCAAAATCGATGATCTTCTAAAATTTCCAAGTAAATATCCTAAAACAATTCATCGTTCAAGTGTGCGGTCACTCTCTCCGTCTAGTGAGTTTCCAAATCTATTTTAGCTGCTAACAAAATTAAAAATGTTAACGTTTGTAAATATTACCACTGGAGAGTAAGTCTCGTTGAAGTCTTCCTCTCGACGTTGTTAATAGGCTTTAGCCACGATACGTATTCGTTTGTTACCGATTTGCTTTTTGTGAATTACGCAACTATTGCCAATCATTTTTCTATCGATTGGCCTTTCGATGCTCATTTACGCATCGCTCACTAGTTGAACCAACAATTCAGCTTCTATAGCTTTTATCCATAAATTGCTATTCGCATTGACGGGCTTCCCTAGAGGATTTTGTACTCACATAAATACTTTTAGCAGTTGCGAACTCAAGCAATTCTTCGTCACGTCCACTTTCTTGGTTTGTACTTTGTTTAGAACCTCGTGTGATTGATTCAAGTTTTTAAAAGGCATTTTTACTGGGGCTTATATAATTTATCATCTCCTGGTGACATGCTTGTAGTTGCATTTGAGTTTCTTGCTATGGTTTTGTTCAGCTGCTCCGATTTGAAATTTCGAAGAAAATGCCCTGACTTATCCGTTCTTTTAGTATACTTCTCATGCCTATTTTCTAAAGTTTTTTTTCGCATTTTGGGAACGATTGAATTTATATTTAGGTGTTCTGGCATACAGAACGCTACTACCCTTTGTTCATTTTTAGATTTTCTAGCTTGACCTTCTTCCAAAATCTTTACTCTGAAGTCTTCTGGCTTCAGTAACTCATCCCTTGTTTCGATTGAAACGACTCCAGCAATCTATATGTAATAATAAGATGATGAAGAAATCACAAATTCGCGGATGTATTCGTTTTCTTCAATGCGTGCCAAAGTGATTCTTGTTAGAAGACTAGCCTTTCTGGTTGGACCTTTAGCCAGAAATGTGTGTCCCAGCAAGCTCTACATCGCTTATGTCGTTTCATACTCAGCAATTATTCCTAATTCTGAAGAAGTTATTGTGAGCATAAGATCAGCGCAATCCTTTTGACCCATTTCTCGCCATTTGTCTGCGCCATCGCCAACTAGACACGTGTTTTCTACATAATCCCACAAATCATTTTCAATTAATACGGCAGGTTTTTGGAAATTCCAAATTGCACCATTTTCCTCCTTCAACAATGATTCAAGTCCTATCAGAGAATTTGATATCCTGTTAAATTCAGTCCGACTAATTTTCCGTGGGACTAGGCCCTTAACCTCTTCTGAAAAACGATCCGCAATCGGCGAAAAAGAATCGTACTTTTTGTTGCTACTATTTGTGATGGATAACAACATGTGCATGCAATTATAGCGTGCCACACAATTTGTAAATAGTGATTTATATTCGTATTGCAACTACGAACTGTTTTGCGCTTTCTGACAATAGAATAGAGGAATGTTATATTCGATAAAATGAAATTAAAAATATAGCAATAGATGGGCGTGGCCGACTTTTCTTCATTTTTCTGTAGGTAGTGTGGAATCGCGCAATGAATATGCTTAAAATATTTTATTTGTTGCATCTGTTGAAGTTTAGAGTTTAGTAGAAGCGTTCGCAGTTTGTGTTGGGCGTGCCTTTTGACCAATTTGCATCATGCTTAATGTTAATCTATGTGTAAAGATTTTCAAGATGCAGAGATCGACATGCCTATGAGGATTAACTTCTGTTCAAGACTAGATGGATATACATTACAGGCACTCTATGGCTTAGTTCTAGATGTCATGAACGTTTTAAAAGAATGAATCTGCGTTCAAACTCTTCGTTGAAAAGTTACATTATTTGAAAATAATACGAGATTTAACGGATTTTCTTTTAAATTTTGCAAAAGTTAAGCAACTTTAGGAATTTTTTCATGTGATTGTGCAAGCAATCGCAGTGACACATAATATCGTTTCAATACAGAAAATTACCCTTAGGTATAAGTAACTAAACAACTTGTATCCATCGTTTATCGTGCACATAATCCATTCGGAAAATAACACTATTTTAATTTCCAACATGTATTTAGCATAAGTTCGTACCAATCTAAAGACAAATCTTCGAATATATTCATATATGAATTTAAAATTACAAAAATACCAAGTCAAGGTAACTTTAGATTCTCGAGATACCTGTACATCGACAAACATTTTCTCTAACAACTTCTACATTACTCCAAACATTACATTAAAATATCAAACGAATATCTTGTCAGATGCATGTGTATTCCAACACACAAGTAAAAAAAAAAAAAATGAAAAATACGAGTTACGTCAAGCACTGGACTTACGAAATTAGGTGCAAGGTGAATTAAGGTTTATACTTTCTTTTCTTTAAATACAAGCAATGAAATGTCGGTAATTCAACTGCGATGGCATAGGACTGAGTAGCCGTGTTTGCTTCTTATAGTTTCGTTAACGTTAACATCTAACGGATAAAGTTACAGTAACGATTATCGGTCTTTGTCGATCAGTTTTGTTTGTCGCTTTGTTTATACGCCGCGGAGACAATTAATCAAGATAAGCCTGTAATGTCTTTATGTTCATAGTCGCACATATTCATAAATTTCTATGTCATTGCTTTTCCATGAACATGAGTTGCGTCGAATAAAGCACGATAAGATTAAATTATTTAATGGGTATATGCCTATAATTCGTATGCATTCATATTCACCTGTATCCACTGCGTATCTATAACAAGAATAGATATTTTACATATAAATACAAACCCATAACTAAACTAAGAATGAATAAACGACAAGGCGAAGACGAGTTATACATAAGTAGCGGCAAACACAATGACTTACAACCATTTAAATTTTTAATAAATGGTCGTAATTTTAATACTTCTTGAAAGAATACGAAACAAAAAAGACACAAAACAGTGAGCCACAAACCTACAAATAATATGATACTAAAACCTCAAAAATACTGGCTTATTTTATTTCCAATAATAGGCTTACCACGCATACACACATGCGTGTATGCATACATACCGAGATACATGTTATAAGCAAGACTTTTACCTGAGTGCTTGGCATGCGCATAGATATATTTTTCTGTTGTTTTCTTATACCCTCCACCTAAAGTAGGCAACGACAAATTTGGTTGTTCGGTTTGCAACATTAGAAACTAATGGTCGCGCATTCGTATTTTTCCTAAATCACTACAAGATTGTAAGTCATGTCCGACTCTGTATCCATTTGTCGATCTATTAATATGTTCTTGAAATTCTGAAACCTGAAAAAATTCAAATAGAAAATTGAAACATTGTATGGCCTATATACATATATATATATATATATATATATTTAATGATATTTGAAATTGGCCAGCGTTTGTCCATTATGACGCCAACATCAGTTAATAAAGACACAAATTTGAAAACAAGCAAAAACCAAGTAGTAGTGCTGAGGAAAGGAGTTCTGCCTGATAATTTTTCATTTTAACGATTTCGATTCCGATTGTCTGCGGGTGTGCCATATTTTTCTTGAGAACAATGGGTCTCTCTCTCTCTCTCTCTAATAAACTGCTTATTTTTGTTTTGTTTTGTTTTTTTAGAAATTCCTAAAAGAGAATGAACATAAAGTTGTAGCGGTAAAACACTTGTTGTAGCAATCTAAAAATGTCAACAGCTTAGCATTAACTGTTTTGTTATGTATAGACCATTATATCAATAGCAACAACGATCGCTTACAACAGTAATCAAACATTTTAAAATTTATCTCGTAATTTTAACATGGGGTTGCGCATAAATTAATTCGTTGATAGAAAAACCTTTTTAATCGATACTGATCCTAATTTACCTTCTGTCGCACATATAGAAAAAACATCTACACATAATACAATCGAAAAACTAATTTTTGTCTACATACTTATACATACGCATAACACGCACACAGAGGCATCTCATGCACTCAAAGCATTATAGTTAAGATATATTCTTTGTTCTTAATCGATACTGAATCGTTTCCAATCGTTTTTCGTTCACAGTTAAAAATAAATTTGGTCCAATAATTAAAATACCATACACATAAGCCGTTACCATTGAGCTATAAGTGCTATAAGTCCACTTTTTCAAAAGCATTTTAGCGTTCGGTTTTAATTTAACAAACGACTGCAACAGTCTAAAAGAAGCGTCTCTTTGATAACTTTTTCCCTATCAAAGGAAAGCTAATACCATAATATTCAAACATTCAATATATTTACAATAAAATACAAAAAAAAAAAAAAAAATAGAAAACACCTTCCTCGGAAGGCGCCTTTAATTGAAAGAGCTTTGCAGCATGAAGCAAAGCTCGTGGTGATTTGAATAGAAAACAAAACAAGAAAATCGGTTGATTTAAATCTACAGACAGAGAGAGATATACTTAGGGGATTTTATTAATATTGAATTTTACTCTACTAAAGTACTCACCTATTAATAAAAAACGTTTAAGTTAACTTATCGAAAATACGTTACACATTTCGCTTAATTTAATTTATTTTAAAGATTTTGTTGAAAATTCGAATAAAAATATTGAAATTATTAGAGTTATCCTACTTGCCTACTTGCCTACTTGCCTACTTGCCTACTTGCCTACTTGCCTTCGAAAATGTTGTTTCGAGTCATGCTTTTTTACTACTTTTTGCCTTTTCCGGACTACGCCTGTACGTTGAAACATTCGTTCGTATCGAGTCCTTATCCTCAAAATATCCATTAATCATACCATTAAAGTTTCCTCTTGTTGTAGGGCTTGTAGGTTTATATACCAGCCATCGGACAATTGTGTTAAAATATTTTTTTTATTTTTTTTCTTATTATAGCCATAAGAAGATGAAATTTTTGTCCTCCCAAAACTGGCATAATACAATTTTTCAATAGCACACTAAAAGCGCTTCCATTTAAAATGTCATATGTCACAGTAAGATTTTAAAAACGATCTCAATTTAAACTCTGAGGATCATTGTCTAGTTTTAATAATTCCAAGATGGTCTCCAAATAGGACCTAAAAGTTAGGCTAATGTATGACTTCGACAGCGGTAAGGGGGAACGAATCAGAAAGTGCATAGTTTTATGTTCTAATTGCTTGTAAATTGATCGACGGTATTTAAAAATTCGCAGCAAGGAGCTTGCACTGTTACTTGTACTTATAAGAGATTCAAGAGCGATTGCGAAATAAATACGACTGTCGTACTCTTTATCTGCTCGAGGGAAGACGCGCAAGTGGATCTCTTTCAGAACGAACGTTACGATATAGAATAAGAAGCGTTTTGGATATCCAGGTGTAAGGATAGATAACCTATCCGTCTTTGTAAGGATAGAGAACTACACTTCTTCAGGGCTCAGAAGCAACAAATTTGAAATATACATATATAATATACATAGGTTTCAACATTATGACTCTTAAGCCTATAGTAATGAATCAAAAACCTTCTATTCTACGTCTGTGAGACTGCGTTTTTAAATTTGCGAAACAACTTACTAACAATAAGAAAGTCATTTTTTATTAAATGCGAACAAAACTCAAAGTTCAACTTTGAACACTTAGGTGTTATGTTTCCTTCAAGTTTGATCGCTTAAAGAACACGCAATTAAATGAAATTAAATTAAATCCTAGGTAGCGTGTACTTATTGTTCATGTTCATGTTGACGTTTGTATACCCTACCTACACCACTTCCGATGCAAAAGTGTATTAATATCATGCGGAATCTCACAATGACTTAGACTCAAAAATAACTATACCAAGCAGCTTCGAGTAATTTTCCGTGCATTTTTATGTATTCAAGCTACAGATCCTGATTTTTCAAATATGTCAATGTAGTTGATTAAGTCACACCATGCTTCAGTTGAAGGACGAAACCTGGAACGAAAATCGATTGGATTAATTCATTTTTATTATCGTGCGCTATATAACGTCTTATCTTGAAAAGGTCATTACGATGTCGTGTAGGTGTTTCATGACCGACCTCAATTATTTGATTGCTCTTCAGAGTAAACCATTTTTAGGTAGTTTTGTTATATGCAATTCAAGTAAGTCGCAAGGGGAAGGTGCCATATATAATAAATAAGGAATTGTAACATAATCAGATCTCTATTATGCACAATAAATGAGTGCAGCCGAAATTGACTGTGTACGTAATGCGTTGAATTAATTCAATGCTTTTGATCTATGATAAGATTAACTTTTCAAGGGGTTTATTACAATTCTAATTTCTTTATCGCTTTTCCTTTTCATTTTTTTTTTTTTTTTGTCTCTTCGTTCAGTGTTGTGATTGTTTAAATAATTACCGGATTTAAGACACGTGCCGTTTTAGATTTTCATGACCGCGAGCAATACGCGACATACTTGTCGGACATCAAAATGATTGTATTGTACTGCACTTTGCGTATCGCGGAGACGTTCAATCTACACTGATACGCAAGTTTCTTTGTCTGTGCGCGCTCAAACGATCATAATTATCGTACAACTGTCAATGCTTCTTCAAAAACTACCGAACACAAAAGGTAAGTGCATAGTAGCACCATCGCTTCATTAACTATACAAAAGCATGCAAAATAGATATATGTGTATGTACACATTGACACAATGTGGATTTCTTTTCACTTTTATAAAATCATGTAAATATTTCGTAAACTTGTTTGTGATTACGTTCCTCGAGCAGAGGGAACGGAGCACGGAAGTAACACTGCAAAAGTTATAGATGTAAAAGGAAGATTGAATACATCTTGGGGTGACAGTGACTAAATGCGAAATGTCTGGGAGCTATGGTTTCGACCTGCCACATATTGTAAATCTCGTTGATATGAAATGAGAATTTTAATGGAACTTTTTTATAATCACTTGCGAAATACTGCAAGATATGATAAGTTTTCAAATCCAATGCTGAAAGCTAAACTCCCACTTCACTTTACAATCATGCATACATATACTATTTAGAAAACTTTCCTAATTTGTTTGCATATCAATGCAAGAGAATAAATAGGTTTCGTGGATACAATTTTCAGCCGCTAACGAAACGGGCGAATTTAATTTCTAATTCGCGAAATTCGGGTAAATCTAAATTTCAGGATTGTAATCGTGCTTATGAGACATTATCAATTTAATGGATTCTGTCGTACGCAGTATAGTGGTGCATATTTGAACATAAAATAAAAAACACAAAAACCCTGGTACGATTTTTAAAGATATTAATTTTTGTCTGATTTGCAGATGTTTGAATGAGAAAGTTCAACTTTTTAAATTCAAAGATAACGAACGTCTTAGTTATCGAAAAAAATGGGGAATGTGATTTTAAAGATATCGTGAAAAATTCGGAGTGGATAGAAATGAAAGCGAATTTTTGAAGTTATGCTGCGCACCATTTCCAAAGGTCACGGTTCGAGAAAATGCGCCCAAAGTTTTAATATGTGCAACAGACTTATATAAAAAAAATTTCCTTATTCGCACAAATCGTCTCTTTCTTCGAAAAATTTTTGCAAAATAGTGCCCGGTTTCGCTGCACCTGTCGCAGACAGAATCACACTCTGTACAAACTACGTGCCGCAGAATGATGGAAGAAATTCGTAGTTCTTAGTTCTTCGCCCCAAACTATTAGTTTTTTGGCAAATATTCCTTTCTAACCGCTCTCCACTTCCATTCGACCGTCACCTCGGCGAAATTATACCAAAGTTTCGTTATTTGGAAACGCTTTCAAGTGAACACAATTCACAAGTGAAAGTTTCTTTTCGTGTCCTTCTTCTAAAACCATCTGCAAGTGTATTAAAACTCATAAATCAATAGATAAGACATTAAGGTCTAGCTTTCCAACAGAAATTCGCTTCCCACACCTAGTCTTTTCAAAGCGCTTCCGGAAAAAAGCGAACTTTTAAAGAAAAAATCTTTTTTCAGATAAAACATTTTTTCCTACTATTTTAAAGGATTCAGAGCATCCGTTAAGCCAATAACGCAATACCGTTATTGTGGAAAATTTTCACTGATTTCTGCCTCTTAAGTGAGATAAGGACCGAAAATATTTCTGTTAAGGAGATTAAAATTCATATCCTTTCGATCTTAGGAGTTTATTTAACTTAAGAATTTCTTCTAAAACAACTTCAATTCGAAGAAATTAGAAAGAAGTACTTACAAAAAAAGTCTTAACTTTGAAGAGCTTAGCTGCACTCATTAAATTTACAATACTAAGATAAAATAAGAAAGCAAATTACATTCGAAACAAGGAAACTTTTGCATGTCAACCAATTAAAACAAATAACCGTCTACTACATAATTTTTTACGCTCGACTGCACGCTTCTCCTCTGATCAATTTGGCCCATGTTCAATACCAACCGGGGTGCAGAAATTTTCAATGTTTTTATCAAATTCGACGCCGATATCTTCATTTTTGCGACCAATAGAGTGTCAAAAGCGCACGACATAGAGACGGACAGACGTGGCTTTATCGATTTAGAATTTCTCACTGATCAAGAGTGTAGATGCTTCATAGGGTCACTGAAACTTCATTTTGGGTATTGCAAACACTCTGACCAAATGATAAAAATAATCATATTTTCCCAAATTTGTTTCATTTTTTCAGCTATTTGGACAAGTTGGATCCGAATCTATATTGCGGACATTTCCATATATCCCATCATGTGGAAATTTTGCACACACCTTCCATTCCAATGACAATGCAACGTCGTGCAGTCAACTTTTCTGTATATTCGAAATGATTGTCGTCAAAAAGTGTGGGGGTAATCTTTTTTTGAGCAAACTCTTGAGAAGACATAGGTATAAAATAAAAAGGTTGCGAAAGTACGCTAGAAGGTAAAAAATTGATTACGTAAAAAGAGTTTCTTTAAGTAAGCTTTCATTTTAACGAATCAGAATCGGTAAAATATACATTTTCAAAGAACGGATTCTATGTGATTATAGTATAATATATACTAAAAGTTGGACGTGTGAAAAAAACCGCATTAGTCACATATTAAAATCTCACCCATGCTGTTTACTTATCAGATTTGTATCTTTTCGATTAGCACTTGTTTGCATCATTGACTCAAGCCTTTGCGTCAGCTGATATAATGAATTCGTTCGCGGCAACAGAAAAGGAAAAATGTCTCCTAGTGTGGTGGAAAATGTTTAACTGATGATACTACGGCGAAGAAAACACTTTTTATTATTCTTCTCTTAATCAAAAAAAAAAAAAGACAATTTTATTGTTGTATGTATAACTAACTTATCGAGCCCAATATTCCGTATAGCTTAGCTTTAGCTTAGTTTTACAAAACAAATAAAAAAGTTCGATGATAGGTTTGGATTATATATAAGCCGTATATAAAAAAATTAGTGTATTTCCAAACGTCTGCAAGATCCTTTAAAATTTATTTTCACTTATCCATAAGAAAATCGGTATTGTCGCATACACTTACTTATGTATGCTTGTTTTCGATACATATTTGCAGAAATATTCCTATATCTGCTGACTGACATACATGTACTTCAATATGTGCATGTACATACATACACCTATATGGATGTTTACTCGAATCAATATGTGAATGTTTTTATGTGCATAAGTGTGAGTGTTATTGTTATTGATGTTTATATATCATTATTTATCGGATCAAATACCTTATTATTGAAAAGATAGTGAACGCAAAATAGCTGTGATATCGAATTGGATAAATATGCAAATGAACGGTTTGTCGAAACAACAATTGTGTTTGGTTATTGACATATTATTCGCAATGTTGTTATTTTTGTTATTGTCGTTGTTGCCGTATGCGATATTTACTATGCAAACAATAGCGCTCACACAAACGCAAGTACGCACGTATATATTTTTCAGAGTATCTGTAAAGATGCGTATTTACGCAGATTAAAATGACAACAATAATAATAAAATACACACTTCAGATGAGCATTAAACGTTTCTTAGGCAAACATGTTAAAGGCATTCAAGATAATTAAGAGCATTAAGGGAACAAAATTTATTTTGCTCTCAAAATACTTCGGAAATTTTCCATTTGCGATTGATGATGATAAATATGAAATATATCTTTGGATATCTATATATATATATATATATATATATATATATATATATATAAGCATCTATGTATAAATATATATCCATGCATTTTATTATTATATTAGCTTATTATTAAATATATTATTTTATATCTCGATACATAAACTACTTCCTTAGGGAGTGGCAACAACAACATTTTCACAAAAAAAAAGCAAGTTTTGTCCCCGCCAATCTAGTTATAGAACTGGTCTACAGGCAAAATGTGTCAAAGTTCAACATGGACAATTTTGATTCTTAATCCGATTCATAAAAACTCAAATTAGTTTCGAATTTTTTGATACAAATATTGATGTAGACTTAATGATACCGTAACGACAGTGATATATACCTAATATTTCATTGCCCGACCCATTAATAAAAACATGATAAGGTCGCAAAAATCGTATGTCACAAAAGCTTTTGGCCTTGTGACGTTAAAACATTCGAAAATTAAATTCCATTTAGTTCGATTTAAGCTTTTGATTGGTCCACGGAAAGCGATTTCACCAACAAATTTCAAATATGGAGGGGAAATATCCTCTTGAGCTTAGTATGAATCTTGATCGAATAAGGCCTCCAACTCAGCATCTGCAAAGTTTGCTAGTTTCTCTTCACGTTGTTTGCCGCTGGTATCGAAATCGTCACTTTTAAAACGTCGGAATCAGTATTCACATGCTTTTATTCATGGAGTAGGTTCCCCATATTATACTTCACACAGCAATCGTTATGTATCAGCTACGAAGGTTTACATGGTAAGGCCACAAAGAAACAATATTGTTTACACTTCAGCGGAACGACACCGACTGATTTTTAGAGGGAAATGATTACGCCTTAACATGAATATAGGTACCAAATGGTCTAAAGCGACTTAATGGTAGTTATGCCATCCTCTATGCTTTATATCTTCCAAACTTATTTATACACATATTGTAGATGTATTGAGATGTAGATGTAATGGAAAGAATAAGAAACGAAACGCTATCCTAGAGAATATATTTTAACCCTAATCTTGCCGGAAATTGAACTTCACTTATTTCAGTTATCTGATTATCTCATATTACATTTCCAAACAATTTGTGAATATGAAATTGGTCAGGACCATATCATTTTGGACAAAGATGCATCGAGGATGTGTGAATACGAGCCATATATTGCCCCAAACTTTACGCAGAGCTTGCTTCAACAAATAGATTTTTTTTTATCTTTTGAAGCCTTTTTTCATTTCTTTTTATTCACTAACATTTTAATTATTCTTAGAATTTACGTAAGTGACTGAGATTTACATCCTGGTAAAATCCGTTATAAAAAACGTGTCAAGATTAAGATTAATATGCAAAAAATAATACCGCTTCACGAATGCACATAGATGTCCCTGGTAGACACTAAAAGTGACCAAATATTAGATGGGCATGCGGTGAACCTTTCGCGATCATCTTCATTAACGAATCTTTGCTGCATCGCTCCGTCGCAAAATGTGGTCTGGCTTTTTCGTATCTTTATAATAAACTGAAAAACAAATTAATATACAGGAAGTAATTTCCAAAACGCTGTATGTGTTTGAAGCTGTAACATACTAGAGGATCTTGCAAGCGAAGAATCTTGCATTCCCAATAGTTTATCGAAGATGTTTATATAAAATAATGCTTTTTTGGTATTACATGATTTACCATTATTGAGAAGGGCTGATGTGAAATTTATTCGATCCAAGACAAATAAAACAAAGAAAGAAGAGCATGCTAGAGAGTCTCTAGCAAAGTCTGCTGCGTTCTTTGATATAACATAATGGAACACAGTATTATCTACTTATGTAAAGTATAGACGTCAACTTAGTACTGTTAGCGCACTTAGCTTCTCAGGTCCAGACTTATTTAGATTACGTAGAAATATTTTTTATCGAATGCCGGCGAATTGTTGCAAGAGATCGGCTATCAGTTCTTTCTTTTAAAGAGCTATTGACTTTAAAAAATGAAAAAACACAAATACAAATAAATTATTCTTGTAGTTTATGATACGTTATGTAAATTTTTCGAGAAACAAATTTACGACAATTTCGAAATCACATGAGTAATACATATAGACAAACGTATATTGTCAGATTCTGATTCCATTATTGAGAATATTCGAGAAATTTTATGATTATAGGATATTTTTTCGAGGCATCGCTTGTCCCAAAATAGAATAAGTTTACGGAAACATTTAAATTTACATATAAAATATTGCCCATCTTTGGAAGGTTATCTGTAATACAACTACAATATGTATTATGTATACGTAGCAACACTGATACCCCAAAGCGCATGAAAAAGTCAATGTGTTAAAAAGTTGTCACGACTCGTATTGCAACATTCAATGATATGTATGCATGTATGAACATTTTGCAAACTTTTGAAATCTTTTCTTATCAAACCTTTTTACAGAAAACTGTTTTCTTCTTTTTTTAATTATCTCCAATTTTTTTAATCTGCGAAGAAAATTGATAACCTTAATAAAAAAAAAGAAAAGCGAAAGAAAAAGACTGAAAGTGCACGTAAGTATGTACTTATCGTCTCTTTGTTTTGTATAGTTCGCAATGTGCCGGAGTGAAATTGTTGTGCACAGAGTCTATCCCATATGTATAAATACATATGCATATACATATATGTATATAAATGCATATTATTAAATAAAGCAAATTCTTGCCGCCATTGTAACATCCATATTCTTAAACAGTACGCGGTAGCGCGTGCGTTGAAGGCATCACCAACATCTCCCTCATTTTGTCGCAATTCTCTTTATACGATATGTATACAAAATGGGGTGGAGCTAAACTGTGAAACTCTCACCCCCTAACGAATTTGCACCAATTCGTTAAAGTATCACTCAATCGTTTCGCATTAATAAATTTGAGTACAACAACATTGGACTATGCCAAATTCAGTTGATTCATAACAGTCACTTATACCATTTCAGTAAACCGTGAGGCGAGTTTGAATTTTAGCCGTTGGTGAGCGCACACAATTACACAGCATTACGGCATAGATATTGCAAAAAAAAAAAAAAAAAAAAAAACGAAAAAAACAAAAAAACAACATTTTCCTACCGCTCACAATTCTTCTCATCAACAAACCACCCAGAAATCGTATTCATTGAATAATTTTTAATGATTGCGAAGTTAAAAAGATAGTTTCACTTATAGTGGGAAACAATATAAATATCAAATTAATATTAAAGCAAAGCCACCGAATTTTTGATGTTCACAATCCACTCATGAACTGATTTTTAGCAAATGTCGGCAAAATACTAAAACTCAGTATATAAATTAAATCCAATGATGTTATTATTATTATCAATGATGTCAATGCAATTGATTGGTATTATTTATCGGATATTTTACGCTTTATTCGACGACTTCCAGACAATGTCCGATGGGTTTTTAATGTAAGAAATGAAAATTGCTTATGAAGTGCTATGAACAGGTTAAAATTTTCGTATCCACAAAGCTATAGATTTATCTAACTTTCGAGGAAAACGTGTTACGATAACTAAAATTAAAGTTGTTTGGTGATCACGTAACGGCACTTTTATGCTAATCGCATAAAAGGATTCATCCACTGAAAAGAAAGATTACGTAAATACGAGAAAAAATCATCATAACTCTCAGTAACATTGAGACCACTGCGGACGTCATCTTCATTCTTTAAAGATCGGTTTTTACAATACCGATCTATTTCCATTCCTTTACGCTTTTTACTTTTGACACAGCGGTTTAATTAATGTTTTTCAACAGTTTAATAGTAATTCGCTTTAAGAGAAAAAAAAAGACACGAATAACGCCGACGTTCTGCTATGCACTGTACCCCCCAAAAAAGAAACAAGTTCGAAACTTACAATCTTGTTCGAGTCAATTTAAGATGCCTACCGACGACGGCCCAATATATATTGTCACCTAAAATCCATTTCATTTAATCTATGTCACGGCGCGCAATATGAATAAAAGAGAATCGTCCTTGAATCGCAGATGAAGAACGTCGACCTCTGGCCATAACAGTAAGCTCGCCTAAACAATTATACCGTAATAAAAAGAAATCTTAGATAGACATTTGGGCAATGGTTTGTAAGTTTATTGTAGAAAAGATTTAATTTAATGATTTTTTTTTTTGCAAGTAAATTTACGTTTTCGTCATTATTAAATGCGAGTAATTCACATTTGTTGGATGAACAACATATATATGCTCAAGATCAAAATAAAAGTTAATTTGGAAGCGTTAAGGCTGGAAAAATGTTTTCAAAAAGTTGGAGTTTATCTCAACCTGTTGTCTTTGATTCTTTCGAATAGATGAAATGAAGGATGGACGTCTTAGGCTTAGTGATACTTATATATATATTGTTGCTGTGTTTTAACAAATATAATAGAAATTTAGAAAATTAAAATGAGGACATAGTTTCCCAATTTTATTTAGAAATTCGAAATTAAAGAACATTTTGATGGAAATAGTACTAAATGCTTGCGTACTTAGTCTATGATGAATGGGAACCAAATGAAACGACGCATAAGCCGATCAGCTAAAAAGGACTGCTTCATTAGTTAAATGTCTTAACATCAACCACTCTAAAGAAGGCAGACAATTTTCCATCTTCACATTTAAGCGCAGATGAAAATCTTATATAATACGTCAAGCGAGTATGAAAAAATTGCAAAACATATCGTTAATTAAAGACGTGCCAGTTGGACGTTTGGGATCATTTTTGAGCCAAAGTACTGACATTCTTGACGAATATGTGTATGAACTTTTAAATTAATTTCGCAGTTGTTGTAGTTATATAAACAAGTTTAACGTGAGTATTATTAGCATTCTCATGGTTGAACACATTTATCTTAAAAACTAAAAAGCTGGTAGACTCATTCCTTTAAATGCCTTCTTAAAAAGCTTTCTTTACGAATGATTCTAACGCTTTATGAAATGTTATGAAATTCTCTCGCTCTCTCGTTCTCTCGTTTTCTCGCTGCGTTTCTCGTCCTCTCCTGTTTTTAAGGAATTTATCAAAATGCAAATAAAAATATGCATGGGCAGAGATATAAATATATTCATACGAAATGTAAATAAAAGTCAGCCTGCAGAGAGATATACACATGAACGTATACGAAGGAGTAATAGAAGGTTTGGTTAAGGAGCATAAGTTGAAGCTTTTTATACAGAAAACTTCACACTTGAAATAAGACTAACATATAGATGCATGCACGAGTACATCAGTGAATATGTGGGTGTGTTTTACTTTTTCACAGTGAGTGCCTGCCTAAATCATTTGCATTTCATGTAAATTCAATTTATAAAATACACACTCATATATTGCGAAAAAACGTTAAAAATAATAATAATAATAATAATAATAATAATAATAATAATAATAATAATATTAATTTATTCTCGTAAAACATTTCACTCTTGAACTTAATCTGCAGTATCGTAAACAATTTTAGAAATTGAATAGAAAGTCTACAGTTCCGTTTAGCTTCGGATGGGAGAAGCCATTAGCCAATAGTTATAATAATGTTCATCATTAGAAACAAACAACATTTGCTTTACTTTTAAAAAGTATTACGCATACATACAAAAAATATTCAAGACTTCATCTCCGAAAGAACTGTGGATAATTTCATTGCTTTTGATTGTTTTTCGTTTTGAAAATTGAGAAAGAGTTCCGATATTGAATCATTCATCATTTTGATTGGAACGATGATTTCAGTGAGAGGAGATGAGATCATATCGCATTGCTTCTTAAGATGCGTTTTACGAAACTGTATAAAAATCATAGCTAAGGACAATTATTGTTAAACTTTTTGCATAAACTTCACGATGAGTAAAAAAGTTGCTCCCCTTGAACGAACAATTAAACGGAATAACAAACTGAAAGATTAAAAGATATTTTTGATTAGCAACCGAATTATTATTATTTCGAATATGGATGTAAACGTCGTGCAGACTGCTTTTAACAGTGCATATAAAAATTCACTCACATTAACTTCTCGTTTAGCAATACGTTATACCTACGCTGAATTTACAATGCTGATAACATCTTCATAAAGAGAAGTTAACGAAAAGGAGAGGTGAAGTCTAATTAAGACAAGGGAAGAATCTTTTTTAAATATTTTTTAAGTTCTTCAAGTTCAATGGGCGAGTGGAAACTCCCCGCAGAACTATGAAAACCAATGCATGATGAGAATCAATGCATAACTAAATCTTTTGATAACATCCTACCTTTTTCAACGTCCAACTACTGTGAATAGGCTTGGCAGTTCAATGAAATTTGTGCATGGACTCACCACATTGTTTCACATTATCGTTCGAACGAATTTAGTTTTTTTGATAAGTTAAATACACTTTTATTAGAAGCACATACGTAAACATCGAATACATTTATGATTAGATCAGTTTTATACACAAAGAATTTCATCAAATTATCAATTCTTTTATATTCCTTTCGCCTCAGAGGACTAACATTCACCTAATCGTGGCACGTGTTACAAATTTGTAATCAATGGGGTCCTTTTTTTATTTTGCGCCCATACATATGCACACCATACGTATTACACATGTATGTTTTGACTTTTGTAAATGAAGTTATTATCTGTATTGCGACTACCCATACACTTTCCATACGAAAGAAGGACTTACGTGTACTAAGCATTCATTCTACACAATACCGCATAAGCTAACGCTAATTTCAACATCAGTCTTTTCACAAAGTTGGAAAGTGTATTCATACGCACACACACACCCACACACACACATACAATAGGAAATATATATAGATATATCAAAGCGATAGATAAGAAAGCATCGACAGCTGTATATGGTGGCAGTGCGTGGCTGGACCACGCTAAAAAGCTTTTATACTTCAAACCCCTATACAGTAGGACAACTGCTTAGGTACACCGGTCTCCATTTTTTCAAATGGTGCATGATATCATCAAATATGACGTTCCGACGGTCCTTTCGATACTCCCTCAATTACGAGCAGTTTCTTGCATTTTCTGTCTCATGCGCGCAAAAATTTGCTACATTTAAAACAGCTGGCCAAAATAGTTAACAAGTTATAAGGTAATCTGAGCTTTTGGATTCCAACGGCAACATGTTGCCAGTTAGTGGACTTACATATTTTAAGTGTTTTTTCTGCGGTCTCTTATCTTCTTGTCGAGTAATTTCTCCCACTTTTAGTGTTTTAGAGTTTGTTGTTTCTGAAGCGCGGCTCTGTTCAGCGGGGCTTGATCGGCTGTCTTCTGCGCTAGCGTCTTCGACATATATAGAGCGTTTGGGCTCCGGTCTCTTCAGTCCTTCCGGTTGCCTTCTCGTAACCGGATTAACCTTAGGGTCTGGATTCCCAGGCTTCTTCTTCTTTGTTTCGCTTATCTGCACCTTTGGTAATGTTTGGTAGGCTTTTCCACACGCTGTGGTCGTCCAGCTGTGGCCCTCCGTTCTCCGGACGAGCGATGCTTGTATGCTTGTATGTGCTCGATTAATTTTTTGAAAAGCCAGGCAATTCTCTCAATGCGATGCGGGTCACGTTCTGTCTGTTAGGGCTAGTCAACTGAAGCCGGGCTTTGCCACCCACCGGGTACCTTGTTATTCTGTCACGCGTTTTGAATAGGTGTTTCTCTATCTACCTATTTTCGTCGTTATTACTTGTTATTGACGAGGATGTTATTTTTTGTTGTATTTTGATTACTATTCACTTTATATGGGACCCAACTAAGTTCCGACAGCTCATTGCCTTGTAACTTCAAGGCTATCAATACAAAGAGGGAGGTTATGCAGTGGGTTGACACTGACCTTATGAATTCTGCTCTACTACTTATATATCAAAAACTTCAATGGTATAGCCTAGAAAGTTCTGCCTATAAGTCATTGTAAGACAAAGTTATTCCTGGCGACGCAGGTAACGGGATGCTGCCTTGTTAGCTTGTTAGTGCTTGTGAGTGCTTGTTAGCGTTTTCGTTGTCTTCTTGTTCTTCTTCCAAAAATTCAGCGAATTCACAGGAGATGGTTGAACAGAAAATATTCAATGTGAATGCGAAGTTCCCTCAGCGATTAGTTTTGGTTAGACGTAGTCACTTGCTTGTTCTCACGCCCGGCATGTGCATTGCTTGGAACAGTATCTTTGTTAACTTTTGAATGATTTCAATCAATAATTTTTCTGCTTAACTTACGTACAATATTCAACTGAAATTTACTTTTGAACAGTAAGAAGCCCTATGGACGAATTCTAGGCACCTGTCACCGATCTCTTAATTATTGGCGGTATAGACAGGGTGAAAAAATTATTTCAACCACTTTTCGCTAGATGCTTATTAACCCAAAAACAAAGCAACCATTACACAGTCCACGCGTGAACTATTATTATTATGATTCCTTTTTTTAATTCACAATATTCGCAAACTTGTATTTCTAGTGCAGATCACGAATGCGAATCGATTGAAATCGTACATTTCCATCTTTGCCTGCTTCGTCCGCTGTACCTACTCTATAGTAACTAGTATAGTATATAGTATAGTAGTGTATGCATATAACTTTCCAAAATTTACTTCTGTATATTCAACGAGGTTTTGAACAACATGTAAATAAAAATGCATACTTTAGTTATTTAGCGAACGTTGTTGAAACAAAGTTCGCAACGTTCGGCTCCTAATAAAGGAAAACAATATAAATAAAAGGAAGTAATCTACAGCGCAAATGCTCTTAAACTTTCGGCCTGGATTACAACTATAAAATAATATCCTAAACAAAAAAGAAAACGCGATAGTCCTTTTTTCTCCCTTTTAGAATTGGAAGGAAGTGATATATGCGCCATATGTTTTGATGGGAAAGTTTTGCCGGTGAGAGTAGCGTATGGTCGTTTATTTTGTTATAAATGCTAGAAAACTTTGAAGTCTTATCCTACCCACCCGTGGTCTACTCGCTGCTCTAAAAGCTGCTTGTCCCTAAAAGGGGAAAATAGAGGTGTATATAAATATGGGTAAAAAAAAAAAGAAAGTTTAAGAAGAAAAAAAACATTGTCGTATTCAATTTTATTTTTGAATGTCTACCATAAGAGGAAAACTAAAATGCCAGATACCACACGTACTGCGCCACTCATTCCTATGGTCCCTCATCATCAGCTTCAACTGTCCCGTCTACGGCAATGAGAAATATGTTGCCTCTCTGCGAAATGGTAGGCTTAACCTAGAACGATTCAAAAGAAGGGAAGGATATTTCCGATTCCATTTTGAATTATGGATGCTACTATTATTATGAGAAAGAAGACAAGAGTGAACCTGTCGAAAATAGTGAGAAAAACGATCGAGAGGGTACCGATAACGACAGCAATTAAAGAGGATATGCTGAGACCGATCCAGAGATCGTCAGTTTGCTCATAAGGGATCTCAATGCAGTGATAATGGTCCGCCGATAAGAGCAATTGATCACAATAGATTTAGCAGAATGAGTACAATATGGAAGTCAACTAACCTGCTTGCTACCTATTTTCATTGGTTATAAAAGGCATAAATTAAGCCCTCTCAGGATGCATATAATATGCACAGAATTAGAAGATATTAATCGGTCCTATTGTATGTATATAACAATGGCCTCAATGACATTTCTTCGATTTGACTCTGACATAAGTTTATGCGATTTCTGCATCGACCTTGCCACTACAATGTCGTCTGTTACTTGCTTCATAACAATAAGGAAAATATTCATTGCTGTCATTAAAGAGGGAACAAATTATCAATTATTGTATTATTTTTAATATTCGCATATAATTGTTAAAAATAAAAATTGCGTTTACAATAAAAATTGAATGAAAATGAAGATAGATTTTACTAAAATGCATTTAGTACAAGCATGGCGCGACTATGGAATTAGCTTATAATAAAATTGTTTAGGTTAATAAATTGTTTCGTGTAACTTTTCACATTGCTTCCTAAACATAAGATTGTAAGCAATTTAAAAATGTTTGCTCTATTCATGGTTGATGTGTTTTGCCGATCATCATATTCAACTAGAACTGCGCTTTTATGTCATCGCTACACAATATTTCTCATTTAGTGAGCATTGTAAACAAATATTCATTTTCATTAATCATCCCGATTAAACGATCAAAACAAATCGATGCATTCGTCCATATTTGCAAATAAAAGCTTTATGTGTATCCCGTTGCGGCGAAACGATGCTTACGACTTGGATGGGAGACAAACAAACAAAAAATGAATAAATAAATGTTCAAAAATGTCTTAAATTATTTCACGTAACCGTTGAGTGTGTAAGGGATATTAAGGTGAGCTCTTTAAAGCGTGAAGAACTAAAATGAGAGGAAAGTCGATTATCTCATCGCATTTAGTAAATGCTATTAGCAAGAAAAATGTTTCCACAGCTTACTATAATAGATGGCATTCTAATACTTTTAGATGTTTTTAAACTAAGTTGAGATCTATGCTTTATTAGTTTCTTTGAGGCAGGCTTCAAAATTACAGGCAGTCTTCAACTCTCAGACAGACGAAAATATAATTCTTATTCATCCTAACGATATTATAAACAAAGAGTAGAATCGCATAATTTTGTTTTGTTTTTTCTTCGTTATTTCTTCCCTTTCCTTTTTAATAACGTATTAGCTAATCTTTTTTCTTGCAATGATACACCTGTGCATCCTAACTGTGAATTTTAATTCTCGTATCAAACCCTAATCATAGTCGCCCAACGTTTATTTGCCGCACTATGTAATAGATTTCGCTTCACGTGCAGTAACATTTAGATGGAAAAGTGAAGTTTTCATTCCATTCCACTCTGGAATCCAACGGCTTCCAATTCCTCAAGTTCGGATTAAGTAACAAGTCATGTACTTATGTTACGAGCTTCGAGGTTGAATTTGTTACTTAAAATATAGCAAAGTTTATCAGATTTGATGGACTGGACGTGACGTTCATCACTTAAGCGTTCATCAGTCTAAATCAAAGCATGTTGTTATTTACTTGTGACTGTGCAAAGAGATATTAAAACGGCATATCTTTGTCTGTATTTGAGAAGGTATCCCTAGAAAAGTACTTTTTATCCTTAATATCTTTATGCAAAACATCTTAAATACATAATTTTCATAACATATTTATCTAATTGAAAAAATTCATTATAAAAGAGTCTATTGAACTGAAGGGGAATTCCATTCCATGAAGGGATATTCCATTTCAAAAACTTGGTTGATATACGTTAAGAAAGCAAATAGTTAAGATCATTTAAACATGTATGTTTCTCCGTATGCTTATATTTCGTACATTTAGGAAAGCAACCACACAAGTCTGAAAAATTTCATATAAAATACCGTTACATTTAAAAAGTTGACTCGATGTTAGTTTAATGGGGCAAAAAGATTAGTTTCAAGAAAAGAGAAAAATTAAACCAAACCTTTGATCATCCAGCACTAACAAAACTACATATAAAAAAAGTAAAAACACTGTCCTGGGACACGACCCGCTATTAAATACCTTACACCACTTCGCTTAGCACAGGTATTCATATAACCACTTTTCAAAATTAGGTGCTGTATAAGAAGCGATCGAAAACGTGGACCGGGATGAATCATTTTGACCAATAGAATTCGTCTTTGGGTCGAAGCCCGCCTTACAAAATTTTTCAAAATATGTCAAAAGTGCAAGTCATAGGTTGAACAAAAGAAAGCAAGGCGGACACATAGACAGACAAGTTTAAATCGATTCAAAAAGTTATTTTGAATCGGTCGGTATAATAAAAGGTGGGTCTACCTCAAGTCCTTTTAGGTTTTGCTTACATCTGCAGAAATTTAATATAATTTTGTGCCAGAAGTGGTGTACGTTATAAAAACACTTTCTAGAGAAACACGTAGAACATGTTCGTTAATTTAAACATTATTACATGAAAGAGAGTTGTTTTTTTTAGTCAAATATTGAATTGTTTCATTCAAACACTCGTCAATCAAATTAAAATTAAGATTTTTTAAAACCCGTACGTGCGCATCTATCTCTGAGCATGTACATTAAGTGATCCTTTCTACTTTTCTTTGCTTTTTGTATTCGAATTTGCACCACAAAGCCTCAAGTGGATGGCTCTTCCGTTGCCATTTTTCAAAAGAAATTTTTATACCCTACATCACTTGTAATGCAGGGTAGATTAAGCTTGTACGGACCTATTTAATACGTAGAAGCGCTTAAGATGGACGCATCGATAAATGCGGAATAGCTTTCTGAATCGATTTAAGCCTATCTGTCCATCTGTCCATCTGACGTCTCTCAATGTAAATTTGTGTTCAAGCTACTGGTCGCAATTTTTGGGCACATTTTGATGAAATTTGGTGTGCTGACGTGTTTTGACCTAAGAACGAACACTATTGAAAACAATTTGGTTCGGCCCACTCTCTGGACTACTCCTCATATAAGGCGCTGTTTGGGAAAATCATCATATGGAAAAAATTGCAATCTTCAAAATTTCCCGACCAAAGTGACTGAGTAACAGTACTTCAGCATTCTACATTGATATTTGGATCGGCTCGGCAATTTTTTAAATTCCCTCTCATGTAACAAAAACTGAAGTTCATATGGCTAAAAGGTCTCATTTTCAATACTTCATGATGAAAATCAAATCACAATAGTAATTTAATATATACTTTAATATTAACTCTACAACGACATTCATTTATTTTTGGATCCTACCCTATATAAGAATTTGCACGAAAATTTTTGATTTTTACGGCGGAAAAGTTTAAGTTTCAACATTTTCTAATAAAAATTGAACCATAACAGTGTTTTGATATTAAAATCAGCTACGCTGAATTTTGAATGTGTATCACTATGTGTGAAACTCTTGGACACAAGCGTTCTTAAGGAAAGTTAGCAAAGAGGTCTAATTTTTAATATGCAGTTCCATAATAGTAGCTTCATATACAAACAGAGTATAAATGTTGTATTCTATGGAAAAAATAAGACTTGTGTTAGACAATGTGGTGTCGGCCTAGCCGGACTTGCCTTCAATACTTCAATAATCTCTTCGAATTTTATTAATCTATTGCGTTCCGCTCCATCTCAAAAGCATAGTCTTAGGTTGTAATAGTGGTTTCTCTTCTCAAATTCGCTCAGGCGAAATTTTTCAATATTACTTACGCAAACTTACCGTACGCTATACTACAAGTAGCGTAGGGAAGAATTATTATGGGAAAATAAGAGATCTGTTCAGATTTCTATCACAAAAAAGGACGGATTTAACTTGATTCCGCATGTGATATGAATTTGCTTTGTATCCGGAAATGGAATGATTAAACGGTGATTTGCTTTCTGGCGTTTTTTATATTGTGCTTGTAAAAGTATTTACTAAACTTTAGTGTAATATAATATTTTTACCAACGCAAACATAAACATATATTTAATTGTAATATTTTATTGGTTACTTGTTCGATAGCCCAGATTTCTGCAAAACTATGCAGACAATTGATTATCGTACTCATGAGGACCGCATAAAAGGCATATAATTTAATTACGCAATCAAACAAGCGTTAACAATTCCCTTTGTTGTTTATGTTGTGACTTGGCGAGAATTAACAGAGGACCGAGCAGGGTTAAATAGCAGGGGTGTGCGTTCAAATTGTATACGCATACACAAACATACCCAACCTACCTCCCATCCACCCACTCTGTTTAACTTCAAACAATGTATGCAACCCTCCAATTTTTTATTTAATTTTCTACTGTATGATTCCCTTTTTTTTCTTTTTTCTCTGTTTTTCAGCTATACAAACGTAGATCTTTTTTTACAATCGTCAGCAGTCTCTTTTCATTTAGTTAAATACAAAGACACAAGCATGCGAGCTTACATATAAATTATGTTGTACGTACATATTGTGTGCTCTGGAATTGTGTCATAATCAGATTATCAAATGCTTGCAAAAGTCATTGATGCACTCTACAATGGTTCGGCTAAACCGGAAACTTTAGTGCGAGCGAATACGAGCCTCCTCTCAACCCTTAGAAATGTGTTACAATTCTAACGAATTCAACATTTATTCAACTTTTTTTCTTTGTTAAGAAACTTATATTACGCTTGGAAAAATTTCACAGTAAAACCACTAACGAAAATACTTTCTACTAAAACTTCTTTAGCAAATAAGTCACTGGCATCAAGAAAATATCGAAAGACAATTGATCCCGTTTCTCAACCATATGACAAACTTCTGTGCAAAAGTATATATAGTGCTTCACTTATACGAAAAACCAATATATATAAAGTAAATATAAAGTAAATAATATCTGTTTAGTTAAATTTTACCGTTAATCCATTTGGGAAGAGAGAAAATTACTTCAGCGTTTAGATCGAACATTTTTAAAGTCATCTAAAAACCAATCCATTTAAAAGAAAAAAAAAAAAAACTGCACTTAACTTTTACTTACTCATTTCCTTAAGTGTACTTTTTTTATTTTTGAATGGCTCGTGACATTCAATACTGAAAATATTGCAATATAGATGTGTTCAAATAAAACTTTATTATATTTATGTGTTTAGAACGCTTAGATACTATCGACAACCTTTGCGGTCGTAAGATTTTCCTATCCTCGGAAAACAATTAAATTATTACCATGAAAACGTTTCCAACTGAATCCTTATTTTAGTTGTAACTATTCATTATTTCACTTGAGTTAATTATGAAGAATTATTTATTATAAAAACATAAAAAAACTTACTTTCAATTCCTCACATGTCAGTTAACAAATAGAGGAAATTTTGCGCATCGTCTTGGCGAATGACTACATATTCCATTAATATAGGCTATAATACACGATTCTATTAATTATCTCTGATTCGATTGGCCCAAGAACGTTCATTAATGACATATTTTACCAAATAATCAATTCATTCATCATAAATTTGTAAAATTCAATTTTTCATCGATCGCCCAAAGCGATTTCGGTAGTGATATATATGACCTTAAATAAAATATTTTGTAGTTTGATAAAAAGAAAATGTTGAGTTGTTAGCTTGTAACGGCTTTCACAGCCGTCAGTGTAAAAAATTGTTCTTCGACATTATACAATAATAATAAATTGCAATAAATTATATTAAAAAGTACCTAGTGATGTTTACACAGCTACACTGGCTAAAGTACCTTGCAGCGTGGAAGAGAATAACGTTAAAAGACATACCGTGTGGTGTTTTTTAAACTACTATCTTACTTCGCGCAATCGTTACTTTCTACATAGCTCCTATATTGAACTTAACAAAGACATGTCCAACGTCAGAAAATTCTCTAGTTTTTATCACGTTTTGTAATTAATAAGTTTTGGGATTAGTAAGTATCTTCTAAAGATTCGCATAATCACCTTTTCACGTCTGCATTAGTTGCCTAGTGCGTGAACAAACCTACTCTGCATTTTTTTAAAAACTACGTCCACCTAAATGATGTGATTAAATCATTACATTTGCGTCAGCTTAAGGCAAGAAAGCAATTTAGCGAATTAATAATATACGGCACGCATGAAATGTAAGCAAAGCGTGCAAATAAGATGCACTTAAAAAGAGCTCTAATTGAATTAATTTAATGTTAATGCATAAAATAAGGTAGATAAACCTAAGGTAGAACAAGAACACTGGACCATGCTACTAGCTTAACTGTTTTCAAACCGCGTTGATTATGTCATTTTGCTTGTAAACACGCCTTGGAGTATAAATACGCTTGATGGACATTTAGTCAAAAATCCGGGTCAAAAACCCAGTGCATGTAGTGAAAGTTTCAACGTTTCAAGAAAAGAATGGGAATGTTGCACCTGCAGCAAATAAAAGCGCAAGTATACGTTAAAAACTCGAAAAATTAAATTTACGACGTTTTCCGCCTTCTTGCAGAGTGATATCAGACATTCCTCCAATATTTACGAAATATCGCGACTAATCTCGATGAAAAATTAAATTATATATATTCTCTGATATTAAATAGGCGTGGCCGATTTTTTCCATTTTTGTACTGATAATGCAGAGCTGCCCACAGAACATACGAATTTTTATTGTTGAAATCTTCTTTCTTTATTTTTTTGAATGCGACCAATCATTCACGGGATTTGCCCTTCGCAGGTGACACAGTGACATTCAGACAGAGAAGTGAAGAAGGACAGAGAGATAGAGAGGTGGCCGCAGTCTAGTGCTGGTGTCGGTAAATGTTATGCTTTCAGCTACTGAGGACTACGAGAAAAGAAAACTCTCTCGCACTTGAAATTTGGACCCGCGAAGAATGACTTGGTGGCGATTCATACCGACTCACCTACCCATACGTATGGTTGTAAGTAATGAGCAAAAATCTCATTTTTTTACTTTTGAAAACACTGCGGGCCTTCGCCTTTCCAATGCCAACACAATTTTTAATATTTCTGTCAAATTTGAAGACGATATTAATTAATTAATTAATTAATTAATATATTAATACGTGTACCACGGGCTCATAAACAGACAGGTTAAGAATATATGCACATTTTCTTAGGTTTATAAAATTTATGTACTGGGCATAAAAAAGGTATTCTGAATCCAGTGCTGGTGTTAAGATGGATTCACTTTCTCCACTTGTTTCTTCATTCCTTGATAAGATCAAATCAAAAGCAATATTTTTTACGGCAAATTAACATACGCTGTAAGCAAGATTAAGTTATTCAAAATCAAAAATTAATAGAAATTAAAATGAATCGAGACACACAAGGAAACAAACCACATTGGAGAAATCTGGTCTGAGTTATATTCCGACGCCAATTTCTCCAGAAGATTCATTGAAAATAAGAAACCTCCGGACACAATTGCTTTGCCAGATACTCATCCTATTGACGGATGCGCAATATTCCTAGCGAAGCCTGTGTCAGCATTAGAACTTGAAAGGTGTCTCATCAAAGTGAAAAAAAACACCCGATCTCCATGCTATACCATATCCAATGATCAATGCGTTCTCAGATTTAAGTAAGAGCACATTATTGGAACTATATAATACTTCTTACAGATCATACTGCCAGTTCATGGAAATTTGCCGTGATTGTTCTTTATGAGTCCAAACATTTCATTGCTTTCTAGAATCCAAGAGCTTAATTGCCAAGTATGCAGAATTTAAGTCTGATAGAATCTGTATTGAGGAGAATACAAACATAAACATTATAGTCGGGCAAGGCCGACCTTTTAATACCGTACACCACTGCACCTAACACAATTCTTTATTCATTTTCGTGATAAAATACCAAAAGTGAGGGCATATTCCTTGTGGTTGGTCTTATACGGAAGAGAGCATAAAATATGCATTGGCTCGGTCATAACTTAGCAGAATTAATCCTTGTCTGAAAGACCCTTACTATTACTTATCTACTTTTGCCATAAAGGACTAAAAATTTGATTTCTTCCCCATGTAAAGACTTACATGGCTGTTCCTATGAGCACCCTTATATAATAAGAAATGTTTGCGTCAACATCATCTTGTGGAGGCACGAAAAATATCGGCCCGCACTAAATACAATCTCTTCCTTATTTTTATAAACATCTGTCCGTTCAGCCATTCAGTATGTATAACATATTGAATATAAAGAATTTTTTTAATTTTCTACACAATTTCTTTCTAACACTTACAAGAAGCTCGCATAGACACGATTGCGAATTTTAAAACT
Source organism: Glossina morsitans morsitans (assembly GCA_001077435.1). NCBI lineage: Eukaryota > Metazoa > Arthropoda > Insecta > Diptera > Glossinidae > Glossina > Glossina morsitans. The sequence continues at coordinate 170,976 of CCAG010020666.1, forward strand.
TCTCTTTATTCGCGTAAGGAGTGGCCATCGTTAATACTATATGCAAAAAAAAAAAAAAAAAAAAAAAAAATGTTCAAAATGTACATATATATATATATATATATATATATGTATATATGTGCATAGATATATTAGAAACTGTGCTTGCAAAACGCTATATACATATAACGTACGAGATAAATTCAAAAGTTACGTTCAAAAGAGTACAGGCGTGATCGTTATTCCACTTTTCAAGATATCAATAAGTAAGTAAATAATAAATGGAAAGGAAATCGAAAAGACAGCAAACGAAATCTTTTTCTATTATATTTCATTGCATAAGTCTTAGCATTTAAATATATGAAAGTTTTTATATAAAAGTTTTGTTTTTCTCATTCGTTTTCTAACTCGAAAAAGCAAAAGACGGAAGAGAATATTAAAATGTCTATGCAGGAAGCGGGAAGGTCGGTGTGAACTGAATGTGAACGACCAACCATTTTACGTTTATTATATGTATATACTTTACATGAATGTGGGGAGGCGGGCATCCCTTTTTTTTTTTTTTTTGTTGAAAGATTGCAACAAAGCTGAGAAGGAAGGAAGAAATTGGGCAAACAACGCTGGGCAAATAAGCTATCTGCTTATGGAAAAATTTGGTTGGGTGCTGTTATGTTAGCTTAAACCTTGTGCACATGCATGCACAGACACAAAAACATTCAATTTGTTTCTCCTCATCATCTCCGTAGGAAAGTAAGTTTCAAGTGGAAACTTTTATAAATTTACTTCACTTTATTTTTTATTTTATTTTATAAATCAGCTCAAAGGATACATCTCGTGTTGTACTTTTACAAGTTTTTCTTACAACTTTGTTAGTTTTATTTTATTACTGAGTTGTTTGACTGCGCGCCCCAACTATGACACAATAAAATGAAAGAGGTGGAGCTCAGGAAATATGCATAATCATTTTTTCGTTCTTTTCAAAGGCATTTTAATATAGAAACTTTGTTAAGACGCATAACGATGACATTAATTATATATTTGTTTGTGCAATAAACGTAACGTAAAATAAACAATAAGATAAGCAATTTTCTTTTACTGGCCATTACGTAAAGAGTATATTAAATTTTAGTATCAAATGATTGCAACAAACAAACTATGTTGACTACATTAATACGAAGTCGATTCAGTTATATTTATTTATTTTTACCTCAATTCGTATTATGTCCCTGCAAGGCGTATCTTTAACGTGGAGCATAATTTGTGGAACTTACAGCGGTATTATGCCCTTGTAACTGATTACTGATCTTAAGAGAGAAAAACAAGTTTTCTTATCATAACTTTTACAATTTTTATTCAAATTTAGCATTCCGCAGTAATAGTCACAACAAGCTGATCCAATTTCAATTTTGTTATAAGAGGAATCACAAATACCGCAAACCAACAAATGCCTTACGATAACATCTCTGCGCTATCGTTATTTATTAGCAATATGCCATAAAAAACAATGAATAACATTACAGTTCAATCCGACTATTAGATACCCTACACCATTTCGCCTAAAAGAGCCATTCCTTCATATTCATGATAATAAGCCAAAAATGTACATTATTTTTTTGCCACGACACACTTTTCATGAAAGATCTCTTATTAGACGTTGCTCAAAACCACTTCATATGACGTTGTCCAAGCCATAGCATAGCCAAATTAATTTACTTGTCAAAGATTTGATTATTTTTCCGTTATTTCCGTCATAAAGAATTGCACTTTGGTGGGGTCTTAAAAACTAGACCAATGTGATCAAAATTCCCTACAGTTAATTTTAAATTCCATTGCTATCGTGGACCAATTTTTATCATAAAACATTACAAATTAAACCTTTGTGCTAAAAGACTTACTATTCATAAGAGCCGTATATGAAATGTTGGTCCAAGATTAGATCCATGCGATTTAACTTTGGTCCAATTAATTTTTATTTATGGTCTAACGTTCATCATAAAATATTAAAAATTAGAGTTTTTTTGGTATATAGGAGCTTACATATCGTGACAATCACTGAATGCGATAACGTCCAGGAAAAAGACCTATTTGAACAAAATTTGATACAGTTAAGTTTTATATCAAGTCGCCAACAATTACTTATTTTTCACTAGAACTCTTATCTTACCTGAAATGGAATCCAAATAATACACCTACATGGTCCAAACTCGATAACGTGAATTTTTACGGCAATTTTTTTTATGCATCAAATTTCGCCAAGAAATATTGAAAGTTACATCGTCTTCCCATACATAAATTTAATTTTCGTAGGAATGCTTATATAGTAGGGTGCTTAACAAAATTCCGATTCAGATTTATATTTTTTCGTATAACGACTTTTCAAAATAAAAAGACGTTATATGGGAGTGGTCGAAAAGGTAGTCCGATGCGTGATCTTTTCGATAACGTTAATTTTTGAGCCAAAACATACCAATATGGAAAATCATCGAAATATCTGAAAAAGTACGCGCTATACCTAGAACGAAGCGGACAGGTAAGCTTGCCATCGGTTCAGAAAATAATTGTGCATCGGTCGGTATAATATAAAAGGTGAACCTATCTTAAATTCCTCCAGGTGTTCTGTAGGTCCGCATAAACCTAACATGCCGTGTACTACAAATGGTCTAAATGAGTTTGTAAAGCACATTCAAAAAAGAGGCCACGCACGCATCGACTAGATTACAGTAAGCATTTCTATTAATTTTGTAAATATGCTGGGCAACGAAAATTCCAGCTAAGCGAATTATAATTATTAAGATGTTTTTTTTTTTTGTTTTGTTGTATCAAATCAGAAGAGAAAAACAGGCAGACTAGGAAATGTCACACTTTCTGATCTAATGATCATAACGTGTAACGTTCAAGCAACTGTTGCGAGAAAAACATTTGCTTGTATTCGTCTGTGTTATTGAGATAACGCCATTAATTTCATATCAATGTTTGCATTTAATTTTAAAGGCTAATAAAGTAATTAGACTTTCGTTACGGTAATTATATACTTATTTTCACGTTCCGCAAGAGCAGAGGCACAACATCGTTAGTAATGTTACCAACGCATGGAGTTGTAATACTGTTTGTGTAATTTTGTTTGTGACACTCAAGACGATGTGATTTGACTTGCAAAGGAGCAGACATATAAAAGGTATATATCTCAGAATTTCAAAAAATCCAATCCAATTTTTTTATAACCATTTATTTGTATGTCAAAATTGTGAGCATTTCGATATATTTACTTTACATTACCAAAGTGAATTTATTAAACGAAATTAGTTTATAACCGCGCTAACGATAACAGGAGCAGTAACACCTTGAACTTACTTACAACTAGAATCAATTCGTAATTGATTATATAAACAAATCATCCCGATCGGTCACTAAACACGCCTACAGAGTATATAACGTTTATGCATATTTCCCAAAATTCATTCTAAGCCAATTTTTATTTTTTTACGCATTTATTTAAATACGCGTACGGACGCTGTTAACATTTCACATAACATGTACACGAGACTTTCGTTGGAATCGCTGATTCTATCATCTCACATGACGAATTTCAAGCAACCAGCATTCATTCCACTTCGTATTCCGAATAAGTGAGATATATTTATTACCTTGTCTTGCCGTAGACTGAATCAGCCAAGACGTAATGAAAGCTTTCGTAACTGTATATAATTTAATTAAAATTATTTGCAGTCAAAGTTAAAAACAAGCTCATCTCTACAGTATTTGCTCACTGTTGCAGCAATAAAAACCAATGGGTGAACATTTTAAATAATTAACGAATGTCTACGAATTTTAGCTAAGATGCCTTACTATACTTCCCTGAAAATTTTATAGGACTAAGATGCACTTTAACTTGAAGATTCGTATGAAAACTAATAGATTTTGCAAAACGTCTTATCGCATTAATCGAACTGCCTTCATTTCTTTAGAAGAGAAAGTCGCGTAAAAGCTTAATTCTTACTTAGCTGGGCAATCGTCCGTCAGTCGCCATTAAGTAAATTAAAGTCCACATAAAGTCTATTATAAAAGAATAGCATACAAAAGTATTTTTTTGACTATTGTTTCCTTCTTACATGCGGGAGTATAACTATTATACCAATTTTAGCAATCCGCCCGCTTTTGGACGCTTATGAAATTAAGAAGTCGTTATAGACTAAACCTGTAATGCAAAACTTTATATATTTATAATATATATATATAACATTATGTTATACAAAAGATCAAGAACAAAATAGAGGAGCGAAATTTCAACGTCAATGACTTATGATAGAACCCTAAACTTTTCTAGTAAAAGCCTAAATTTACCGAAATCTGAGAAAACTAATAGACATCTATATTTACATAATTCCTAGTAAAAGAATAACACGCCTATTTGCCTTAGATCTTATCTCATGTCTGCTATTTCTAAGTCTCGGTAGTATATTTTTGACGATTAGTCCCGCCCCAATGTACCTATCACAACAAGCATTTAAATGTTATCTTATAACTATTGCGATATTCGATCCTTTGCGGTTGCATGCAAAAGGGTTCTCATAAATTTGCATATTTATGTAAGACTTTATGAAGCACTAAATTGGCTGATTGCATTTTTATCTTTTATAATTGACCTCTCTCAAGCATTTGGATCGAAACTGTAGTTTAACGTACGATGAATCGGAGAATAAAGCTGCGTTAGATACGAAAAGCTGATACATGCTGTGTCGCAATATTTGTAAATGGGGGATGTTTGGTGGTTGGATTACAGGCTAAGCTCTAACCCACCTACGCACTCCGTAACTTGTAAATTGGTGCGCAATGCATAAAATAAAATGGAGGTTTGCATGCATAACATGGTCGAGTGGTTGTTGGCACTACAAAGGCGCTAAATTGACACAATTGAAAGTACCCTTGAGCATTGAACTCGATGATGTGTGCACAGTTCGCTTAAGGGTACGCAATTTAAGCTGCTGCTAACACCTCTATCAACGTCATTGCCCTACAGTAAACATCATTGAACGTCTGTAACGTGAAACTTACAAGTGTCAAAAATATTTGCGTTTTCAATTCTGCTATTTCTTCGAACACAAATACTTGTATGTAGCTAGTCACAAGCATTCGCTTAAATTAATACGCAAACTTGTGCATTCAACATACATAGAACATGTACGATGAAGATTAAATTAAGAAAATTCCTATGAATGATCGACAAAGGGAACTTTTCTCTTATTACAATAAGTTCTTGGAAAAAATAGACTTTTGAAGCAAATTTCGGAGGTTTCGTCATTTTGTGTGCAGATGTTTGCAGATGAATCGAATTTTTCTTTTTCGCAACTTTTAATTCAATATCATTTGTTTATCGTAAGTTGTATTCATGTTTATCCGTAAATAGATGATGATCGGAACATTTACAGCAAATATGAATGAGTGACTCTACAAATGTTTTTGCAGTTAAACGAACTTAAGTTAGTTGATTCAGAATCCCTAGCCATTTACAGCGTACTAAGGTTTTTTCTGCTTTAAACTGAATTACATTGCAAAAAAAAAATGCTGGTGAAGGCTCACAAATTAATTAAGTTGGCTTGGAGAGAAAATTGGGTAAACTACGAAATAGTCAGAAAATGCTTTGCAAAATTTTCTACCAGAATTATTATTCTTGAAGACGATGAAAGTTCGCATATGTCCTTTCGTCTCCAGCAAAAACAACCCATAAAATTTATCTTGAACATTGGCTGAGAACTCTCCAGGCATGCTCTATTCTGGTTAGCACAGATTCAAATCGATACAGTCACACTTAGCGACCCTGCAAATGTAAGAATGTGCAATCATGGACTGATGATTATTTCGCCTCAAAACCACGACTTTTCTACCGCGAGAGCATCCGCAAGCCATCCGATAAGAGGCAAAAGACTAGAATTGCTTCTATCATAAACATATTTATATACATAACGCACGCTACGTATGCTATGCACGCTACGTATTATATCAAATTTTTTGGCATCCATACGAAATTCTATGGTAGTGATTATATTCATTACATTGCATTATATATTATCATATCATATTTTATTTATTATTATTATCTCAAGTAGAGCTTTCACACATGAATGGGTCCAAACCTATGTACATAATTACGAATACTTTCTATACGTATGCATGCATGCATCCAATACGTTAAATGCATCTTTTCAGGCGTTGAAATATTATACAAAGGCTTGCAAGCTTATTTCAACTAATGGGCAAATGTATTAGTGTGAATTTAGGCATATACGTATGCAAATGCGTTTATGTACAACTTCAACATATATCAACGATTTTTCATTGGATCGAAAATTTAAACCTGAAAGCAACACTTTCATCAACTTAATAAATAGATTTCATCTCAATTTTTTACTTTAACAGAAATCCGAAGTTAAAATAAGATTTTTTCTTACGCAAACGATTGCAGCAACATGGGAGAGTTTTACTTTGAGAATTGAAATCGAGGAAATCATTTATTCGCTGGCTTACAAACATGACAATAACAATGTAATCGAATGTATGATCTCAATAATGATTTTATAAAATAAAAACGAATTATTATTCTAACATAACTGATAATCAATATATATATATATATATATATATATATATATATATATATGTATGTATACCACATTTTGAGAATTACGACAAATCGGCGAATCGGAATTTATTTTAATCGAGTTTGTGCATGAGGCATTACAATCGATATTCTCTTTCGTCCTCTTTTACTATATACTTTGAATTAATTTTTGTAAATTGCAACAAGTGAAATATTATTTTTCCTAAGAGATAGGGGAATATTTAATCACGTTTCGCCTTTAAAAAATTGTACTTTTTTCTCCTCTCAATAACATCGACATGAGTAACAGATCCTATATCATATATATCGACTAACTTTTTCGACTAGATTCAGTTTCAAAAATGCACTTGAAAATACATCCGATATTGTAATAATATATATCTTTCAATGATTTGAAAAGTGATTTTTAATAGTGAATCAGCTCCGAAGTGAATAATCTCGTGTAGGCAGCAAAAAAATTTTAACTAAAATTGTTCATTCCTATGTCCACTTATCCTTAAAATTCATTTTTATAACTATTTATCTGTTACTTGTGCGAAGGGATGTACGCATTAACAACTTTATATGATATATATTTCGATATATATATAAAACATTTCATTACGACTATACCTTTATATATGTAGTTACATACATGTATATTTATGTACGCATATGTGGCTAGTTGTTTGCGGTTATACGTATCCCAAAGTTTCAAATAATTGTGGTTTCTATGTAGTTGTTCAATATAAACAAACATTTATCAAATCCAACAATACAATACTAACAAAATGCACTTTCAAATATACAGTTACATGTACACTTGCCTATATATTTGCAACTATATGCGTACAATGACACCTATCATCATCGATAACAAATTAAGTGAAAACATTTAAAAACCAACTACGTCCAGTACACTTCTGATCTTATACTATAATATCTTCAGTAGCATTTATCTTCTTCTGTATTATAGCAAATACTTTCGAATAAGAGCCAATTGCTAAATAAGAGACGCCTTTTTTATACCCACCACAATAGGGGGCTATAGGGGTAGGGAAGGAAAGTTCAAAAAGGAAGCTTCAGAAATGCTATAAAGTTTATATATTTTTGATCAGCATGAAATTGTGAATTGATTAAGCCATGTCTGTCCGTCCGTGTGATGATTGTTGTTGGCACTCTCTTGGTCGCAAATATGAAGACCTCAAACCTGGTAGAAATATTGAAAGTGTTTGCGTGGAGGTTGGTACTGATAACGGGATAAATTGGTCAAAGCAGAAGCGCGCAGTGGAGCGTAAACTCAACGTAACTTCGTTTTTTTAAACAAACATTTTTGAATTTTTGCTCGTTACTCGGAAATTATTAAAGTTAGAAGGCTGAAATTTTCCACATTTACTTTACGAAACACTCTGCTCTTTACGTCCAAAAATGGAAACAATCGGCCAAGCCCATACGCAGTTACAAGTAGTTAAGTTTTATTTTTTTCACTTTTTTGAGGTTTTCTGCTTATTTATCGCAAGACAAACAAGGCAGAATGTTTAACACGATTTTGTACCCTCCTCATTTGAACATATATTATCTGCTTAAAAATCGGTCAATTTTAGTATGACTTTGGTAAACAGTACGAATAATTTTTTCTCAACAATACCAACGATGTGGATATCAAATAAAAGAACTTGGAGAGCAGAATACGAAAAGCATATTGGTGGGTAGGCGAGATTCGGTTCCCCCGAATATAACTTTCTTACTTGTTAAGTTTCAAGGCCTATAAACTCAATATGCGCTGCACAACATGCCACTGAAACCGATGGTGGGATTGAGATAATTGTTTAATACGAGAAATCACTAAAACCGTAGGATAGAAAAGATGACATATGAAAACAGATTTAAGGGAGGAAATCACTGCAACAGCCTAAAATAAAAAAAAAAACAAATTTTCTTAATGTCTTTGCGATAAAAAGAAAGTAATAAAACAATATTCGAGAATGTTACTAAGAACATCTATTTAAATATTCGACAAGAAATAATTTTTGAAAAATAGTAAGAACTGACAACACAAAAGCCACTCTGGTGAGGCATCTTTAAATGAAGGGATTCTAAAATAATCAATGGAATTGACCGACAATTGAATGCTATAGTTGGGCAAAGCCGACCATTGCTTCGCTTAATTAAAAATACACAACAAATTAATTGTTGTTTTTATGTAAACGCATAATTTTCATGGAGACCCCCATATTAGGGGGTTACTCAAACGTCAATGTGATCTAAATTTAGCAAACTTAATTTACTTGTCAAGGATTTTATTTTTTCTCAGTTGCTCAGTTCCGTCATAATAAACCACAAATCAGGCTTTGTCGCTGTAGAAGGGTTTGCTTTCATGGCAGCCCTTTTGCTTTGGATTTCTCTTTCTAAACGCATCTTTTATATGCAATCCTTATTAATAGATAAATGATGTGCAGATATATTTACGGGCGATTAAAGAAATCGACACACAAGATTTTAGGTTGTAAGCAGAGATTTTTTGCACTGTCGTAGTGCGTAGTGAAAAATGCGAAATTTGCAAAAATATTTTTTTAGCTAATGATTTTTTTTTCCCACATATTCTAGAAGTCTCAAAATATCCATTGGCCCAATAAAAAAATTTGCAGTAGCAATTGTAAATCTTGTGAAATTTTGGCATCTACTATTAAATCACATTTTGACATTGTTCAATTTCTTTGTGTCCTTCTGGCTCTTTTGTATATTTTTTTGCCTTTTCGAAAAATTTTAAGAATTAAAATATCCCTGTAAAGTAGTGTATAAAAAAATGCGGAAATCTTTCCAACATCCGCAGGCTCGTTTTCGGAGCGTCTAACCTTACTGACACCTTGAAAGTGCCTGGAGCACATAATGTCAATAATATATTTAAGTTTATCAAACCGACTGGACTAACCATCTTTAAAAAAGAAGAGCCGATAGTCTTGGCTGCTAGTGCTTATCCAATCTTTTTAGTTCTAGAATTTATTTCTTTGGTCTAAACAAAATGTAATAATAATAATAAATTAAAAAAACCAAATCGGCAAACTCATTGTCTGTCCGTTATTTTTGGCTGACTGTGATAAAACTCGAAACATCACCGTCAATTTATTTTGAGAAACTGTTTGAAAAGACTGCGCAGCATCGCAAACATCCGGTGCGACTAAGGATCCTAGTGATTTCGGTATTAAGTCACATTCTAAAAAATGCGAACCACAAGTTAGCTTTAGGCAACGCGGCTGTTATTTTAGAAAACGATACATCAATTACTAAGGACGTCGATCAACCTAGTCATCTGAGTATCCCAAAGTCAACAGTGAGTACAAAATAGCTAAACTAAATTACTAGCTAAGTTACTAGGTAGTTCTTATACTTACTAAGAGAGAAAAGTGCCTGTCTTATGCTCTCTAATAATAACCTTTATAACCATCTTTCGTCAAAAATTCGCAAATATATCGATAAATCAATCTCTCATCTATGTCTCAATCGTCAGAGTGCCATTCACATTATGTGAGTGTTCGTATTTAGTGTTATAGAAATCAGTGGACTTCATCCTTTCAATTCTAAATGAACGCTTACGAATGCACTTGGGATTATCCGCAAGAAGCTAAACGAAGAATGGAACCCTAAATAGGTATCTGTTTCACACGAAACAACGGGCACTTCTTTTCAATTTGCATCTCAATACCAAATCAAACTTGAAATAGAAGAAACTGCGGTGCTTAATAGTCTAACTACGTTCCCTATGTATCTATAATTGAGGCCAGATTATCTGATTAGTATAATTAATGGTCGAAAACCTTTTGATTATCATAAATTCAGTTGGAATGGAGAAAGGCATCACATTTTCACACAATTTAATTCGCCATTTTCGCTTCAATTTCTTTACAATATGTACTTGACGCGACTAGTTCCGTTTTCAGAAGAAACTATATTTATCGAGTTAATCTAATGTCTATTAATCAGTTACTAATGTTCTTTCCTAAACTAACACTAGTTAAAAATATAAACAACGACTTTGATATGTCAAATCACATACAACTCTGCCTCAAGATTACTTATTCCAACCAAACTACTTAAAATCAATTTATTAATCAAGTTATAGGTTACCAAGGCAATGAAAATGTTCCATGCTTGCCAATTTCCTCTCTATATATTTAAAAAACGGGACAACTTCTATAAAAATGATAATCAATTTTCAGATTCCAAGTTACCTATACACATGTACCAAAAGTGTCATCTTATCTTTAGTCGGCCGATGAAAGGATGTCGCGTAGAATGCGCCCATCATGTCTACGCCAGACGACGCATTCGTATTAATAATCCCGAGTCTTCTGACGCAGTTTAATCATTTTATGAAATAATGTTTAATAATAATTGATGGCGTAATGTATCTTCAAGGTAAGTCTATTCCCCACCTGCGCATACCTTTTTAAGATAGGTAACCAAAAAGCATCTGGCTGGGCAAAAGTTAACTGAGTTCTTTCCCTTAGATAAGCTTATTTTGTAGCGCTAATAGGATCGACAGTATGATGTTGCAAAACAATGTCGACTTCTTTTATTCAGAGATCGTTAGAAAGCTAGTAGCATCAAATCGTAATATAATAAAACGGTTGTTTTAAAACCTTCCCTTGCCGTCTTAAAACCTTCTTAGGATAAAATAAATAAATTAATTAATATTAATAATCTTTTGAAATTACAACCGTACTCAATGTGGGTTGAAATGTCGTAATCACAAAGACGAGAACTCTATATATATAGACATCAATATACCAGGCACCGTATTTCTGAATTAAATAATAAACCGTTTGTACATTAAATATAATTATCTCTGCAGTACACCAACAAATAGTTTAAAATTTAACACGAATCTCTTTATAAGCGAGACGCTCACTTTAGTGGCAATGCATGCGCTTGGTTTTTCTCGTTCCATGCAAAACGACATTACGCCGTTGGTATGTATATTTTTCGATTAATGAAATCGATTGGTATTTGAAACTGTATTGAATAAATTTTAAAACTGTTGGCAATAAAATCAAAATAAATACGGATATAAGCGTTCACTGCAAAAGGGATTAAGGTAAATCATGTTTCCTTAACACCCTAGAAAACGTCATTTATACACTTAAACTATTAATTTAGAAAAGGAAGATTGGAAACTTTCTCTATTTTCGTTATATTGCTACAATGCAATTAAATTGCGTATCATTTATGTTTATCAAAAAAAAATATCGATCGCGTTTATTTAATGCGTCTGCAATAAAAATGACAAGTGACTTGGTGGTGCCCGTTAGAGGCCAAGTTGCAAATAAAATGGTAAACTTTATATACCTCATATAAAATGGTAGGTACAGAAGAAATTAATTGACTTTTGAAATTCCCAGTCAAAACATAATACACGGTCACCATGCTTACTGGGTAGATACAGTAGTTATTTGCAATATTATTTTTACAGTCAGCAAACGCATTAACAGCACAAGTGCGAGAATGCACTTCTGACTGACCGCTGCATTCACAACAAGCCGCGGGTACGTTACGATGCTAGTTAACTGGCAGTCAAAAAGATTAACGGATGGATAGATAGAGAGATGGACGGACAAATGCTTAAACAAGCAAAAGAGAAGCAACTTTTAAAAGTTAATAAAATACGCCCAATGATAACAAGAAGTCAATCGCAAACGAATATTTTGCCCCTAAGGTCTTCATCACGCAGCCAGCTACAAAGGTTCGATAACTTAGCATTTTTGTTTGTAACACATTCTAAGGTAATACTCGTTCATATATATACTCATACATATTTCTATATAACTAAGCAATCACAAAGACAGGTTGTTGAACAGTTAACAACACAACGAAAATGTAGAAATGAGAAGAAAAGAAACGAAAACCAAGAAACAAAAAAAATGTTCCTTTTCCATTTAAAATGGTATTTATGCTTTCAGTGTGCAACAACTTTGTTTGCATTGTCATGACACGAACCAAGCCGAAGGAAGGTAAGAGCAGAGTGAGCGCACCTTCAGATTTCTCTTGCGGTCATAAAAAACAATCAATTTGTTGCACAAACAGAAACAGAGCTCCAGCAACTCCCATCTACGTGCAAATGTATATGTACACATGTATAATATATATGTATAGATGTGTATGTGTGCGTGCGCATATATATACAAGTTACTTAGCTTTCAAGATCTGAATTTATGAAAGATTTTATAGTTACATCTAAATTGACTCTTAAAATGTAAATTTATCATAAACAGAGAAAACAGAACAAAACCAATCTACAAAATAAATTATGATAATTTATTTCACTTCTCAAATGGGAATTTGTACAAATTGACAGATTTTTAATTAGATTGGTTATTAATACATCAATATTTTATGAATATACATATATATATATATATATATATATATATATATATAATACACGCGTGCACGGGTTCGCTAGACGCATGCCCACAACTTCACCCAGGCACGGTTACATTTATTTGTCCGATTAACTCCTTACGTAAAATGAAGCTGCTCAGCAGTGCAAAAATAAAATCAATTCAAAGTATTAACGTTATGTACGTGCCAATTTACAGTTCACGAACATAAGTGCATTTATAAAAGAAATAATACACCAAATTTTAATTAATACACACACAGAGAGACAGAGAGAGAGAGAGAGAGAGAGAGAGCAAAGGATAATTTTAAGTATTTTGATCGAAAACGTGAAGATTATCTGGCTTTGTGTAGCGTTGCTAGATCGTCTTATAAAGAAAGATTTCTTTATGATATCATCGAAAAGACTATAACGGGGTATTGTGGTATAATAAGTCGCTCGATCTTCGAAAAATTGCTTACTTCATTGCATTTGTTTTTTATGCTCTTCAACACGTTCACCATTTTTAACATAGAGTATATAAAGTTTCCACAAATTCCAAGGAAGAATTCAACTTAAAATCACTTTTTTGTTTGGCTTGTCTGTTCATTCTTGCATTCAATCTGCTGGCCGCAGTTTATAACATAATTTGACGAAATGTGCTGCTTTGACATGTTCTTCTTAACGACGAAATGGATGGGATCGAATCATTTTTTACGACCATTCCACATCACAGGGGCTTTTACTTTGGAAAAGCCATTATATGAAAAACTTTTGTAAGTTTTTACAGATTTTATTACTAACTCGATGTTAATTTTTTTTTTAAATTGTTAAACCTCGCAAAATACGTTAACTGCAGTTTTGTATGCTTTGAGTTTTCTTTAAAGTAAAGCTAGTGATATCTTTCTTTTTATTTCGCAATTAGCACTTGATGTTCCATTGTTGTGTCGTGCGGCCCCCATCTGTTTCTATATCCTACACAACTTGTGGTACAGAGTATACTAAGCTATTGCGAACGTATGTAACACGCCGAAGGGCTTAAGATAGAGCCTTCATTAATTGTACCCAGCGATTCAGAATCATAATCTGGATTGATCTAAGCCTGTCTGTTCGTTTGTCTGTCTGATGTCTGCCCGTCTGACGTCTGTCCATGTAAATTTATGCTCAAGCTACAGGTTCCAATTTCGGAGATATTTTGATGAAATTTGGTGAAAAGATGTGTTTTAACCCGCTACGAACCGGACGAACGCTATTGAAAATGATTCGGATCGATCTACTTTTTGGATCACTCCCCGTGTAATGTCATACTCGGTAAAATCGTTATATGGAAAAAATTGCAATTTTCCAAATTTCTCGGCAAAACCGGTAAATTGGTGTGAAAACTTTGGACAGCCAAGGCAATTTTTTGAACCCGCTCTCGTATAACCGTTCTTACATAAATGAAAGCTCTATTTGGTAAAGAAGTCGAATTTCCAATATTTCATAGTGAAAATTAGCTCATAATAGTGAATTGTCAAATAAATCTACCTTAACGAAGTTGGACCATGTAAGTCTATTTTTTAGAGACCACCGCTTATACGGACTCTCAAGAAACGTATACTCTTATATACCAAAAAAAGCGTAATTGTTAATTGCTTTGTGATGAAAATTTGTTTATGATAGTGAGTAAATAAAAAATTGAAGTGGACCGAATTAGAACCACATGAGTCAATTTTTTTGCCCCACTCCATACAAGATTTTATGCTGGAAATTAATTCATAGCAGCGTCTGAGCAAAAAAGTTAGCGATAGTGAATGTGGATCACTTAGATCGATTTTTTAGACCCTAACATTTGTAGGGGTTATCGTAATAAGCAACACCTCATGTGGAGACAAAGTCTAATTTCAAGTTTTTTATGAGACTGAAACTGAAAAATAAAAAATAAAATTTTTCGGAAATAAGTTAAGTTTGTTAAGCTTTCATCACGTCATGTAATGTTTTCGGCGTCTTCCAATATGCGGACTTTCTTAAAAATATGCCTTTGAACGAAAATAACGACAGAATAACGGTGTAGACGTAGTGGTGTTGCCGGTCCGAACTATGTGGACATCTCATTGACAATTCCTTTAACGGCACCAGACGCTTCTTTCCTACCCTTCTCGTGTCAGCTGTACGGATGCGACTAGAATATCTCATCTCCTCCATTTGGCTGAAATCGGAAACAATAAAAACCCTGCTCTCCTTTTAACTCTTCCGGTACACCTAAAGAACACTAAGCTCCAAATACAAACAGACGCATTTCTTCAATATTTTCCCCAACTCAAAATACTTCATCCGTGATTAATAATAACCCTAATAATATGTGACTGAAACGGTAGTTTTACCTCCCCATAAAGTAACATTTGTGCCGACATTTGCAGCTGGTATCTCTTCCGAAAACATTAAAAGGTTGTCGTTCAGCAAATCTTGCATCTGTTAATCTCAGTCGAGTTAGCATTTTCAAAATGGTACCAACCTACAGCTACAGCTTTAAAACGCTGTTCCTTCTACTACAAGTTTTGAAGCCTTTTTAAATAAGTCATTGCGGCCATAAGGATCTTCAATAAAGGAACCCATTTGTAAGGACAGACCTGGAAGTAGTCGCTCAGTAGCGCTTTGACCTACAAAAACAGAGTTATCGCTCTAGCCCAATCTCATTGGTTTGCCAAAATGTTAAGGCTCTACACTAACGAATGTGTTCCATTCATCTTAATTCAGTGAAAACATAATTTTCTTTACTTGCCCAAGCCCTGAACTAAGTAAACTTTTTCCCAACAACTTACACAATTTCAGAAAGGATATATTCGATCGAATTAGCGATAGTATTTTAATTGTCATTGCCTCTGTCTTTCCGTCCTACATATTTTAATTGCCAATTTCTCCTGATATTTGATTTATTGGCAATGAAGTGAAAAATGGTAATAAAAATTTATTTTGAACCTGTGCCTACATTGCCCCCAAACGGCGATCTTTCTTTCCATATGAAACATGCCGCTCTTGTTCGCGATATCCTTGAATGTTCAAAACCTTCTGATGGTGCGCTATAATGATGGAAGACTTTAACTTACCCCACGGCACGGCGTCTTACAGTCATGCTATATGGCTGCTATCAGTGCGAGTGATAATGCTAACGTGTTTATCAATAAAATATTTGATTAGAACCTTCTTCAATAAAATCATATTCCTAAGTGAAAGGGGACATTTTCAGAATATGGTTTTGTAAATCATTGTCACCGTTAAGTCTACCTAGAGACCCATACCGCTCGGCACTTAATTTATCTTTCTATTACAAGCGCGCACCTTAACACGCCAAATCGCATTTCCGCATGTCCACAATATGCGTTTAGGAAAACCAATATTTTGGTTCCCAGAATTCTATTATCAGATATTAAGCTTGATTTCTTTGCTGGCAGCATAAAAATCCTAAAATCGTCGCTGGTTTGTATCATAGCAAACTCAGCTATTTATTCTGCCGTTCCGGCTAGACAACCCATTCTTCCAAACATCTGTCCACCGCGGCTGATCGGATTGTTTAAAAGTTATAAGAAAAACAAAAGCAATCCCTTCGCAAAATTTATGAAGAGGGGTTCTGTGTATGAGAATTTCAAGTACTCCAGCGCCTGGTGCAGATTTAAGTACCGCAACCACCAAAGTTTTGTCGATACCTACCTTTTTAATCCAAAATATACTTCCAAATTTGTTAACTTCAAAACAAAATCATTCACATTTCATTCATCGATATCTTTTAATGGCTCTCTCTCTCTTCTGACTATCATGATACCTCGAACTTTTTCACTAAATACTTCCAACGAAATTTCCCTACTGCCAATTTCAATTCTAATATTAATTATCCGTACCAAATAATTAAATCTGTTTCGATTCTCAACTTTAGGACCACTCAAAAAGTGACTCAAGTTACACGCGAGCGCATCCCATCACGTATTCTTAAATCATGCTTTGATGAACTGTTACATCAAATACTTTTAATCTCTCTTTGAAATCTGGTCGCTTTTCGCCGTGTTGGAAGAGTAAGTAGCTCTTTTATTTCACTGCACAAATGTGGTACTAGATGTCTCTTAGAGAACTAAAGAGGTATTGCCAAGTTGAGTGTTTTACCAAAATTTTTCGGTATCAAATCATCTATATCTCAGTTTCAGCATGCCTTTCTAAAGGGGAGATTATGTAATGAAGCTTTTATGCTAAAATTTACTTGTGACATTTAAAGGTATTTTCTAGTCACTTTCGACCATATCGTATTCATCCAGTCCTCCGATTTCACTTCGTACTTATTGAAATGGATAAGCTCTTATTTTCATAAAAGATCGCTTGAAGTTATTTTGAAGTCGATCACTTCATTTGGGCCCCGTTTCTATTTCTCCTGTACAAGAATGATCTCCCGTCGGCGATTAAGTCCGGTCATTTTTTAATGTGCGCTGATGATGTTAAGCTCTTGTTTTTTTTTACCTCGAAATTGTTATTCTTACGTGAGTATAAGAAGTTGTCATTCTCAAAGAGGAATTCATTTACCACTGAGTATTCATAAAAATTAAAATTTGTTCATTGATTTAAGAATTTTATTAATCCAAAGACCAATCGTCTTAACCTGCACATTAAGCTGCCTATAAATAAAGCTAGGTCACCGTCAAGCTTTATTAAACGGAGGCTAGAAGAGGCTAGGACCCCTTCGTAACAAAAGGACCATACACGAGCTTCTTAAGCCAAGTACTTGAATAAGTCCTGTCCACGCGACTGCCCATTCCTTTATACCTTAATCTAGCACGTGTTTTAAACGTACTAGGCTTCCTTGGCAGCCATTTGTTACTATATAAAAAGCTAAGGCTCAATTCAGGAAGGGAATACGCAAATCAAATGCACTTAGTTTCGAACTTTTCTTCAAAATAATGTACAAGAACACGTTTATAAAATAGGTACGGAACAAAATTAATAAACTGAGTGCGACTTCAAATCCATTCCCAACGGAGCTTTAACTGAGCCATATGAGCTTTCTACTAATTTTTGTAAAATGTGGTATGAATACTGCTCCACTAGCAATTTTTCCTGTGACTTTATCTAAGTGAAGAGAACTCCAATTTCTTTATTGAATGATGACCCTGTTCATAAAGGTGTTGTATTCTTGGAAAATCTTATATCAGCCTTGGAAATTGAAAGCTCCCTGTCCAAATCAAAAAAGAGGACACCCGTCCTCCGACCTTTAGGCCGCATTTCATAGCAGATGATCAGTGAACTATTTAATTCGCGTAAAAAGAAATTACTGGACCTGTACAGTAGAGTATATTTTACAGGCCAACACGTTCCCAACACGTAAAAACTTGCAGTCCTATGCATCTGTCACCCATTATATCTGCTATCTTTTCTTCAAAAGTTGTTGATAAAAATTATTACATTTAGACTACACTTTGGTTTCTCAAATCTAAGAATTTCTATATAAAACAGAAAAGTAGGTTTTAAATGGCCTAGAGACTGCATCGGCGCTCTTCTGAACCTCGCTTATTTCGAAATTAAAGTAATTTCTGAAGCAAATCACGTCATAACTCTCTCAGAAGATAACACGAGAGCTTCGCAGACGCAAAAATTTCAATACATGCATAAACCATAAAAAATACACGTTTGTAGAAAACGCCTGTTCAATACGGAAAGTCGGCTGACACCCGTTCTCCAAAAACTACTGGAAACTGCTGGAAACCACACTGTCTTCAGTTAAGAAATTCCATTTTAACTAGAGCGAACTTTATGCAATGCATTGCTCAGCAAAATGTTTATTTGAAGTAAGAAAAAAAGCTTATTAAGGCCGCTCTAATAGCCTAAAAAAAAGGTGGAGGGATAATAGAATAACAATATTTAAGGAAATTGTTAGGCACACCTTTAACTATTAGAAGGAACATTACTTTCGAAAAATTTATTAAAAATTGGCAACACTGGAGCCATCCTCACCAGGCATTATCAAGTTATCATCACGCGTATATTTGAATTAAACAAAAAAACGTTTAATCAACACGCATATATAGCTAGCGAAATACGCAGGATTTTTTCAAATATTGAACTTTTGTTAATTGGCTAGTGTTTGAGCAAAGAGCGGCGCTCTTTCATCTTAATATGATCTTAAGATCATTGTGAAAAAATTCGGATGAAAAAACTAAAAATTGTGGAAATTACTCCCCGGACTGTTAATTGCCGGCGTAACGGTAAACCGATTAGGGCCATTTCTGATTTTGGCAAACATTTGAGTATAAGGTTTTTAAAACAATCTTGTAAGCGTGTATTTCGGGTAGATCACACCGATTTTTTAACCATGGATCTCTTATCGATCAAGGAATATTTGTTGCCAAATTTTCGGTTCTTATCTTCATTTCAGTGTCTGTAGCGATTCATAAAAGTCACGCGTCAAAGACCGGTATGACAAGATTGCTGTGTATCCATTGTAGATGACATAGAAGCGGAAATTTAAATCATCATATCGAAGTCAAGATAATTCCAGGATTAGACAATAATACCAACGGAATTAATGCATTATACTTTATTCTTATCATATGGTAATCATTAGAGAGAAAAGAAAAGCTTTCCTCCCACAAACATTACGCATTCAACGCGCATGTATCTGCTCAAATGCCTAGATATATATAATTTTAGAAGATACAATTATAATGACCATCCATTTGAATAGAGAGAAGCAACCAAAGGTGGTTGGAATTTTAAAAAATATTTAATAATACAGGGATAAGTGTAAGAGGCATAATTAATAAAAGTTTGTTGGTGACAAATTTTTAAAATAATTCAAATGATAATATGAAAAGCTTATGTTTATACCTATCGTAAGGGCACGAGATTATAATACATTACTCATCGCATGAGACCCGGGAATATTTGTGGAAATCAAGTAGGATAAATACACATCGAATGTTGATAAAGTTCAGAATCTCTATCCGATTGTTCGCATCAGTCTAAATATTGTGAGCCTAAAGCGCAAAAAGTTGGCATGTCATCGACCTAACCATGAACCTAATTTATTTAGCAAATAAATGTTACGATCTTAAACTGTAAGAATCGAATATTCGTTCTAATGGTAATATGATTTTCCAATTTTAGTCCGTGATGCTTTATTGTACTAAGTATTACGAATCGAGAAACGGTACTGCATTTTTCAATGTTCTCCCATTAAGTTTGCAAAGTTAGAGTAAAGCTTTCCATTGCTCTTAATAAACAATCAAAATCACAACTATAATCATATATATATATATATATATATATTGGAATAAGTCGAGAAATAAATAAGCTTTTGCGTATACTGCTAAATGTGATTAAGAAAAATAAAATAAACTTTGTAATTAAAAAATTAACCGAAAACGAAAATAAACTTTTATTCGTTAACGGTACGTACTCGTTGCTTATAATTTTCATTAAAATCGCGAGAAATATATATGTGTGGATTGAGACGCAAATAATATATTAATTGAAGTAAAAAATTTTACTGGCATATGTTTGTACATGTGTTTGTAAGCTTATCAGACAAAATCAATTACAATTAAATAAATGACTTCGATTCTGAAGTGATATATAATAATCAGATACTGGCCTTTAATAAAGATGATGTTACCCAAAAAGAAATTGGAAATGTATTGGCGCAAATTTGTCGATACTTTAATGGCACCTGTATCACCGAAGAATTTACGATTATCGGCCCTTCTCATTTCCATATATCAATTAGTAAGTTATTCAATTAGGCAAACTGCTTGTAATGCTGCTTAATATATAATTAATATTTTCGATTTCAGGTCGTTGCTCATATATTGCTTTTCATGGTGCTGTTAGGTTTGGCTCATGCCGAACAAATGCGCAACATACTGATTGCAGATATTGAGGATCAAAAAGAGAATGGTTTTTATAGTCTGGCGCCATTTCAGAATCAACTTCGTTTACGTAACGCGTCCGATTTAGTTTCTGTTACTGAAATTCTTATGTACATTCTAACAAGCGTAGCTTCAGTTTATTTACTTAGCACGATTGCACTCTTTTTCGGCATCTACAAGAATCGCTCCGAACTTGTACTACCTTGGTTGATTGTTGAGTTAATTTTTATTGTGACAGCTATTGTTCTCATCATATGGCTACGGAGTGAGAAATTTGTCCAAATAATTGGCGGTAAAATATGTTATTGTAAGTTTCGCTTACTCTTTTACTTTTATCTATTTATTTTCCTCTTTCTCCTTCTTATGGTACAGAGTAACTTAAGTCTGTTCGGATGCCTCTGTACCACTTAGAAGGACTTCGATTTATCTTTTATCATATCGATTTAAGCTTGTCTACTCCTCTGTCTGTCTGATAGCTGAGCAAGTATTTCTGTATTCAATAGATCCCCATGTTCGATATAATTTAATTGAGTTGTTAGACCAAAGCCAAACCCTATTGAAAATGAATTGAATGAAAAGAAAAATTTGAAATTTCTTAAATTTCTCGACAAGATGCGTTTGACAACAATAGTGGAGCATATTAAATTAATATGCAAATTTTGGATGGGGCAATTTTTGAACTCCTTCCTATATGGCAAAAAATTACTTTTCGCACAATTTTGAACACGTGAATTCACATTTTAGGTCATCTCCCAAACAACGGCCTCCATGGAAACGAAAATATAATTTTTGATATTTCATAGGCTATTATTTAACTTGCTTTCCCGTCAGCATTCAAGCTATCAGTCGATATTATTCGCACTTCCCTATGTCTAGTCGTGCTGATCACACACGTTTGCACACACGTTTCATCCCAATGACATTGCAATGTATTGCAGTTACATTCTCTGTATATTGAATCTTCCGTCGCTTGGAGCGTAAACTACGACAAGCTAATCTAAGCAAATTAATTCTTAGCTTAGAAGGCAGTGCAACTTTTACACGTAGTCACATGAACGAAGTAAATATTTTGTTTCTTTCCTGTTAGTTCATTTAAACTAAAAGCTTTATTTATTATAACGAAACTAAGTTAAAAATTACATTAGGGGAACCAATGCAAATTGGTTAACGGTCAGTCCTGTCCGACTATAATGATTTCATTCTTCTTAATTACCCTTTGTGGAAAACAATCGATTTTTTGAAAAATGATCAGCTAGAGTGTCCGAGTAGTCAAACGGCCTTGACTATCAACTCAATGGTCATGATTTCAAATTTCAAGTGTAGTAGAGCTTTCAATAAAACCGATAACCTTAGTATGCTAGTTTTTTAAAGTTTTACTCTTTCAATTTATGTTTATGGGCATAAAATTGATTATAATAGTAGTAGCAGTAATAATATAGAAAAGTGATATAATAAAATTTCATATTTAGAGGAATACAAATGTTTTTTTTATTTTTTTGGTTAAAAAACAAATAGTTTTTCTTTTACTATTTTATTTGTTTATTGATCTTTGATTGACATTATATTGAAATTGTAACTGAAAGGCATATACTTGGAACTTTAGTGCTGACTTTAGCACTCATATGTAATTGCTCGGATAAGTTGCGGAGTTCAAGCAACGTGAAATCCGGCAAGTGAATAGAAAATTCATATTTGCTTGTATTTCTTTTCAGTTACAATTTGTGCTTCGCTGTTATTATTCGATTCAATGATGTGGTACGTTGTTCATTGCTTTTATCAAAGTTTGCGTACCATGAATAAGCTGCGCGAAATAGCTACGGTAGCTATACCATGTCCACCACCTGGATCTGTAAGTATAATAACAATCAAATTCTTACTTAACAACATTCGCGCTCATGCAAGAAAATTGTATTGTTTTCAATGAGTATGGAGAAAAATGCTCATATTGGTATTCAATTCGATTTCTCCGATTTCTCAAATCTCTTTTTCTTCGCAATTTTCAGATACCATTCCATTTTCGACGCGAGAATATGTACTTGGGCAGCAATGGCTATAAGCACATTCTAACCGAATCACCCGATGGTAGTTATTAATGTCTTCTAATATAAACTGCTGTCCCAATAATTTTAATGTACATCGGCACTGGTTATGTGTATGTGTATGTATATCATAATGCTACCAAAACTAATCGTATTTTTCAAAATAGAGTAAAAATTAAAATCTTGTAATCAATAAATGGTACTTTAGTTATATTTTCAGAGCAGTTTTCAATAAAGAAAAATATATTAAAAATTCCTTATCCTAATATCAATCCATGTTATTTATTCCGGTTATTTTCATACTCTTGGTCGTGCTATATCGATAACCGCTCTCGTCAAGCGTATTTAAAGACCCTTGAATGCAACGATAGAATCAACAATAGAACCTTTAAGGTTCGTATTTGTCGGTTGTTTATAATAAGTGCTTCCATGTATGTTGATCAGCAATATCATCTTATGATGAAAGTAATAAAATAATGCGAACTATCAATGTACACAACGGTTAGATTAGGTGACTTTGACCTTCCTTTGCATAAAGTAACAATTTTCCATTTAATATTATTCTTATTCGGCGTACGCCGACGCAAATCATGGAGCGCTCAAAATTGCATATTCAACATTCATTAGTGTTGTTATTTGATTTGAAGAAATCTGCTGCCAGAGCCCATCAAACAGTTTTAGAAGGCTATCGCGCTGCTGTTCCATTATATCTTAATTGTCGGTTTTGATTTCAACGGTTTAAATAACAAGGAACGGCTTCGAGAATCAAAGAAGTTAGAAGACAATGACTTGCAAGTCTTCTTGGATAAAAAACTCAAACTCACAAATAACTTTCGAATAGTTTAGCTGTTTTTCGACGTTTACAAGCGGTGGGAATTGACTCAAAGTGCCATTTCGAAACGTTTCAACATCGCGGTTTCATTGCTTGACAGGCAAAAAAAAAAGAACAAGATTCTTTTCAGCGTATTGTAACTGGTGGATCTACTACGACAATCCCAAGCTCGAAAAGTCGTCGTTCTTGTCCAGGAGAGCCATCCACATCGACACCCAAGCGCAATATTCATGGCCATAAAGTTTTGCTGTGCGTACGGTGGGATCAGCAAGATGTAGAGTATTACGAGTTGCTAAGATCGAATGAAACTGTTACTGCAGATGTCTACCGACGTCAATTGAACAAATCAGTTGAACGATGTAATCATTCAAAAAAGACCAGTAATAGCGATTAACAAAAGCAAAAAGCCATCCTCGTGGATGGCAACGCACGGCCACACGTTGCAAGAGTTTTCAAGGATGTGCAGCTCAAACGGGAAGCTGTGATGCAGCCAGCGTACTCACCAGACATAGCGCCCGCTGATTGCCACTTGTGCCAATCAACGCAGCATGGCTTGTTTGGAACGCGGTCTCAAAATGCTGCAGAAATCTGCTGCACAAAAATAGGTCGATGATTGAAACCGCTGACAAACCAAAATCGTTCTTTCGACACTATATCGCGATGTTGCCACAAAAATACGAAAAAATTGCAGAAAATGATGTAAAATATATATTGCACCGATTAGTCTCATTGAACGCTTATTTCAAGTAAAAAATGATCAAAATACTTGCGGGATTCTAATACGAATATCGAGTACCTTCTCATTTTTAATAAATAAAAAGGTGTGGTTATACTTATTGCATTAATATTGCATAAAAATTTTCATAAAATTTATGAAAAAACCATTTTGCTTGCAATGATTTCAAAATAGTTGTAAGAAAAACTTTTTCATATATAGAGCTAACTACTAACTGTCTACTTCTATGTTTCAATGATTTTTTTTTTAAATGTTTTTAAGTCAATAACTACAAGATATGATAAAATTTAACCCTTCCGTCCTTTAATAGACGCAATTGTAGTAGTTGTGGTTACGATAGCATTCGTTAATAGGTCATCATCGTAATCATCATCGTCAAGCGTCATATTGACATTAGTATTGTGAATTTCCGTTGGAATACTAATTTGAAATTGCAACAAAACGACTAAATATGTTACCATGGTTGTTAATAGCTGTAAAATGAAAAAAAAAACAATAAACGAAGGTGTGTGTTTTCTGTGCGTAAGAAATTATGTTAAACTTACCCCTTTAAAGAGGTTTCGATTTACATTAAAAAAGCCGCCACAATTGATATTTGAAGGATTCATTTCAGTGGCACGCAAGAACATATTAATCTCGGTTTGAGCATCTGAGTTCATCCAGTTTAACTCGACCATAAGTAGCTTTTTTTGGAAGTTTGTACGCACATTGAATGAGGCATAATGAGCCTGATCGCAGATAAAAAATAGCAAACAAACATTCCAAACGGCAGTAATTGCAAGACCAATATCTTTGATGCCAAATCCTTCTGACAGTTGAGACATTAATCCATAAATGGACAAAGTGATAATAAAAAACAGATATACATTCAGAAAGGTGAATGTGTAACAGGTCGCAGTTCCAGTATCTCGAGTCAATTTGCTTAATCGTAGCCAAAGAGCCCGATAATCCGCTACCATTGCAGCAGGACCGATATGACGTAAGGCCTGTTTAAAATGACAAAGAAATTGCCTTTTAACTCAGCGCAAAATCGTTTCCAGAATTATAGTCTCGTACCTTCTGAAAGCGCTCAGCCAAAATATTTGCTGTTCTACTTAAAGCCTCACATATGAGATACCACCAGGCACCCAACATAGCAGTCAAATTGTCCAGGATACAATATGGTATAACCTGTAAATCCATTCAATCGTTTTTTTTTTTTTCCCACCAATAAAAAAAGCATTTATTTTGTTGTCTTAAGGAACAAAAACAATCAAATAAATTTATGGATATCTATATATATTATAGCTAAAGTAGAGACTGAGGATGCATGCCGATGCAAGCCTCGTCCAATGTCTACTGGTAAGTAAAATAGCTATGAAAAAAGCCAAAAATCTAAAGGGCTTATACTTTCAAAAAAGTTCTGTAAGGACGTCCGATAGTTTAACGAAAAAATGTAGTTTTTTTTTTTCAATATTGAATTAAGAAAATAGTTCAGGGACTTTTCCGTAAGAGGCAGCTTTAGTTGCCTATGCCTTCGTTAAGACTAATCATATCACAAGCTTAACTATAGCGTGTGTGAAAGGAGAAAGGTTGCAGATAATTAAAAGGAACATCGTGACAGTTGAAAATCCATAAATTTTAGAACATTATTTCGACAAAGCCAATGAAACTTCGCAGGTTTGTGAAAAAGTCGTGGTGTTTATATTAAAGATGCTTTATCAATATTAGCAACCTGCAGATATTTTGCTACTTTCCGCGATGAAAGCTTCAATGTTAAACACACATCGTGCTCTGGTCGTCCTATCACTGATGGAGCCCATAAAAGTCTCCAAAAAGTTGCAAATACATTTCATCTTATCACATCACTGCAAAATTAAACGTCGAACAAAAAAAAATGTTGAAATATTCGCATAAGAGTGGACACAAGCAAAAGGTCGATATTCGAACACTACATGAATTAATAATAAAAATTATATATTGAAAAGAATGTTCATCTGCGAATCATTGCAGAAATGAAACGAAGCCGAGCTATGGAAAGTGTAGCATGGGGATGAAAGGACTCAAACGACAGTCAAGCCCTGATTAGAGAAAGCCTTAGGTTTGACAAGAGTAGATGGTTATCGCGTACCTGCTTGATGAACAATTCTACTCTTGATTGTCAGCAGGTAACGGTATTAAAGTGCATAACTGAGATGCAGCGTTCAGAATTGATTGATAGAAACGGCTTCGGATTTCATAACGGCATTGTCGCATCAAATACTTATTTAATGACATGACGAAAATTGAAAGAGCTTGGCTGAGAAGTGTTAATGCATCCACCGTATAGTCTTCCTCTACCCAAATATAAGTTCATTTCGCTCTATGTAGAACTCTCTTAATGGTGTGAAGTCGAATTTTTTCAAATCGGACTGAGATAATCATTCGATTCAGTTTTTCGTCAAAAACTCGCAGAAGTGATCGCATAATAGTATTACCAAACTATTATCCAGCTCACGTAAGATATAAAAAAAATCTCTTTGAATCTTGATGAAAAATTCCACAATCTTTTTGTACTAAGCTAATTTGTAATAGTAATTTGGCATCAAAATTAAAAAGCTGTATAAAGATTAACCGTAGGCCAGTTGGATCAGATAGGTTCATCTTTTAGCCTCCACCATATAGAAGGGTTGTTATGCAGGTAAAATAGACCACGATATGGCGACAAAGTTTGACTTGTAGTTTTTTACCTCGAAAACAGGTGAAAAATAATAAAATCTTGAGCAAATGAGACCCGTAATTTTAACCTAACTAATCTAGGTAAGCATACTTATTATGGCCTAATTGAAGTTACCAATAAACATTTAAATAATTTCGACCAGCATAAGCACACTTGGTATCATAAATCAGTCAATCAATGATAAGTCATTAATAAATTATAAATTTAATAAAACGGATAGATTCGTAGATTCGGCATATCCTAAAACCAGGTAAATCGCGAATGTCGCGAAACTTAATTTGTGCGTAGCGCGAATGTTTCAGTTAGGATATGACTCAGAAAATCAATTATAAATTTTATTTTCTGTCTATCCTTGGCAATGATAGTCTTTCCATCACCTCACACATATTACGTTACACCATAACGCTTTATATGAAAATAAGGTACGATTCTTGGTCTATTATCAGGAAACTGAATCAATAATTGCTTTACGCGAAATGTTATAAGGTATCTAAAGGTCGACCTTACTTAACTATAATGTTAAATATAAATATTCTTGATTAGTGTAAACAGCGAAATCGGTTAAGATATATTTGACTAGCTGTTTGGTGACATCACCAAAGGTATGTTTAAGCGAACAATCTCTATCATATTTCATTGTCACCTTGCTCAGCTTGAACCCGAAAGACAAGTAAATCGTTCCATGATTTCTCCGACAATTAGAAAAAAGCCGACCATACATTCAAAATATTTTTTAAAGCTTTAACTTCGGCCTTAAAGTTTTTCTCACAAAAAATCGCTTATCAAGTTCCATAGTCGCTTGTCCATTCACAATTATCGAAAAATTCTATATAACAAAGTAATGTAGCTAACAGTGGGATGCTGCCACTTTGCAAGCTAATATGACTTAAGATATTTACGACGTAGTATCAAGACGACAAGATATATAATGCGGATAAATCTTCCTTAAGTTTTGCGTACACATATGTATGTCGGCACTAAAAAGTTCATCATAAGCCAAATTTAAATGCGTTCTTATTTTAGTTTTTACCTTTCGACGATTTCAAGATTCTCGATGAATGCGAAAAACTTTACAAACCTGAGATAGTTGAAAATCGGCCATGGTAACGTGTGTTATTATTACCGATATAACCGAAAGCAGAGGTAAGGCTACTGTTACGGTTACGGCTGTACGTCGTAGATGCAACGGTACACTGTGGCCCGATATTTGATAATAGAGTATCTAAAAAAGAAAAAATTTCGCAATCACATAGTTTATGGTACGGTATGATGGTTTATAGTTACGCTAACAAACCTCAAAATCATCCCAGTCATTTAATAGGACGCAAATTTTCCGGGTTTCCCACCATAAAAGCGGTATAAGAAATATGGGCAAAATATTCACCAAAAATAAATAGGCAATCACAGCCTCCTCAAAAGGTCCACTCAAAGAAGTTACTATACGTATCCGATTATTTGCCACGTACACCACGTACAGCTGTGCAGCATAATATTGCATAAAAAAAGAAAAAGAAACCCAATCAATCAAAGTTCAATGAAATCAGTGCAGATTTTCAGATTATTCACCGTTAAGAGGGTAAAAGTTAAAATCGAATAAACGAATGCCAACGAGCCAATCGTGAATTTTGCACTACCCGGTCCAGGACGTGTCATTGGCAGAACGCCGATAACACTTAAAAACCATTTCACTGGTGCCAAATTTCTAAAAAATATGTTCTTAAAAAAACAGATATATATATTTTTACAAACGGGCCACATATGTTACACGCGCGGACTTAATTAAATGTAGAATGAAAATGAATTGTGATCAAATCGTTTTATTTACATTGTAGGAACGTACATTACGAGCTTATTCACGGCATTAGGATCGTTCTTAATTGGAAAGATAATACTAAGATTAGATATCGTCTGCAAGAATAGAATAATCTCGCCTATCTACGATCATGTAGTAATGTTGTTATTGTAGTAAGTTTGTGTACAGATGCATAGTAAGCAATGTTTTGGACGCCTTATTAAATACACGCCCCCTAAGCACACACACATAACATATTACGATTATACGCGAGGTTCGTAGAGATGGATTGCGAAAATTGAAATTATTTCATATAACAGATTTTTCAATATGAAGAGCTATACGGCGCGTCGTTTGCAAAAGTGGTCTGATTCAATCTATTTTCAATAGGATTTATTGCTGGCCCAAAACATGACAGTGCACCAAATTTCTTCCAAATATATCAAATATGGCGAGATCTAGCTTGAACACAAAGGGTATGCGGACAGACATCAGCCAGACGAACGGACAGAGAAACTTAAATTGATTCAGAAAACGATTCGCATCCGACAAAAAGGTATAATTTTCAGAGTATGCGGACAGACATCAGACAGACGGACGGACAAAGAAACTTAAATTGATTCAGAAAACGATTCGCATCCGACAAAAAGGTATAATTTTCAATACTTTATGATGAAAATTACATCATAAAAGTAATTTAACATAAAAAAATTAAATGGGCCAAATTTGGACCAACTCGGCCTATTTTTAGATTCTGCCCTATGTAAGGATGAAACTTGTACTACATTAGATTGCGTTTTGGGCCCGTTTCCCCGGAAATACGCATAGGGAAAATATGCCTTTATATGGAAACATATAATGGACATAATCTTTGTGTTCTGCAATAAAAATAAGAATTGTGTTAGACAATGTGGTGTAGATATAGGGTGGTGTAGGGTATTGAATGGAGGGCTTTGCCCGACTATAATGTTATTACTTGTTTCTAGATTATTTATTCTTAATCCAATCTTAGTTCCACTTAATCACACTAAGCCATTCAAAAAAGAAAACCACATCCGCACTAATATCCAAGAATAAACAAAACATTTGCAACGCCCACAAGGAAGGATCAGAGACTACACAAAGTATAGATATTCGTGATCAGCATCTAATTGTAAATCGACTTAAGCATGTACGTCTGTCCGTCTGCCCGTCTGTGTAATCTCTGTTGCAAACATTCTCCCAGTCGCAAAAATCAAACAATCGACTTGAAATTTGGCAGAAACTTTGGAAATAGAAAAAATTAGCTGTGCCCACTCCATATTATAGAGCATGAAAATTTTGTTCTTTTACTTCTTTTGTGTTTTTTGGGATAACGGTGATGGGTATAAAAGATTTGGTTCCGACCAAATTTCATTTTCTTACTTGTTAAGGTTGAGATTATTGTGTTCCGAAACGCACCCATATTAGCACTCAAGCAATACCACTATATTGCCTTGAAAAGGTGATTTTATACCCTACGACACTTGTGGTATAGGGTATATTAGGTGTGTGCAGATGTATGAAACACCCAAAAGAACTTGAGGTAGATCCACTTTTTATTAGACAGATCTCTTTAGGATCATATTCCGAGCCGGTTTGAGGTTGTTTGTCCTCCTATCCGTCTGTCCTCCTTTCCATCTGTCCACCTTGTCGATAAAAATACAAATTTTGTATACACAATAAGTACGAAAAATTTGGTTCGAATGATATCGTGTTTTGAACCTCCTGCCCTATAAATAAAAAACGTACCTATAAAGATATATATATATATATATAAATTTCCCTTTTTGTTTCTTACGACCAATCACCTAGAAAATGCCTCTTATATGTGTAACACGGTAGCGGTCAGAAAGAAGTGAAGAAGTGGAAAGAGAAAGGGAAGTGACCGCAATCTAGTCGATGTATGCCCAATCACTCACCATAGCTACGACCATAGAAAATTCTACCGCACTTGGCATTTGAACCCGGAAACACTGACTGATTGATAGTCACGGCTCTTACTTACTCGTCTACTCAGGCGGATTAAGGTCGACAAGGTCGAATTTTCAGCATATATATTTACTGTGATATGTTCCCCTACTACATCATTTTTGAGGCTACGTCGAATTAAAAGACCTTATAAATGACTTTTGAATAGTAAGTCTTCCTATACTAACAAAATCTAATTTTAAACATTTTTTACCCCCAAAAAAGAAAAGTGAAGAATATTAAATTCTAGACAAAATCTCCCTTTATTTCTTGGCCACCTGCTTATGAAAAGTAAGCATTTACATGCTAACGAGATGTACGGTATGGTTAGCAGCTATTAGCCGTTAGCTGTAAAATATAAGATTTTTGCTTGGGTAATACAATCATGCTATCAAGTTTCTGCGTTAAGGATTGGGTGTAGGACACTTACAGGTACAAATTGCTGATTCATGGAATCGATGGTCCCCACTGAATGCCGACTAGCTCGTTTCTCATTATCATAGTTTATCCCGAAACCACTGTCTATTCGATCTAATATTCCATTCGAATACTTTCGAACACCAATTCCATTCGCTGCAGGCTTCACGTTTAAAAAAACTGTATCGTGCTTCTTTTTGCGATTATAATTATTTAGCATTTTTCGATTTTTAAAGATATAGTCAAAGAAACACTTTTTAAATAAAGACCAGACCAATTAAAATCCTAACCTCTACTGCAACTAATTCGGTTTTTCAAACTATCATGTAACTTTTGAATGTTCTTTACATGCACAGTAGTTCAAGTCTACAAAAATATTTGGTAAATCTATAAAATATATAACTACTGTTTACACCCTCTTGATACAATATTCATTATTATGCAATCTCTCTAACTCTATACGATTACATTGAATGCGCAATACAAAATTATTCTTAATGTCTTTTATTAAGAAGAAGACATCGGAATTTATGTAGCAGCTTCGAAAAGCCGTAAAATAGTACAAAAGGTAAAAAGGAAACTTTGGGTTGTGTCTCCCAACACAGTCGAAAATGCCTGTGATTATAAGGAGAATAGCAAATCGGTAGATTAAAAGGGTTTTTCTATTGCAATATTAACAAATCCTAAGTTGTTAAAAGCAGGTCAAAAACAATTTTTCTGGAAGGCATCTTAAAAATTGTTAATTAACACCAAAAAAAAAAAACCGTTGAGCCGAAGGACTCTCAAATTGTGTGTAAAAATGTAAAAGTAAAAAAATATGTAGGCAAATATGGAAGCTTCAGCTCTTACACTTGCTCTAAACTGATATTTATCCAATAGACGAGTCGCATAGAATACGACACTTCATTATGTATTAGATAACGAGAATTTTTTGCAGAGCATGAATGCGCACCGACAATAGGACCTTTTGGAATTCAAAACAAATTTTTATTACTTACTGCTTTTTGATTACTTTTCTTTAAGAGGCAAATGGCCTGTTGGTTGAAAATCGAATAGACCCTTTTTCCCATTTTTAAAACAATGCTTTCTGTGTTTTCAAAAAAAGTTTTAATTCTGAACCGGCTGCTTAAAAAGAAGTGAAAGCATAAAAACAAAAAACGATGTACGCAATATAGATTTACAAAAAAAAAAAAAAACACAACTGTACATTTTAAACGAGTACATTCAGTAATCCCATTATATGGAAGTATCTTTGTTCAAATAAAATAATGCTGAGTAATCTAAAATGTATTAAGACTACTGAAAGAAGTAAGAGAAGAGAAATAGATAAGAATGTGACCGCATCCTGGTGGGTGTGTGCCCAATCAGTAAATGTTATACATTTACCGGCTGAGCACTCATCATAACCACGACCTAAGTAAACTCGACCGCATTGAGATTTGAGCTCGCGAACATAGATTTGGTGATCGCGATTCTTACCTACTCGGCTGCTCATGCGGACAAGTGTATCAGTGCTTATAAACATGAACAAAAATAATGTGTGGAAGGAACATATAAATTGAAGGGTCAATATTTTTTAAGCTATTTGCACTATTTTTAAAAACCTACCCCATCCCCCGTCCTCGGCTGCATTTTTTCGGCACAATCCAACCAGTCAATCGCTTGTTTCCCTTTTTTGATAACATTACATATCCTTTGCGTTTTTGCACTGAAACACACCACTGTGCAATATTTGGCTTTGTAATAAATTTCAGCTTTTACATAATTAATCAGGGACAGAATTATTTATAAGATTTGCCTTCATTTACTTCGAGAGGTGTTAATATTTTACCGTTCAAACGCTAAACTTTATAATCCTTTATCGTGTAATACAAATTTGGCTTAATTTCATATATATATATATATATAAATCCAATATAGATATGAGTACATATCTGTGTTTGTGTATATCCGCAATCGTTCTTCAAGTTAAATGAACACCACGAATGGCGTAAGTTATATCTGCCTGTTATTGTCCTAAGTTTAAATATAATGGATAGTACATTGCCCATTTCCAATCTGTTGAAATTTTTTTTAAATTTTTCCCAAAACATCATTCAGTTTTAAACATTAAATCGAACCATAACTAGCAGTTATATCTCAGATAGAAAAACTGCTATAAACGCTCGCTAAAAATATTGAAATAAACAAAGCTATTGCATCGGATCAGAGATATGGATTCAAAGTTTCGAAATAAATATGTGAACTCACCCATATATACATACTTCTTATCAGTCCGTGCAAGTCTATAACACAGGAATTATTTTTTTCTTAGATCCACCTTCTGAGATGAATTCTGAGAAGATATTCCTGTCAATCTTTCGGTCAAAATCCGCTATAAGTTATAGCTTTGTTTGTTTTACATGGAGGCATCACATCCGACTATAAGCCAAATTTCATCTCTTTATTTCAATAACTGTAGACGCATGGACAGATTGCCTTTACAGTGGTCATACAATTTGAGTGCAATAAGCGGTAAGGGTAACGATACGGATAGAGTTAATGACTCCTAAATATTTGAATATGAATTCAATTAGGCTGTTAGCATATTAAAGCTTCGGTTATATTCCCACGTTTGAAGTTGCTAAGTTGTCCTATGCTTTTCAATTGTTTACATGATGGTTTTTTACGAAACATGTGAAATTATATGGCACAACATAGACGCTCGGTGCATGGTACTGCCCAACAAACGTCGATGAAAGAAAATAGCTCAGGACTTCAATAACAGGTGAGACTTTCCTCTTCCTCACATAACTGTTTTTTGTCCCCGAAAAGTCGAATCTATTTTTTTATAATTATAAATGTAATTGCTTGTATTTTCAAATAAACAAATGCCTTTTATAGAATTTTGTAGGCCGTTACTTTATGGTATTGTTGGGAATTTGTAGTGCACATTATACTTTCACAGTTGTAGATGCCTTGGTTTATGGCTCCAAAAGCAATGGAAACCTTTTAAGGAACTCGGCATTTGGATGCTAAACGAGCAATGCTTACTACTTTGTCATTGATGCTTCTTTCGCTTCTTTATAATTGCTTTAATTACGCATATCACTTGCAATTTGGGATTCCAAAAATTTTTTGCCGATGTTCCTTATCTTGAATTTTATTCATTAGCCTAAATTTGAGAAATTATTATGTTCAACTCCATAATCTAATAAAACAATTGGACGAACATATTTTAAAACTATAATAAATCATCTTTATTGTTTGCTTTTCATTTATTATAAAATAATACATAATATTAACCAAAACTGCAAATCATAAAATATAAATAAAGTTTATATCTATACAAAAGAAGCACAAATTGAAATATTTTTTTTGGGTTGTGGATGGAAATGGACCAAGCCAATAGATTTGTTGTTTAATATTAAAAAAAAATATCTCTTAACTTTAAAAGAAACACTCATCATTTGTTCCGAAAATTTTTTTTTCGTTTTATTTTTTTCGTTTGTATACATACAACAGCATATGATTTGCAAGTTCGCACAAATTCTCGTAAAAATTCGGCAATGTTGAAATAACATTCCGAAAATAGGAATTAGATGCCGTATTGTTCGATGTACTTTAACCCTATCAATTATTAATTTTCATTTATTTTCCCATATACTTCAAATTTATCGTAAAAGTGGTTTACAAATTGCTTTGTTCAATCGTTTAGTTATTGAGTTTTAAGTGATTTGGTTTTTAATTGAGACCTTGGAAAACTTATATAAGCTTGAAAATTTTATATATGCGCATGAAAAGCCACTCACTAATCAACTGTCATGTATACTTTTATTCTTTCAATTCTTTCAACTATCCCATTATATTCTATATATTTGGGTATTTATCAATTTAACAGTTTTTAAAGAATTTAAGTTATAGATGTCATTCGGATTTTTCAAAAGGACTTTCAACGGATTGTAAAGCTATATATACTGTTTAAATCTAAGAAATTTTATGAACATTGAATATTAATTTAATAAGCTCAAGAAGTCATTTATCATATCATTTATTAATTTAATTAAGAATGAAACATCTAGGATAAACCCAGATTTCTTCGGTGAAGATAAAACGAAAAGCTGCCAATGTGAAATATATACGAATACACAATAGTTTGGAATGAAATAAAAATATGAAATGGAAATAGCGCAATATGCAGTTGCTGTACACGGAGAATGTTAAAATTTATTAAAAATTCTATTATCGACATAATCGGTTTCGTTTAAATATTTGGCAATCTTGTCGTAACGATACTAGCGTTCGCTTTTATACTAACTGGTAACACTGAACATCAAAGAATATTCTGGTATATTAAAGTGTCAATAATATTATATTTCACAAATACAAATAATGAGAAATTGTGTTGCGCGTGCTGCCAAGATTGAATAAACTTTAAAAATCGTATATATTGCATATAAAATGGTAGATTACAGCAAGTGGACAAATATTGAGGTGAGTGAGTTTAATGCGACCATGGCCATTTTGAGAAAATGTGCTTTTGTCTTAATTGCAGATCTCTGATGACGAGGATGACACACACCCAAATATCGATACTCCCTCTTTGTTTAGATGGCGTCATCAGGCACGCTTAGAACGCATGGCCGAGATGGAACATGAAAAAGATGAATTAAGCAAGGCAAAACAGTCATATCAGGCTAGGCTAGTGGACGTTAAAGAACGCCTTAAGAATAAAGAGGGAAAGGAGAATGAACTTGAAAAGGAACTTGAAAAAATAGAGAAGGAAGGCAAAGATTTAGATCGCCGAGAGGAAGAGTTAGCCAAAAAAGAAAAGAAAACCCCTTGGAATGTGGACACCATTAGCAAACCAGGTTTTGAAAAAACTATGTTCAATAAGCAGCCGGCACGTAAAAATGAAGAAAACTTAACCGAGGAAGAACGTGAAGAAAGATTGAAGCGGTTTGTCAAGGAAAATGAAAAGTTATGCAAGGAGTACGGAATGCTGCGTAAATATGAAGACTCCAAGCGTTTTCTTCAAAATCATCTCGACCTTGTGTGCGATGATACTTCCAATTATTTAGTTATTTGGTCAATCAACTTAGAAATGGAGGAGAAGCACGATTTGATGGCACATGTTGCTCATCAGTGCATTTGCCTGCAATACATTCTCGAACTAGGGAAACAGTTGGATGTCGATCCACGAGCATGCGTGGGATCATTCTTTTCAAAAATACAAAATTGCATGCCTGAATATCGGCATCAATTCGAAAGTGAAATTGAAGCTTTCAAAGAACGTATTAAAAAAAGAGCGGAAGAAAAAATCGAGGAAGCCATTGTTGAATCTGAAGCGGAACGAAAATCACGCCTCGGGCCAGGTGGTCTTGATCCAGTCGAAGTGTTTGACGAATTACCCGATGTAAGTACATTCAAATATCTCCTTGATTGGGCTGTTTTTATCAAAATTCTTTATAGGAGTTAAAAAAGTGCTTTGAGACACGTGACACTGAGTTGCTACAAAAAACAATTGCTTCAATGGAAGTCGATGTTGCCACATATCATATGAAACGTTGTGTGGATTCCGGCCTTTGGGTGCCAAATGCTGCCGAAAGTCTTTTAAATGAAGATACCGATGAAATTAAGCTAGGATCAAAAAATATAGAGACCGAAGAGTCATCAAACTGTGAATCCAACCCTAATAATTTGGACTGATTTGTTATGTTACTCATGACGTCTTAAGTAAATTTTTGAAAAATTATCTATTCCTCGTTATTAAAATACGACCTCAATTTTTAAATCAGGACTTTCATTTGCAATGATCATGATTTTCCCTTTGGAGCAGTTTTGTCCGAGCTTCGCTCTCATATACCCTATAAACGTATTATTTCATAACTTCTAAATATATAAGTCGCTTATTCCCATGCTTATTTATAATATGCGCCTACGATGTATAATTTGACATACTATTATCTACTCAGTTTCCTTCTACGGAATATTCAAATTTAATTCAATTCGCCCACTAACGTAAACCAAAAGCCATTGATTAGCAATGCCTTCTTGGGATTGACATTGTTCTTGTTCCGTTGTTGGTTTCTATATTCAATTATTTAAACAGCTCGGGAGAGTTAATCAAGGTTTGTTTAATGTTTTCATAGTGCATCGGATCATCAAGGACGAAATTTGTTGATAATAGATTAAATGCAATGTTATATAATATGCAAATTTCATCCACGATCCACTATTATAATTGCGAGGTTTAGTTAAATAGGCGGCGAAATATGTATAAATATGGTTTTACGTAGTCGCTTCCTATACTTTCG
The DNA here is from genome assembly GCA_001077435.1 of Glossina morsitans morsitans. NCBI lineage: Eukaryota > Metazoa > Arthropoda > Insecta > Diptera > Glossinidae > Glossina > Glossina morsitans. Next base: position 208,608 of record CCAG010020666.1, read on the forward strand.
CACAGACTAACAGCTGGTTCAAAAGAAATCTTTGAAATTATTATTCGTATATTACCAATGCATGTTTAAAATTTTCTTAGTTATATATAAAAATTAAAACAAATGTTTATTTTGCTTAGGAATATTAAATAAAAGAATATAAAACTTTCTTACTAAAGGAAAGTTTGTTAACGTTTTAACGCTACGACGCATCCTTAGATGTCTAAAAAATGATTTATAAGAAAACAAAAGAATTAAACAAGTAATATGCTAACAAGCCTAAATATACAACGCATCAAAATATTATAAAAACAAACATTTATCCCCAAAAATACTTATCAAACACACACACACACACACAGGCGCAATAAATTAGCATAGCTTCGGATTTGATTAAGCTATATATGTTTGCGATCGAGAGTCATGACATCACAAATGTCGAAATAGAAATTTTGAAATTTATAATTTCGATTAGTTATCTATAATTTTGCCCGAAAAGGATGGCCATCAATAACTAAAGACTTCCAAAATTATTCTTATATGAAACAAGAAAAATATCAGTATCTGGCGTTGAAGATTAACAATAATAGTTAAACTTGTTTATATATTTTTTGAACCCAAGTATGCATTTCGTAGGCCATTCTGCAAATTTCTTACTTTCAATACAATGGATCTCTAGAGTGCCGTTTCTTAGGGGATTTTTGTTCATGTTGTTTTATTTAGATTTAACTTAAGTCTATGTTGAAAAAAAAAACTTTTTTTTTTTTTTATTATAAATGAAAAATTATATAGTTAATAATAATAATAATAATAATAATAAACAAGTTGTTTAAGGTTTTAGTTGCAAATCTATCTGTGCTTCTTTTTATATTAATAAATATCCAGAATGTCTTTCCAAGAGAAGAAAGGATAAGATGGCCGAGAAAATTTCCGCGTTTAAATCGAAAGGCAAAAGAGAAGTAATAAGAGAAAATTTCATACCTAAATTTATACGTTAATTATAATTAGTTAAATAGTAAAACAAATATTAAAAAAGAAAAATTGAAATCTTAAATTACATTAAAATTAAAGGTAACATCCATACTTAAGAAAACGGAAGAAAAAGTTATGACAAAACGTTAAACCAATATTAGGTAACTATGGGATTAAATCGTAATGTATACAATAATAATATTAAGGTAAATTTTGTAGTCAGGGTCAAGGTTGTGGGGATTAACTTTTATACTTAATCTGAATTTTTTCACAGGCAAATGTGGACATATTTGCGGAACTAAAAATACATATGTATGTTAGGTTACGAAGAGGATATTACACGAACACAAATATATTTACTCCTTTAATTTGGCGACATTTTCATTACGATATTAGAGATTTATTACACAGAGAACAGCATGTTTGACTAAGCCAACGGATTGAGTAACAAGAAATAGACAAAAACGCTACGCATATGCACGACTCACACAGCAAATATATATATTTATTCATTTTCAGAGTTGGTGTTCGGAGCGCTTGCTAATCATGAGGAGGATGTTGAGGAATTCTTAGTTGAACTACCTCCGCCGGTAGAGGTACCACGTTGCTTTTCAATGTAAACATTTAAGAGGCGTACTTTACTTGGAGTTAGCATGGTTAGCTTTGGTTTAACCTTTTCCTCACCCATGACAATAAACAACTTGACAATGCAAAAGACAGCCGCCTTCCGAACCATGGATTGATAGTCATCAGCGAGACGCGCCAAATGCGGAAATACCACGTCCAACTCTGACTCAGTTAACTCGGAACCATTGCGGTCCGCCAATTCTGTGAGAAGCTTTAAGGCACACAGATTCACTGGATAAGGACCCGTTGCAATTACAGGATTAACAATTTTAATTGTCACATTTAAAGGGAGAGCTGGCACTATGCGAGGAATGAGCACATCTAATTCGCGCATCGTTTCCTTGCTTTTCGAGTAGCAGTTGATTATTTTAAGCAATATGAGCTCCACAAAGTTAATCCAGTTGGGTTTCATTTGCGATCGTCGCAGAATCCTAGCAAGAACATGCAGAGCCTCAATCACTACCTCATTGGAGCTTGCGTCTAGCATATTGAGTAACATTTTCATTATAGCGCGAAAATGTTTATTAGGCAATTCGCAATTACCGCTCTTTATGCAAACACCAAGATTGTTTAAAGCCGTATGCACTTGAGGTATAGGCATTTCTTGCGTTAACGCTAATGCGGTTTTGATAACGTCACTTTCGGCAATATTACCATCTAATATCATCTCACCGTTTTCGGTAAATTTATGGTTGACAGCAGTCGAAGGAAGTGAATTTGCTTGACATAAACTAGTACCGACCGTACTGGCTATCATTTTATGATGCTGCTCCAATAAATTACCATCCAAACGCATTGTAGTGCTTTCAGGAGTGTTGGATTCAGTTGTAGTAGCAGATTGCGTTTTTGAATTAGAAGAAGCACAAGAATCAAAAGCTTCATTTAAATGGCCATTATAATTGACACCGTTCGTATTATTGGCAAGCGAATTATATTGGTTTTCGATACTTCCGAAGCAATTGCGTATCTCTTCAGTCGTCTTTTGTATATTCTGTTGAACGTCAACTTCAGAATAACCGAGTATCAATTCGTTGTCATTAGCTGAAGACTGGCGGGAACGTGGACTAGTGAACTGTGGTTGCAGTGAAGTAAATGGCCCAGTTATATTGGGACTTTGAAGTGATTTTGGACTGGAGTTGGATAAAGGCGAGGAAGAAGGTGAATTCGTACCCGAGGTGCTGCTTCGTCGGAGATGTGACTGTATGTATATTTTTGCTGAATCTTGATAATTTTTGGGGAGAGATGAGAGTACTTTCGTCATTTGAGGTGTATTAAGATTATACAAAGCTATTAGACAATGTCGTGCTTGATTACGTAATTCTAAGCTTTTTTGATCACCTGCTAACTGAACAATTTTTAGTACGGCCTTTTCTACCATTGGCAAAATTGTACCATCTTCCGCTCCTGGAAAATCTGTGATTTTGCAGTATGTGTTTGCCAAGCTTGTTAAAAATTTGAATATTGCTATTCGAGTCTTAGTACAAGGTGTTTGGGCCGAGTCGGATAATATGCGGAAGACATCTTTCATTTGAAGGTCAGTCGGAAAATATTCATGCACAACTTGCAATGTCTTCCAAATTTTTCCATGCATAGAGTTTAACAACTCCGTGCCTAGTTTATTGAAAAGCCTTGTGAGTAATATAAATAACCAATCATGTAAATCATTGGCATGAACCAACATTAATTCAGTCACCGTCTCAAGGAAAAGTGAATATACTTTGGTGTGCGTGTCCATAAACATTTTACGGAAGGTGTCTAAAACACATTGGAGTTGTTGTGGAGTTAACACTTTCCCATCAGCGAGGTATTGGGTTAAACTAATGAGACCATCTTTTCGTTCTGACCAATGGGTTGAGGCACAGTACTGAATAATAGTTTCTATATCTTCAAATGGTGGACGTGACCAACTCCAATCAAGACGATTGCGCGATCCAGATAAAGAGTAGTTTGAATTATTGGCTCGTGTGTAAGAAGAATCAAAAGACCTTTCCGAGCAAACGGATGACGCCTCAGAATCATCCGACTCGTCACGTGACAAAAGTTTTCTCCCGATACGAGAACTGCTCGGATAAGCGCTACCGCCCCGATCTCGTGCATAATCACCCATCGAAGAATAATCTATACCTCCATTTCCTTCCGGTGACAGCGCATCCGCTAATAAGGCGGTCTCAGCCTCTCGACTTTGTTGCAAAATGCGAGCGGCAACTGGTTGACGTGTTGGTTGATTGCGTTCTGGGGTACGACGTGAGCTTCCTGTCGTGTAGATACTTCTCTTCATTATTACACTGCCGCTTCTTGTAGGACTCGTTTCTCGGGAATTGGCTAAAGATCTTGGAATGCCAGAAGCCTTTTTAGGTATGGTACCAGTCGGTCGATAATAACCAATACTATGTTGTTCCCGTAACTTTGAACTTGGGGATGTAGATCGTGATCCTGGTTGTGACTGAGAAACACCTGCTCGACCACGATTTCTTTGAAAAACGCCAGTAGATGATGGCTGCGTAGAGCTCTGCTGAGAAATCCCGAGTCGTGACCGAGGCAGGGATCCCACGTTAGTGTTGTTACTGCAAGTGTTTGGAGTATTCGCAGTATTTGTGACTTTTTTTCGTGCAAGAAATGCATACTGTGCACGAGCCTTAGCACGCTGAGCTGCAGCTGTATCTACTGCTGATACACTGCGCATTCCAGGCGTAGACTTTTGGAGAGCTCCAGGTGACCGCGTTGCACGCATTGCAGTGACAGTTGCGCGACGTTCTTCCGAATTACCTCCACTATCGCGCTCTCTTTCAAGGGCACGTTGCGCTGCTATGTCTAGTGTGCCGTAAATTTGATCGCCAAGATCTGGAAAATGTCGTCGGAAAACCCAATAAGCGCGTCGTGAATGGCGCCGTGCTTCACTATCAGCATCACCAATGGATTTTTTAAGCGTATCCCGCAACAAACTGGCGCTTCGTTCCAAAGATTTTGTCGGCCACTCTTCGCATAACAAACATAATATTTCGCAAAGCGTTGCACGAATGTCCTTTGACTTCGAGTTTTGTAACGTATCGGTAATGATTTTGATGATTTTAGGAGCATGCGTATATTTAATTATATACTTCAAGGCGATTGTTGAAGCGGATGCAATCACTTTCGCAGAATTCTGGATGAGAAGTATGAGCTGCTCCAAAATGTATTCACAGAATTTATCAAGTTTTTGATGTAAAGTTTTCGACATAAACGCAATAGTTATGCAAGCTTCACGAATCACTTGTGAACGCAATTCCTCCTTCAGAATGTCCAGAAAGGATATAGAAAGTTCTTTTAGGTGAGTGCTAACAAATTGCGGATGAGATTGAAAGTTTAATATCAACAATGACCGAACTTTCTTTAACGCGTCAATACGCTTTTCCCAGTCAGCATTTTTATCACTCATTGTTGCCAAAATACTTCTGTAAGCATCATCCATATCTCTTGGATGGAATATAGTCAGTTGCGGCACTAAATCAAAAGAGGCTTCAAAAATGTCCATAGTTACAGCTCCAGCATCAGCAGTAATATCGGTGGAAATATTTTTGTTTCGCATTGTTGCTGATACTGTACGTTTAACAATCTTTGTTGGCCTCTCCCGAATACTAACATTATCCGCTTCATCGTGTCCGCTATGGTTATTCGACTGGGTGGCTGATTTAAGTAAGAGTCCTTCACATTTGACTTGGTCAAATTTTTGTTCAAGTAAAGCTAATTTGGACGCCGGCAAGTCCTCCATACGTCTCAAGTCAGGTCTCAAACGATCACCCACATGTTTGTAAATCTCAATAAGTGTTTGAACCGCATAATCACGAACCGATACTGTAGGATCGCCGAGTAAAACACATATCGACTGAATGTAATTACGTACGCTGAGTTGACTCGTTCCATACTCGTTGAGGGTATTCACAATTGTTTGTAGAAATTCTTCGCGTACTTTTGCATTTTTATGTTTAAAACAATTCGCTGCTAACTTGTCTAACAAGGCCTGGGGCGTTAGTACTTTGTGTTCCATCAAGGTTTGCAATAATAATTGTGCTTTTTCGCGCACAGTGTCTTTACTATCACCCAAACGATCAACCACCTGAGGCAAAACTGTTGCTGTGTACGCATTAAAATCAGGCCCAAGGCGTTTAACAAGTTCTGTAAATGCTTCCAGGGACTTTTGTGCAATTTTAAAGTGGCTACCGGTTAACCATGGCATTAATCCATCTACCAGTAGACCCATATCGGTGCACACAATTGAATTGGTGTCGTCGCTTAGGAATGTAACTAAATCTTCGGCTAATTGTGCCTTCACGCGCATGTCCGCTTTTGGCATCAACTGAATATATCCATCCAAATCACCTGGCTTACGATACGCCATTTCCGTATAAGTCGAATAGTGCTAAACCTGAAAGCAAAAATAGAAAACGTATCTCATATAATTTCAATAGTTCGCTAAAGGGAGCGCAAGAAAAAAATTTCTCATATTTCTCATATAATGTACACAGTTTGTTGGTTCACTATGCGCTTGTGGATAGGATCAGGAAATTGTTCAACTATTATTCATCGTTAAGTACCTTGATCGCCTTAAATCTATAGAAATATGTCGAAAAGAAAACTCATAAAGCGTACATAACTGCATTTCCTTCATCACATACGATGACATACAGGTTTATTTTAGCTTTTCCTAGCGAAACACTCTTCTGAAGCTGGCGCAATTTTTCGGTACATAGAAAAACTTGAAATTATTTTTAAATATTCGTTATATTGGCGTAATTGCACGTGTAGTGTGCATGTCGAAAATTTAAAATCTTATTCCATTATCACCTTAAGCAGTTTTCTCATTGCTTTGTCCCCTATCGAGAATTCTCCACATCAGAGAATTAATTGTTAGTAGATTTGGCGATATTCGTCTGTATGTTGTACAGAGGTTTGTTAGTGGTAAATATTGCAATGGTAGGCTAAAGCCTTAAATATTCATAATATTTAACTGCTGAAAAACAAAAAAAAAGTCATGAGTACGGTTGTTCATACTAATGCTATGCAACGGATTGAAATTGGAACCTTAATGAAAAGAATGTGTTGTGAAAATCATTTCAATCATTCCATTAACACGATTGTTATGCGGTTATTATCAACAAGAAATTATATGATTTTTATGTTTACCTCTGTGCCATAAGGTTTTTGAGCTTCCCTAATTCTTATTTCTTTCATACGTACAACACCGCTAACAAAAGACGACGTCTCGTCTGACGGTTTTGCCGGGACCAGACTTTTGTTGTTTACCATATCGATAATTCCTTCTTTTTACTTCAGACTACAGCTTCAAAATCTTCTCTAATGAGCATCTTGAGATTCTTTAAATAAATTTACAGCTGCGATTGTACGGTCGATTGTTTACCAAGGAATACAAGAATTCATATCGCCGATATTTTTTCGAAAATAGTCTTCTCGGAAGAATTTCACATTGCTCATTGAATCTGGAGCCACAATTTTAGAAAATTTGGTTTGCGAAAGATACCATGTCTCAACTTCTTTACACTGAAAAAAATGTCTTTCGGCGAGTATTATTTATTAATTCATATTATAATTTTAATTTCTAGCGAAGACAAGTTGATATTATCATAAGCATTCAAATAATCCAAATAGGGAAGGCACTGATAGAATAGTTTATGTTAAGGCTATGTTTCGTTAGAGAGTGCAACTGAAATGTGTACACATTTCCTTAAACCAAACATTTTGCTAAAAAAGGGAAACACAATGAAGATGTTTCTGTACTGGGATATTGTTCGAGAAAATCTTGAAAAGGGTAAATCATACATCGTAAACCGTACAATTCATGATTTCTCTCAAATTATTTACAATTGATCGTTTTCAAGAACATTAAAAAGAACAAACAATGTGTTAGCATGATAACGATTCTCCATCGTAAAACGACCTTGAAGACGCATAAATAGTAAGACAAGGGAATTTTCCCTTAAAAAACTTTCGTATATGAAGAAGGAAAATACGCCTACATTCTGTGCATATAGTTAGTGTGACAATGAGCCCTACGTCTTTTTGTACATTATGTGAATCTATGTAAAAGACAAATTTATTTCTCAAAATTTGATACAATCGATTCAGCATGTCGCAAATGATATCGATGCTGTAAGGCTACGATACTACGATAATATCCTAGTGCCTAGGCTAGTTCCAGCGATGGTTTGCGTAAGTTTTGAAAACAAATTTTAAAAAAGGCAAAACAAATAGTATGTCGTTCTTTTCTAATTTGCTTAGCATTGCATTATTTGGCTTATAAGTTGTTTGACGAAACCGGTAAAAAGTTTCTCTTTTTACAAAATTTCTCTTGGTCCGGCTTATAAAAATAGTTACGCTGCACGCTCATATCGATACATATATGAATTATGCACCTTGTACGTATGTAAAGCTTAAAGCCAGTTGGTGCTCACTTACCTGTGTTAAACTTTAATTGATGTGATAAGAGATTGCAGTTGCAATAAACTTGCTGTGTGGTCGATTGGACTGTTGTTAATCACTTCTGTTTTTCTTTCACTTTCAAACGGACGATGACTGAGCCCGCCGATCTAATCAATCAGAAATTAATCCCTTTCCTCTTAACAATTTTCACAATCCAATGAAATCAAAGATTTAATGAAGTTTCCTGCAAGTAATAAAATGGGAAGTGATTATTTCCGTTTAATATTTGCAATATTTATGCATTGCTAGCATTGTTGTACTCACAAAGTATCAACTCCAAACGGTCAAACAAATATGCATTAAATCCAATATATTTCTGTGTTCGTAGCAGCACATACCTCTGAATAAACTTTTACCTTAAAATTATATTATTTTCTTTTTTTTTTCTAATTTCAATTTCATTGGTTTTTGCAGTTTTTCTTTTCTTTTGCTTTTTTATAAATGCAAAATTCTTTAAACTCTCTTCGTATTCGTTCGTTCGACTTTTTTTCTTTATTTTGGTTCGTTATTGCGACCACCACCGCCTTTGCCAATAACACATTTTTTTAAATCATGTTTTTAGCCGAACTCTTCAATTTTTTCGTACTCTCATGCGTAATCTATAAATGAATTTATTTGCTTTACGTTTTTCCATTATTTGCGACAACTTTTTTCGTTTTTTTGCCGTCAATATTAGACTTTCTGTACGGAAAATTCCTTAATTTTCAATTCGGGTGCTGCAGAAAAAATTGATATCGGTAGTGTTCTATGAATAATATTGGAATTATGTCATTTTTTTACCTACCAAATGTCAGAAAAGGCGATGCTTAGTGATGTAAATATTGTCGAAAATGAATTTTTCTATATCCTCTTATAAGTAATCGATTTTTATCAATCACTAACTAAAGTGGGCTATAAAACCAAACTGTTGTATATTTGAGTTTAAAGAAATTGTAAAAGAGAAATTTCTACTATAAAATATCTAATACTTCATATTCCAAAAATACATTATTATCTATGTTAAAAGATATGGTCATCCACCGTATGGACACGAACGAGTTCTGCCTTGTCTTGATATCAAATATTCTCTTAATATTAAAATCTATTAGAAAGAGAAGAATATTAATGAAAATAGTTATTAAATTAAAGTGCGTCATCTTATACATGAATTCAGTTGATTTATTCGATTTTCTTTGAATCTTTGATTAGGCCTCACATCAATATTATGCATTATTCATTATACAATACCTGTTAGATATGTTCTAAAATTCCGTATTTGCTGATAAATACCCATCATTATTTATTCATTGCTGGATGTATAAAAATTTTATTGTGTCTCGACTATTATTTATATATTAATTATATTTTATATTTTCCATCATTAGCTTCAAAGCTTTTACATTATTATTAATTCTAGAAGTTACTCATGATCTTATTTTCTCTTATATGCTTTTATTTTCTTGTTAGATTATTTGCATTGCAACTATTGTGATATTTCTTAATCATATTTATAAATCATGGTAAATGTAAACAAATAAAACGAAATTCTTTTATATTTGAACTAAATGTCAGCAATTTTTTTTTTCAGTTATATTGCAAGTAAATCCATTTAGCTATTTACTTATATAATTAGGACGTGGGAGCCCTCCTATCTTAATTTTCTCAGACTTCAATTTACTCTCAAGAAGTAAGTAGCTTATAATCAAACTAAAACCTCTAAATGAAAAGTGTGAAATAATATGATTGGATACAATGTTCATATAGAACAGTAGAAGTAGTGAATGTATGGTATGTTATGTTCGATGTTTATTTTTCAATTTTTACCCCCTTACGCGTTCTAACAAACAGAGGACGTACAACGGACGGACGAATCAATACCTCTGAGTCGACTTAACGTCTTACTCTCATTAAGAGTATTTACGCTTTACGAAATCTCTTTTGCGTATTTGTATTACTATGTTTTGAAAGGGTGCATGAAACTTATCATTTGACATTAATTTAACTCTGTAGCATTGAATTTAAGTGATAAAATTCTATTTTAACAATTTCACTAGTTAAACTTCTACGTGTGTTTGTGTAATGTTGCATTTACTTTTTTTCATCACTTCCTCCAAATGATTACAAAAAGTTTCATCCATTGAAATCATTGAAACTTGTTACAATCCCCATCACCAAAAGATAAGGACATATTAAACTTTATCATCTTGTTTCAAGGACTCAGGAATCTGCATTAGATATAGCCTAGTATTATATACTTAAAAAAAGGCGAAATTTTCAATTGATTTAATACTTTCTGCCAGTCAGTTCGTACGTCCGTCCGCCTGTTTCAAAATCTTAAATTGGATTGTATTTTGATCATAATTCATGCAAAAGCTTATATATATGTTCCGCTTTAATAAATAAAATTTGAAAATGAATATTGGGTAAAATGGTTATCGCAGGTCGACTACCTCCCCCACAACTATCTAAAGCCGTATATATACGTACGTACGCTCTGTAAATATATTTCTACTATTGTGTTCTGGCGTTTTAATTTATTTATTTATGTCTTTTACCATGCAAGTATGATACGTCTATCGCTTTTTTGATTACTTACATTTTAGATGGTTTTCTTCTTCTTCTTAAAATTTATCATATTCCGACTTTAATTGTGACTCCCATAGAATTTTGCTCACAACCTCAATCTAGGCTTACCATATCCCATAAAACGAGAGGTAACCCTTTACTATACTTATTCTAAGTAATTTCTCTTTTTTCCGAAGTTGAAAAAAGTCTTTGAAAGAATTAGGGAAAATATAGGAAAGTTCATTATTTAGTAGGATTTGATTCGATTTCTATGAAAAAAAAAAATAATTACTAAATTAGGAGAAGAAAGATAATATCTCAGACTTTATAAGGAAAAAAAAAATTGGTCCTAATTAAATTGACAACAAAGGCATCAACAAAAGTGGTGACGAAGCCCAAGAACGCGATTACGGTATAGAGCTAAACAAAAAGAAAAACGGCAAAAAAAAGTAATCAGTCGGTGTGAAAAAGATTCAATTAAACCACAATAAGACGATTTTTTATTAATACAGGTAAATATGTATGTAATATTAAATTATTTCATATAAGCATATAGGTAGCGGCCATATGGATATGAATAATCATGAATAATTTTTAAGAAATCATGTGCATGCAGACAATTATGATATTAAGAGAACATGCGATATCTGCGGGAGCGAATGTTGCCTTGAACTTTGTTGTTTTGTTATTAGAACGTAGAGTGCAGTGGGGATCGAAAAAAAAAAATTTTTTTTTCTTTGTTCGTTTTATAAACAAAGGGGACTATACTCCCATTAATATATGCTGAAAAAAAATTTCAATCATATTACAATTTGTTAGATTTTTTGAGGCTATGGAAAGCCCATGTGAATCAGAAAGCTCCTTGGATGGAGGCACCATGTTACCGCCTAGTCCAGTATCTCGAGAACAATTGCAGAAACGCATTGAATCATTGACTCAACAAAACAAGTAAGTTTAAAGTTATTTTCAGTGTCAGTGAAATGTCTAAGATACGCTGTTTATAGAGTCCTCAAAGCTGAGCTGGATACTATAAAAATTAAATGTAAAGTGGTACAAGAAGAGAATCGCACGCTTAAGCAAGCTTCCGTAATTATTGTAAGGAGCGTTTATTTAGCTATTTATTATATCTTTATAAAGTGCATATCGCTTTTACTTCTAGCAAGCGAAGGCTGAACAGGAGGAAGAATATATTTCAAATACTTTGTTAAAAAAAATTCAAGCATTGAAAAAGGAAAAAGAGACTTTAGCTCATCATTATGAGCGAGAAGAAGAGTGTTTAACAAACGATTTATCTAGAAAATTAGACCAGGTATAATATAACAATAAAAGCGTAGTAGGTTTATTATATATATATATATATATGTATGTATGTATATATATTGTCTTTATTGCCTTTGTTTTTCATATTAGTTGCGCCAAGAAAAATGCAAATTAGAACAAACCCTTGAACAGGAGCAGGAATGTTTGGTTAATAAGTTGATGCGCAAAATTGAGAAGCTTCAAGCAGAAACTGACAACAAGCAGACCAATTTGGATCAATTGCGTCGTGAGATGGTTGAACTTGAAAATACCTTAGAGCAAGAACAAGAGGCTTTGGTTAATAAGTTGTGGAAACGCATGGATAAATTAGAAACTGAGAAGCGACTCTTGCAAATCAAGTTGGATCAGCCAGTTTCCGATCCAACTACACCTCGTGACATCACCAATGCTAATGGTGACACTGCCTCAAATCTCAGTGCTCATATTCAAACTCTTCGTTCGGAAGTGATACGTTTGCGGGCCAATCTCGCCGCAGCTGAAAAGGAGACAACAAAGAAACTACAGCAATTCGCTCAAGAAGAAAAATCTATTCGCGAAGAGAATGCACGTTTGCAACGCAAATTAAAACAGGAAGTAGAGAGGCGCGAAGCCCTGTGTCGTCATCTGTCCGAGTCGGAATCATCATTAGAAATGGATGAGGAACGTTTTTATAATGAGAATCTATTATCTAGCGGTGCTCCGTTAGGAGCCCCTGTTGTCAATGCGCATCGCCAACGTACTATAAGCAGTCCGGTTTCGCACAGTCCATCAAACAGCCGCCCGTTAAGTCCTGGCACTTCTCAGCAAAATCGCTGCTATGCCTGTGGGCAAATGATTGTAAATTATCATTTAATGCATTATCATCTTATATGCTACGTTAAGCAATTTTCTTTTCTTTGCAGAATCGTCGTGCAAGCGAACGCTTCATAAAGCCAGCACTGCCAACACCAATGTTGGGTGTAAATAATTCAACCTCCACTATGTTGCCAGGCTCTACAGGTGCGGCCGGTCCCTCCGTTGTCGGTGGGTTGTTTTCAGGTTCCTCAGGCGTTATTGGCCCAACAACAGGTTTTCTTAATAATTTGGGCAGCGAACGTTTACCATCATTCAATTCGGGTACATTGTTGGGCAATAACGCAAATGCTTCCACTCATCATACTTCATCAAATCCTTTGCACTTTAATTTAAATAATACGTCCAATCCCAGTGTTACTGGTAATTCGGCATTTACGCCAACCAATTCAAGCTCCAACACATCTGGCACTTTTGCCCAACCAGCTAGTCCTATGGACACTTCAGTTTGCAAAGAATAGAGTGCTTGAACTGATAACGAAATAACATAAAAACAATCTATCTGTAGCATGATTATTTGTTGCACGAAAGCAAACACAAGCACTCATAAGTTCATTATCATCAACGGGCAAAAATCATCAGAATTAACATTACAAGCAGAAAACTGTATAGGGGTTGTTGATATGTTATAAGGCACTTCATTAAGTGAAACATAACGTGGCATAAGTTTGGATTTTCTTTTACAATAGCAGAAATATAAATGTTTCGCATAATACTTCGCTTAATAGAAATGTTCAACGACCTGAGATTCTCTGCTACTAATCCTTAAAAAAAAAAAAAAAAAAAAGAAAAACTAAACTTACAAACTTGTATTATCGTAAGCATCGAAAATAGCTCCGTTCCCAATACTTATAACAAACAGTATCTCGGAACTCAGCATACACCTCCACTCTCATCCTCTCTCCCCTTTTCTATATCTACGTCTCTTTAACGTTCGGAATGTTGGCTAAATCGCGGTAACTTTGAAAACTTTGCATCAGTTGTAAGCGTAATATATTAATAATCCTTATAAAAACTGTGTATTTTGTGTAGCCTCTATTTATACCTTAATATCTTAATATATCTTCATAACACATAAAATACATTTTGGGATAAGAGACTAAAAACATCAACTTTTCTGTCAGATAATGTGTGTGGATATGTGATACATACATTGTTGATAATCCAGGAATTTGAATCCAGGATTTTTATCAATTTTACGTTTTGAAGCTATTTCCAACATTTTATGTTAATATCACTTGGTAATCCGTCACGATTACTTCTTGGGTTTGCTCTATTACATGATTTTTACGGTTCAAACTTTCAAATATCTTATAATTACAACATGGATGAATTATAAATAAATTGTAATGCTTGCTGCAATATATAAGGTCATGAATAAACTTGCGTAGATATTTCAAAAGCAAAAATAATGTTTTACTCGACAGAACCTACTATTGGTGTGTGGTTGCAGCGTGAGTCGAGAATAAAAATGTTCATCATCGCTTCGCTGCTGTAGTATGTGAGTAACGAACAAAAAATACGGAAAATAAAGTTATCCCTAGTTCATGTTACACTGTAGGCATCTGCTTTGATCCATATGACCCATTCATTGAATACCGGTTTGCGCGTAAGAACTTTCAATATATTTGCCAAATTTGAAAACGATATATTAATTTTTGCGGCCAGGAGAATGTTTATCATAAACATCGCACAAATGACATGCTTAGATCGATTCAGAATTTAACCCTGATTGAGAGTATATATGCTTTATGGTATCTCCTAAGTTTCATTCTGGGGCTTGTAAGCGTTTTGAATAGATTAATATTGGCCCATCTTTCTCATGGGGTGGGTATAATAAACCGTTGCTGCAAGGGAACTGTTTTAACTTTAAAATCAGAAGGTTGCCCACATTAAATAATTGCTCGATTGTTGATATTTATCGCAGATATGACAGTGCCCAACTTTTTGTTTTAACATTTAACAAGCAGGAGAGTTATATTCGTCTGCTACTCACCATTTGAATCCAATATATTATAACTACTTCATTGCTCAATTTGGGATCGATTTTTATAGGTGATAGGAAAATATATTCCATTACATAGGCCGTACGAAAAATTTGTGCCGGGTTTAAGGCCAATCGCTGCCCATTGTGAAATGTAAGTTATAGTGTTTGTTTTGTTATAATTTCCTTCCTAATGGGATAGTGCCTATATTTTATCCCTGATTAGTTACACGATCTAAATGTATATAGTAAGTTCAACTTTTTGCTTATAGTTGGCATGATTATGTATAGTCACATAAAGCCACATTTAGTACACTTAAATAAGAACATATTAAAAAAAATTTCTTTTGCAATATTTTTTACACTTTAGAACACCCGTGACACAAAGTTTAGTAAGGATAGTGTTGTTCGCATTCCATTTCTTCATCTTCAACATATTTTCGACATGTTGATTTTAACAAATGCAATGAGAAGAACTCATTGGCGGTATCGAATGCATCGCGTATTTCCTTAAATTTCTCTGTTAAGCTATCAACCAAAATAATAAAAAATAGACTTTCATCAAGTTTATTATCCATTTCCAATAAAAATGAAACATACATATCAAATTCAAATAAATAATCTGACACATGTTGAGCAGTAGACATTTTCAGAGGGAGCGCCTGGTGGACTTGCGGTCATATATTTCTTGAAAATGTTTCCAAATTTGTCGAGCCATTTTAAAATTTCTTACCATTTAGTCCCAGGGATATAATAATTTCCGAGCGAGCATCCAACGCCAATTCATCATTCCTTCGTTGTTCCTGCAAGCATTTTGCATGTTGAGTTCGCTGCAACATCAAATTTCAGTAAACTTGCTTCTTGAAGAACTGCTTCAATTTGAGTTTTCCATGTTCCATAATTGGATCCATTAAACAAGCGAATTCGTCCGTTGCGATTCACCACTTCAGCATTTATCCAATATTTAATTTTTTTGATTTTACATATTCCACGATTTTTCTGCAATGGTTACGAATTTGGGTCTATAACCTGTTAAGAAGAAAGCCACGATCCTTTTTAAATAAGAAAAAAAAAGACAAATTACAATGTTTATTGGAGAAATGAAACCTTAAAACCAAATCTTCACATTGACAAAAATATCTCCCGAATTCAAAACTATTACACATTAATACTTAGCAACAAGTCGAAATTACTGAGGTTGTTATAAATTCATGAAAACTTAAAAGATTTCCCAACATATAGTTTGTGCGGATGTAAGCAACACTCAGAAGGACTTGAAGTAGACCCACCTTTTATTATTAGGAAAGCCTTAGATTGAATAATATGGGAGAAACGGATAATGTTAGACTAGCACTGTCGACCATCAAATGTATTGCTACAAAATTGACAGTAAACTGTTTGTTTGTATGAATTCAGTGAACTGGCAGAACAAAAGTTAGGTATTTATCACGCTAAAGATATGCTCGGCTTTTAATGGATGCAAAGATGAAGAGCTCGGCTAACTCAGTCGATCCAACATGAGGCGATTAAATTTAGGGCCATGAGCTGAGTCGCAATGTGTCGCAGCGAAGAGTGCGGAAAACCGTCTTAGTGTTTCCACTTAATAATGCTAAGCAAAAGCAAGGGGAAAACGTAAAAAGAAGAGAAGGTCTAGGAGGTGATCACGAGTCTTTCGTTCGCGACCAAGACGTATGTTGATATTCGGTTTTTTTGTTTGTTTCAACTATAAATTTCGCCATCGGTTTCATTGCTATGATTCATTCCGAACAGAAGAGCAGAAAAAAGAAACAAATTTATGTTTGTACTCATTTGTGACTGCCAAAATTAAAAAAGTCAATAGCTAACTCTCGTCGTAGGTTAAATTAACTTGTAAAGTGTATATAAATTTTAAAAATTTAGTGTAACAAGGCCAATTGCATAATTGAAAAGGTTTTTATTGCATACGTGTTGAAATGCTTGGTTTGTACTCTATACAATTTTATAAGGAACGATTTGATTTCATTTTAAAGTAGGGGTTTCAAATCAAAATTTTTAAACAATTTTTCATACTTTTCAAATTAAAAGGTCCCACCATATTTTGCTTTATTTAATTCCGTCAATGAAGTCTACCGTTTTGCTTCGTCTTTTGAATTCATTCTTTTTAATTCTTTATTTCCCTGATCAATCTAAATGTTTATTTGATTTCACGTTCACATGTTTTATTGTTGTGTTTCGTATATTTGTTGTTTACATTTATGGTGTTTTTTATATTTTTACTTTTCAAACTAAATGTTTTTGCTTACATTTAGATAGATGTGGGGGATAATCAGGGATCTGAAAGTTAACTTTCGCATTGATGCGTTATTCTTTTTTTCTGGGTTAAAAAATCCCAAGTGGCAAACATGAAAAAAGCCTCGTTACCATATTATTTTACAAGTAAAAATATAAGAAAATTGTACAAGAAAAAATATCAACAAAACCATATGGTTTAAAAAATAGAACTCAAAAAACCACGATAAGTGTAACGAACGAGAATTAACCTAACAGCTAATTAAATTGTTGATTGATTAATAAAATAACGTGCGAAGAAAAATTAATTTAAAAAAAGAAGCGCGCGCATGGAGAAAGACTTGACTGATGCAATTAAATAAGACAAACGAATTGCTCAAATATTTTATTTTGAAGACTATATTTTAAATTGAAAATAAGTTGCATTTGTGGCTTATTTGTCATATTTTATAAAATAATATTGGGTACAAATGAAAATTTCAAATTGAATAACATAAACAAAACTTAAATTAGTAAAAAACTATTTTTAAATTAGATAAACGATTAATATTAAACTGCATAAACGATTTCCAAATTTAAAATATATTGTTTTTATTTCTTCTTGTGCTTTTTTTGTTTTTTGTTTTATTTGCATAGATTTTGGACATATAAGCCACAATTTCATTGGCTCAGTCCAACTCCACTCAACAACCCAAAAAAAAAATAAAAATATATTTGCATAGATGCAATCAAAACCATATGATTTGCCAATTTAAACAACGTCTTCTTAAAAGACTGCAAAGTTAAAGTCCCGTCCCCAATTTTAAAATAACGCATCGTTGTGATAAAACGTAAATAAGATATATATGTCGGACTTAAGACAATAAACGCCGCGCTTGCCTGTTTTACCATATCATTTAATAAGGAAAAGTAAACAAATCTATGTACATATAAATAAACGCAACGAAGCTTCATTGTGTCAGTCCCCTACGGTTTGATTTTTCAATTTGTAAGATTTTGTAAGTGCTTTTTTAAAATTATTTTACTACATTGGCCGTGCATGCTAAAAAAATTAATTTACCCAGAGAAAATATTTTTATACAATTAGGTCTTGCGTTTGCTGTCAAATAATAATAATCAAAAAAAAAAGAACAAAAAATGCGACGTAAATGTCAGTAAGAGCAAAACAAAAGGTAAAAAGAAAAATCCAAGCGGAAGTTAAAATTTTAAATTTATATTCTTTTCAAAAACAAAATTAAATCAAAACAATTATAGTAAATAAAAAAAATTTTCTTTAATAAACAAGGGCGCAAGTATACATAATATAAAAAATTATTGGTAAAGGCAGGAAACATTGAAATTTGTCAATAAAAAAAATATTAACAATCAATAGAGCATTAATGCCAATAGCTGGCAGTTGAAGAATTTGGGATAGCCAGCCCATTTTTTCTTACTAAGTTGTGCTGTGCATTAGTGTGTGAGCGTGTTTTTTGAAAGATTTTGCAATTGTGCTTGATTTTGTTTTGTTTATTCGAGCGGAAAACAATTATCATACATTGCTGCTTTTAATAGTAAACAAAGAACAGCTGAAGAGTAGAATTTTGTGCCATTTCCCTTCATAATTATAAACAAAGAACAGCTGAAGAGCGCATTTTATGCAGTTTTTTTTAATGTTAAAATGGAATAATTTTTTATATTATATCCTTGGTTTTTTTTTTAATTTTTTAAAAGGCAAAAAATAAGAAAAATAGAAAAAATTTACAAGTATTTAACTATAAAAATATATATGCAACATTTTTTATTCGATCTTACGTACGCAGATGTATGTTCTTTTTGTTTGCTTTTTCCTCTTCTTCTCTCCTCTTTTGGACAGCTTTTACTATCTGCGTTATAATGTGTCAGTTGTTTCATGTATTTTTACCAAATCTTTTTTTAATTAAATCTTTTTTTAAATTATTTTAGCAAAACTATTAAACTTTAAAATTTATTTGGCATTTTTTCGAATTTGGCAATAAAGATAGTTGGTATACGTTAAATGTTAAATAAATTCAACGTTAATGCATTAAAACGCGAAAAAAGTAAAGCAGGACAAGTAATTTAATGGAGATGTAACGGGAAATGGTGTGATCCTCAAAGTTTAGAAGAAAAACAAATTTCATATCATAAATAAAGAGAATTGGAAGACAACGGAATTGTAAAAAAATGCTTACCACGCACATTGAAGATAAGACTACTGCGAATAAAACACTGTCCATAAACACAAATAATAGTAATGATAATGAACAAAGTATAACTAGAGAAATTGTTTGCCAATGGCAAGTTGACGACGTGGTGCAGTGGGCTACCAGACACGGTCAATTCACACCAACAGTTATTAGATGCCTACAGTTAGAGGCTATAGATGGACAGGTGCTGTTGAATTTAACCGAGGATGATATACGAGACTTTCGATTTCGTCTTAATTATGATTTGCGTTTAGGAGAAATGAAGAAACTCTGGCAATTCATCCATAATCTACAGTCTTTTCAAGTAGATCAACAGCAGCATCATAGCCGAGGTAAAATTGATTGTTACGAAACCAATTTTGAAATCAGATTAAGTGATAAAGAATTCCTAGCTCATTACCGCTTCAACCCATGCAGTGTCGGCTATAATTGTTACAGCAATCGTAATGCATGTAATTCACATACGGAAACATGCACTTTTAATGATTGTGAAAGTTGCTGCCCCGAGACTTCTTCCATGTCGGATGGCTGTGTTTGCCCAATTCCATTAGAATGCTTTAAAACCGTAATCAGCTTAGGTAAGTTGAAAGATCGTGATCTTAAATATAATAGAAAAGATTGAATATTATCTTTAATCAAATAATGCATCTAATAAGTAATATTTGCTAGCAACAAAGCTTAGCATGGTAATTGCTCATTGTTTGGTAACTGTAAGCCGCGAGTTATCGCGGTCTCAAAAAAATTTTTATAGCTTTCTTTTTGTGAGAATTTTAAACTAATATCTGTTACAGTTTGTAAGGTCTCAAAAATTTGTATTGTTTTTCGACTTTTTATATGTTGTGCCAGCTTCATCTAAAAATACCACCTCGATACTTGAGTTGTTCGATTCGTAGCTTTTAAAGTAAACACATATTAAAAACCTAAACTAAAATATAACATTGATGAGGAATATGTCAAATGTTTTCGAAATATTACAAAAATGATGTATAATCTGTTGTAAATTATTTAAACGTTAAGTCTAAGTTAAGTTTAAAATATTCATCCATTTTTGCTTAGCAATAACAAAAGCCCATATGCTTTGCTGCATCACCTTCTACAGAATACTGTGGAAAAGGCTGTAGTTGTTCTAAGCAAATGATGTAAACCACGGCTGCTACGATTGCGATTTCAAATCTCATAAGCATTTCGATTGTAAAACTTTTCTTTTCATATGTGACCAGCACAACAGAAACACTCTTATTTGCTCTATGAGATCCACAGCATATTTTGGAACATCAAGCGATTCATTATATTATGCAGTCTCCCACCCGTTTTTTTTTTCACTGAATATGGCGTTGAACGAATTTTGTAAAAGATCTAACCTTTCTGAAGCAAACTTTAATAAGTTTTTCGTTATGATAGTTGTTTTGTAAAAAAAAAAGAAATTCATTTCCGCCCTTTTTGCAACTTTGCTTTGTTTGATGACGCCGTAATAGGTTTAATTATATTTAAGTCTCTGTCAATTATTACAAAATAATGAAATAACTAGGAATTGTGTGTCTCTTATGTGTCTTTAATAATTAGATTATTAAATTATATTTTATATATATTTATACACTTTTATTTCATTTGTATGTTGTTGTATTTAAAAATATATATGTACGCAATGTATATCTTCACATATAACAGCTTACTCTTTTCTTGTGACTTGGATAACATCATTTGTGATGGTAATTGTTCATGAACGTGTGCCTGATATGAAACGCTATCCTCCTCTGCCAGATATATTCCTTGATAACGTGCCTCACATACCTTGGGCTTTTCACATGTGCGAAATAACAGGCACTTTGCTTTTTATTATTTGGATTTGCGTGTGCATCTTTCACAAATACCGCATGGTACTCTTAAGGCGTTTCTTTGCACTGGCGGGTACTGTTTTTCTATTGCGCTGTGTTACAATGTTAATTACGTCTTTAAGTGTACCGGGTACGCATTTACAATGCAATCCTAAAGATTATGCAATAGATGATAGTTCGTAAGTAATCATTGGCTAAGTGTATTCTACCTTTTAAATACCTAAATACGTTAAATGGATGTTATGTTGTTACAGTTTAACTGTGCGAGAAGCGATACAGCTACGTATGCAAAGGGCTTATGTCATCTGGAGCGGTTTGGGTATGTCCATACAGGGTGTTCGTACATGCGGAGATTATATGTTTAGTGGTCACACGGTAGCTTTAACATTGTTAAATTTTTGTATAACGGAATGTAAGTAATATGTGAACACATTTGAATACAACCCATTAACTAATACACTTTTTTTTTTTTTAATATTTTATAGATACACCTCGCCATTTATATTTCCTGCATACTCTAACATGGCTTTTGAATATGTTTGGCATATTTTTTATCTTGGCTGCTCACGAACATTACTCTATTGATGTGTTTGTGGCTTTTTATATAACATCTCGTTTGTTTCTTTATTATCACACGTTAGCTAATAATCAGGCTTTAATGTCACGCGACTCGTCTCGCACACGTATCTGGTTCCCAATGTTCAGCTATTTCGAGAGTTCAGTGGTTGGCATTATACCCAACGAATACGATGGCCTAGGCGAAATTTTTGACAAATTTTTACTCACCATAATTGATCTAAAGGATATATTCATATTTACGGCGAATCGCATTTGGTTGGAGGCGCCAAGTATAGCCATAATAACTTCAAATGTTTCAAATACTGAATATGGGCCGCAACAAAACTCTGATGAAAATAAAATTTATAATGCCGCTACATCGACCACGTGGCAAAGACCTATAACGTCTGCAGATGGCGAAAATGGTGCTGGAGCAGAGATTGAAAAGGCTTCAGTGCCCTTGAAGTTCGTTACGCGGAAAGATGCGTCCAGAAAAACTTCATTGGCAGTACAGAAAATCGACAGGGCTACGCGAGAAATGGATGCAATCGTAACGAGTACGGAAACATCGCAATCAAATTCTTTAAACGTGCAACCACCGGATGTTTCTAAAAAGCTTGTATAATAATTATTCAAGTTGAAAATCAACACAAAAAAAAGAAAAACGCAAAACAAAGTTAAAAAGAAATTTTTTTCCGTAGTATTACATAAACGCTACAGAGATACTCTGTAGCTAAAATTTAAAGTTTTATAAGTTTATATATATATATATATATATGTATGTCTATACGTATATCTATATATATATATCTACATATATATATATATATATATTTGACATACCCACCTTTCTGTAATTAAATTCGTAAACAGCTTTAGTAAGGATATTGAATTGTTTTCCTTTATATAAAGCAACAATTATACATTACTAAGGTCATTGCTATGAACAGGCAAGTTGGACTTGTTTATACTTTTTTAGTTTTTTTTTTTTTCTTATTTAAAAATTTTTTTTACTCATAGTTTCCAGCGTCGAAACAAAATTTGACTGATTATAGTTGTTATCGTGTTATTTATTTTCTACAAAAACTCATATTCTCATGGCATTTCTTTATTCTATCGTAGAAATTTTAGAAAGTATGCACATCTATAATGTATTAGTGCGTCGGTAGCCGCAGCAGCAACACAGACACAAAGCATCAGTTAGATTAAGATTACATATGTAACTTTATAAATAAATATTTTAATTGTACTAGATAAAAAAAAAAGGCAAAAATATTATAGACATACATACTCTGTTAATAAAGTTTATTTCGAATTTCAATTTAAATATTAAAAGAAACATCTAAATGCGACTGCTCTCTTTCTCTGACAGAAAGCTATTGTGAAAAAATTTTTAGGCAAAATACAACTACTTTCCAAATTACTTTAACAATTTTATTACTAAATAAATAAAAAATTGAAACGAAATTGTGGTTTCAAATCTCATGGGCCGCGAAGTTTTCACTAAAGCTGACAGCCTCAGATGCTAGTGCTTTAAAAGTTTAATCTTTGAATTCTCTTTCTCAGCCTAAGTTAATTATAATAATAATAAGCTAAATAGCTTAACATTTTTAATAATAATAAAAAAGAAAAAATGTTCAGCCTAAGACAACGCTTTCGAATACTGATCCAAAAATTATATACAAAGCCTGTCTAATAGAGCCGTAATAACTCGGCATTGTTATTGAAGTATTATTATTCAGAT
Source organism: Glossina morsitans morsitans (assembly GCA_001077435.1). Classification (NCBI taxonomy): domain Eukaryota; kingdom Metazoa; phylum Arthropoda; class Insecta; order Diptera; family Glossinidae; genus Glossina; species Glossina morsitans. Next base: position 231,948 of record CCAG010020666.1, read on the forward strand.
GATTTTTTCTTGGTCGTATCACACTTAGCTATTTATTATTCCAATATTTAATTAAATTGAGGCTAAGAGATGATAATATATACGACAGTCGTATAATAAGAAACTCCGAGCAATTGTATTATTATTCTGTTGTTTAATATCGACAAGCCTTCATGATCTCATAAAATTGTTTCCGCCACATATCCATTGTAAATGTATAAGGTTTGGTTATCATGGCATCTACTTTTAGCTAAATAAAACATTTACCATAAACATTCCATACTTGCTATAATCAATCGATTGCTTTTTCAAATTGTGGCATTTTTAATTCTACGCAACTAGAATTTGGTTGGATCGCTAATGTTGTGTTTATTACTATGTATGTGTGCATATCAATCACTGAAGAATTGGCGATATGTTAAGACCCGAAAATAGATACCATCGATTTTTTGAGAAGTATATAGTCTTTGTCTTTCGCTCAAGATAACATTTTAAATCGACTTAATCTCGTTTGTTTGTTCGTCGGACGTTCATAATTGAAACGTTCGTAGTCGCAAAAATAAACATTAAAAACTGACACATAGCATATATACTCTTCTAGCCGATGGCCACTGTGGATGCAATCCGCCTGTAATAGAGGGGAAAAGAGCTTGCAATTCAATGTACAATAGGCCAGCATGCGCAGCAAAGCCAGTCAAAACGGCCTCTATCCCCATCTGCCAAAATATGATCATCGAAAGCATTTTCAACTTAATACATACCACTTACTCTGGTTTTTTTTTTTTTTTTTTTTAATTTAAGGAAGAAAGGAAAGACGTCTCCATCTCGCAGAAGCAACATGAAAAGAAAATTATTTTCATCTAGGGAAGAACTTCGTCTACTGTTACCGTAAAAAATACAAAATGCGTAGGCGACAGCGGTGCGCCTAACCTATCCACCTCCTTGGTACATATAGTCTAATAAAGAAATTAATGCTTTTACTGATATTGTAAGAGAAACATGAAAAACAACGATATGATTAGCATTTTTCATGAAATCTCATTTTTATCAATTGGAAAAAATAACTGTTTTTCTTAATTCTAAAGCTATGAATAAAATTCAATAAATAGAAAGCGATAGCGTAAAAATAATCTAAGATTACTTGGTGTCTAGAATAAATAGAATCTCTAAAAAACACAAGAGAGATTACAAAATACTTTAGTTGAGAGCAGCCAAACGGCTGCGTAGCTTTTACTTAATATTATTAATTATTCGGTTCAGTTCATCTCTAAATTTATAATAATACTACATGCAATAAATAATTTCATGTTTATGTTTATGTTTATGTTTATGTTTATGTAAATTTACATATCTCTTATCCTTTGGATTTCTTTTCACTAAAAAAAATTTGTAGTTATATTTTAACAAAATAAAAGTCATGTTAGAGAAAAATTTTAAATTCGTATTCAAGAACATCAGCAAAGAACTGTTATTACTTATACTATTTACCCGTAATCCTTATACGTACCATATACGTAAATGTAGGTATTTACAATTTAAAATATGCATCTTGTCGATTTTTAAAATAATGATAATGACATGCGTTAGGACGTGTGTTATCTAAAACTGATTCCGCATTTCTTGCTAATCTGTGGTGTATGTATTGACGCGATAGACAGCAACAGGGGCACATCATTTTCCGAGAGATTTAGCGCAGTAGTGACAGCATTCAATGAACAGAAATCAGTTTCCAACAAAAAAGCGGCTAGAGTTTCCGAATGTAAGTAAATTTCTTCTAATTTAAATTCAATAAAAGACAAGCACTAAAAATAAAAAAAATAAAAAATAAATAAATAAATAAATGAGTAAATTTGTGCATGGAAGTTGATTGAGAATGTATATATTTTAAGTGTTCTCTGCTACGCAGCATTTAAGGAGAGTTTCCGAATGTACAAGAAATTCACGAAAAAACCATTGATTATCTATATATTAAAACCAATTGTTCGGAATCATTCATTTTCACTGATAAGTTAATACGGCAAAGCCTTATTATGGAAGATGGATATCTGTGGTATATGTCGCATAGTGAAGGTGCTTTATCTATTAGGAAATTATTGATGATTGCACAGGCAAGAAATTAGGATATTATAATAGGATATCATAACGCGCCAAGCGGGGGGCATCGTGGATGAAGGGCACAAAGACTGTAGAAAGGATTAAGAAAATAAAATTTCTATTGAATTAAATTGAAAAGTCCGAAAAGCAGAATGCACCGACCATCCCCAACAAGTAATTAAGGGAATAAGTCAGTCGGTATTCCAGTAAATCGCCAGAGCTCTGCCCATCCTATAGCATATCAAAAGGCGAAGACTGTTGTCGATATGTTTTTCAATAATTGTATTACGCGGTTTTCAGCCCCTATAGACTTGCATTCAGATCAAGAAGAGAACTTCTACTTTACAATCTTCCAAGAGATTTGCATTTGTTTGCCATTAAAAAGATTATAAAACAATTCGTTCGGACATCGACAGTCCGACGCAAGAGTCGAAAGATTCAATCGAACCCTCCGTTAATACCTACGTAAAGTGGTCGACCATCGTCATTAAAATTGGAATAAGCGCTTACCATTCCTCTTAATGACATAAAAACCAGCAGTGTACAACACTACTGCTTTATCTCCTAGCGAAGATCATGTTCAGCTCCAATCTAAGATTCCCCCGATTTAAAATACGAAGCATCTTCTAATTGTTAAAGAACCGACACAGAATATGTTGCTACACCGACAAGTCTGAAATCGAACACAACGAGGATTTAATGTAGAGGTAGTACTACTTTGTAAACTCCTGCGCAAGAGAGACTTGCTACCAAAACTACAATCTAGTTAGTGCACAATGCACAAAGTTGATTATGAGAACGAACGTCAAGGTCTCTCGAACCTAAAAATATTATGGAGGCCGAGCTATATATAAAGAAAAATGAAATGTCTTAGTGTGTTGGTCAATGAAATAAAAATTAATATTTTTGATGCGTTTACCTGCTTGCGTCATAAACTAAAGAAACCTTATGCAACGGTTGGTTGAAAAAAGGATTAGCAACAATACCTAAGAAATTCGAGAGAAGGAGAAACGATTAACAAAAATGTCAGAATGAATCCTGGTAGTAGTAGCCCTTTGTTTTCAAAAACAAAAAAAAAACATATCTAAGCAGTGCAGTTGCGGAACATAAAAACTGTTGAGTCCCGCCGAGTCGACCCAGGTCGAAGAGAAGGGTTAAAACATTGCTAAATAGTTCCAAATTCTTTTCAAATAATTGTGCAGATTCTACATAAAATTAGTGTTACAAGCTTAATTTCAAAAATATTTGGGTAAACACTTCAAATCGCAAAAAGATATTTTACGTAAGAAAACTTGTGTACAAATTCTATCGACACCTATCTATACATAAAGATTATTAGGAAGAGAGAACAAACAGTGTAAGGGCATGTAAGGACAATTCTAGTAAAAATATCGGAAAACTTGGGCGCAATAACTTCATTAAGGGGGAGCAGCCATTGTAGCAGCTTAAAAAAGCTTTCGTTGACTATTTTTTTAAGGCGAAAGCAAAAGTTATAGAATAACAATATTCGAAGGAGATATTAAGCACATATGTATGTATTTAAGCGTTAGAAAAATTATTTTTGAAAAATATTAAAAAATAGTAGCACCGCATCCATTCTAGTAGGGTATATTTCATTTAAGGCGCTTTGCTATCGCGACATGTTTTGTGGGGCAAATTCGAATCTGTAAAAAAAAACAGGTACTTTTTACGCCTTACACCGCTTGGCGCGCAAGGTTATATTATGTTTGTGCGAATGTATGCAAAACCCGGATGGGCTAGAGATAGACTCATCGGTTGTTATGAAAATCGATTCAGAGCCATTTTCCGCATTGATATAAGTTTATCTGCCCGTCTGTCTGTCTGTCTTGTTCTCCTGTCTTCAGACCACAATATATAAATAAATAAATTACTTATATATTATAAAAAGAAAATTCTGAATAATTCACAATGGCCTCCCCTAAGTATTAAATGCAATTAATTGAAATGCTACTTTTGAAAATGGCAGCCGTATAATAAACATTGGGTTAATATAGTTTAATCCTTTTTCATTGTCGCCTACTATTCTGACAACGTATTCATAGTAAAGCTGTTTACCTCGTAAGGCGATATACCAACATTATTCATGGTCTGCACAGTTTCCAACATAGACGAGACCAATTGGGACATCCCTACGGGAGCACTTTGTCCACCCACATTAGGGAAGCATTGCGATTGAGATGACAATAATTTAACATCCCATTTCTCCATGTCACCTACGATGGCAACGTTTTCGGCGGGCAGTGAAATAAGTGAGGCGGAATGTGAGGCTAAAGCCAAGTCCTCACGTAAATGGATTTCCCATTTGCTTGGTGATGCAAATGTACCCTAAAACAGAATATAGAAAGAATGTAAACATGTAAGTTGGATAAGTTAAATATTAAACGCATATATGGCAACTTTACTTGTAACACTACATCAGGTATATAGTGATCGTTGACACTTAAAAATAATGATGGAACAAAGCCAGGTGGTATTTTTATATATCCGCTGCATTCGGTCTGTTGTTGAATGTCCTTTACACTGGGCAAAGGCAGTTCTAATAAGCGCATAGTTTCATGAGCGGCAGAATGTTTAGGTGCCACCGAAGAAATCGGGCTTTCTGATGTATTTTTTCTTTCAATGTCATTGAAGACTTTTTGAGAATTTTGGCTAAGCGAACAATGTCCGAAATGTTCAACTGTTGATCTCGCAGCCAATTTAGATTGTGTTGGCAAATTATCCTGTGACGGTGAAATCAAAGTTTCTAGAGAGGCTTGAGAACCAACTTTACTCAAACCAGATCCGGCAGCGTTACTTGCAAAGCCATGAACCTTATCAGTTTCAAATTCTAATTCGGTTGCATTTGATGGTGTCTGATAAGAGTTTAATAGACTATTGCAGACCCTACATGCAATGGCTTTTTTATCAGCGTCATTCTGCGCACAGTACGTAGATATTGACTCGGATTTGTGAGGTTTTTGATATTTTTCGGCTAGCGAATCATAGGTGGGCATAAGTAAATTTTTATTTTTCATGTAATTCGTTACAATTTGTGGATACTGTTCGAAATTGAATTTAACTGCAGAATGTTTTTTCATTTGTCCCGAAGCATGAGCATGTAAAGGGCATAAAAATTGCTCGTCCTCGTCGATTGGATCGTCGATTTCCTTCGTCAATGTCATTGTAAGATCTTCGTTACTTTGTTTTATATTAAGCAACGGTTCATTATCGCCCAGAACAAACACAACACCCTTCCCATTATCTTTAAGACGACAGCTGCCGTGATCACGTTCAATGAGTTTTTGACAAAAATCAAAATGCATTTGTTCTTCTAAGCTAACATTTTCTTTGATTGGTTCGATACCCCAAGTCATACGATTACTTTTTCCAATACTGTTTTGTGTAATCAGATCGGATAGGCAAATTTTTTGCGTTTGAGATTTTTCCACATTTTCAACTTTTTTTCCTTTCCTAATTTTAAAATTATTCCGATTTTCTTCGGATACGCTTGATTGCAGTCTATTTATTTCATTTAAACTAAGACCTCCTCGAACTCTTACAGAGCCCACACCCCAGAACGACATTTTTAACTTGCTTTTATGCTCTGGTTGCGGAAACACTGGATTGTCAGGTGCCTCTAATGTCATATTGTCCATTTCTATGGCTTCTAAAGCCCCGTTACCACAAAGTTCATCATTTTTTGCAAATAATTCCGTATCATCGCGTTTGGTTAACGTCAATCGTATATGTTCATCTTCTTTGTTCGCTTCAACCACACTGCAATCACCCAGCCTTTCTTGTTGCAATTGTTGCAACGATCGCTTTTCGATACCCGTATCCATTAGATAGTTACCGATACGCAATTCCTGTTGTACAAAACGCGACTCTCTATACGCCAACACATTAGGAATTTCATTCCTCTTATTGGTGCGCAATACTTGCGATTCATTATTCGCAATAGTATCTTCACTTGCGATTTGTTTATCTTCTTCTGTATCTGCTTTATTTAATGTGCTAAGATGTTGCGTACAAGTTCGCGTTCTTATTAACCGTCCTTCATTGACATCTTGAGAAGCTTTTGTACACTTTCTGAAACTTTGATTAGTTTCTTCTTCAATTTCTGTTTTGTTTCGCGCGATAATATCGTAAACGGTGTCTTTGTCGAGGTCTTGCTTCTTGGTTGAACGTCGTACTTCCGCGCAACGTATAAAATACGTTAGTATATTCAACAAGCGTTCAATAGATAGTTTCTCAGTGCCATAAATGATAGTTCGCGCCAATTTAGGAGGTATGCCTGTAGCTCCAAAGAGATCTCCCATTTGAGCCCATAAAGCATTATATGGATGCTTCTGCGAGACATGACGCAGCTTAGCCCGTTGTTTAATAGCAGCTGTTTTAGATTCCGAATGAGACGATGAAGAATTGAATTGTGCTACAGTAGCCACCCATCCCAAGTGATGTGTAAGTACGGCAGTTAATGTGGTACTTATGAAACTAAACATTTATTAACATCCCAATTATTTATATGTAGATTTAAGTAAATGCTTTGCAATATAGTACTTACAAATTGGTGTCCTTGGTATCAGCATATGTCAAAAGCCAGCATAATTCTTTTATGAAATGTTCTGCCACACTTTTCGAATATTTGCTACCACTCGTTGTAATAGTCAACCATATCGGCGTTTTGAGGCGGGGCGCTTTGAACAGATCCTCAAACCATTGTTGAGTGTCTTGCCACACTTGACACATAATTTGTAGAAAATCCTTGTGATGAATATAGGCCTTTTCCGTGTGCACACGAATACGACTTAACATTGACTCTAGCAAGGCAACGTGTTCACTGCAAAATAACTCCATTTCATCCTCGAAAGATTCACTCAAATCAATGCAAACGGCTAATCCAATCCTTGCTCTTCTAGACACTGGTTTCACAATTCCGATAAAATCTTCCTTGCGTCCCATTTCAGGATTACTTCTAGATTCGCTCGCACCGCAACTATTACAGCGTGAATTAATCCTCAAATTACCACCCTCACTACCACCTTGATTAGCGAACACGTAATTGTCACTTAAAAATCCAATAAAATCATTCACTGAGTTCTCATTCTCGAAAGAAGTAATCATGTTGCGTGAAATGCGTCTTTGTAAACTACCATCGCTAGCTAAACGCGATAAATCACTTGCATCTGAACCACTTGGAAAGTAACTGATATCCATGCTTAGCTTACGATAGATATCAAATTGATCGGACATCACTGAGCCTATGCTACTTCTAATCGAATACTGGTAGGAAGACGACCAAAGATCACTAGGAATTTGCCCACGACTTGATGCCGAATAACCCGAATCAGTAACAGTGCTATAAGTGGATGATAAACGAGGTCCTCTGCCTATGCTACTTTCATGATCTACAAGTGGCGGCGTATCATACGGCATGGACATCGTTGAATAGAAATCATTCGACATTAAATTCGAATGTTGGGGTACGCCTGCTGCAAATGACAACGAAAACGAATTCATTGATATCCCATCCGCAGTATCTTGCTCAGTAGGTACCGACGGCCGGGCTGTGGCAATATTTTGTCCAGATAGTGTTAGAAACGGAGACGGTCTCTTTGAAGGACGGATCGGCGCATAAAATACCTGAGAGCACAGCATCCTAGCTGGATTCTGTAGCCAATGTACTTTCAGAGAAGTGCCCCGAAATGACATAGCCAATGCTCCAAAAACCATCTCTCCAATACTTGTAATGTCAACTGAATCAGGCCGGTTATGCTATTAACAAAATTATTAGATTTAGATAAACAAATTACTCTAAAAATAAAACATTTATATACCCTGTAGCCATATTCTTTGCATATTTCAACAAAATTGCCACACGTTCCAGCTCCCGACCATCTTTTTGGCTTTTGATCCGTCATCTTGAATGCATTTGTTTTCCTTACTACATTTTCTTCAGTCGAATAAATCTTTTCCAAAGCTCGAGAATCGAATAAAAGGCGTCTACCTCGACTATCGCACTCACGATACACCAAAACTCTCACCTGGCTCGTGTCAAAGGGGAACTGACTAAACAAAAAAATAAAGTATTTAGTTAATTATTAATTTTTTAATTGTCTCAAGTGGGCCTCTCTCTCTCTTTTCTAACTTGGATAAATGAGCAAAGTGCTCTTTGTGTCCCTAGACAAAAACACTCCTAATAAAGCACTCAGAACGAAGACACAACGTTAACGCCATTGTTAGCATCCATACAATTTTTAATGACTATTGCATTCAAAACTAACCAATTACATTATAGTTGGACAAGGCCGACTATTATTATATATCGTACACCAACAATTGTACCTTATTTTTATTCAAAGGGGTACTATTTATGGGAACTTTTATATAAAAGTGTTTCTAAAACATAAACGGACGTGATTTAAATTTAGAAAAGTTAATCTTATTCAAGTATTTTCGTCGTAGACCAATGATGCTGCCTTGGACTTTGATGCTGCCAAAATGTACTTCTCATGAGTGTCCTTAGCGGGCTTAGCCTCCGGTCCGGAGTGCGGTAGAAAAAGTAAACTTACATGACTCAATTTTTGTATAATTAAATTTTCTGTCTCACTGTATATTATGAAAAACGTTTAGTTTAGAGGGGATTCAAGAACTCGACCCGTCCGATCCAAATTTGTTACACCAATTTCAATATGTCGAAAACTTACTACTACTCAGCGAGTTTAAAGGTCACATGGACGATCATACGGACAAAAAGAAAATAACAAGTCGATCTCTTTATGGATTACATACATTTACATACATTTTGTATGCTCTATACCGTGAGTGATGTAAATTTATTAAAACAATTGTTGCGTATTATAATATAGTCAGTTCAGAGACAGTAAATTAACTGTTTAATTATTTACAAATTTATTAAGAATATGCGTTATATATATATAAATATATATAACAATATAATAAGTATAATAATAAGTAAACTATAAAAGATATCAACACAAAGTCTCTTTCATGCCTCTGAACTTTTGTAAAAATGCAACTCTGCAACACGAATTTCTGCCACCTTTCCACATACATCTACTCTTATCTCACCAATAACACGGATAGACCATGCTCCAACATGATTCCAAAGTTCAAATCTTAGTGCGGTAGCGTTTACTTTGGTCGTAGCTGTAGTTGGTCCGTAAACACATAACGCTTCCCGTTTGGGCACATACCCACTAGGCTGCGGCCACGTCCCTATCTCTTTTCCTTTCTTCATACTTTTCTGACCGTCATCCTGTTAAGCGTATAGAGGACATGGATGATTGGTCATATAAAAAAAAAAAGTAATAAAAGTAGTCCCCTAGTTTGGTGTAAGGTTCACATAAGCATTTTTGACGATTACATAATCATTGAACTTTTCTCCCAATAAACTGATTTTGTCATGAAATGTATGACATATGATGCCATTTTGTTGAATTCACATATCGTCTAAGTTGAAATCATTTAACTTTTTATCATATTTATCTAGCCTTCTCCATTGGCGGGGATGGCAACGCGATTTGCATGCTCATAAATGACATTTTCCGCCGACAAAGCACACCCACATAATATTTTTGTACATGTAAAAGTCGCCTAGGAACGTCTGACGTGTCCCCTTTACAGCAAAGCAGCAATAGTACTTATTTACAAAGTTATTCAACCAAATATGAGTTTCATCCCACATGCGCGAAACGTAATCGTGGGCTCATTGTTTTCAAAATAATATCTACCAATTTCTATATGCTGTGCAACTATGTATGCATTGTATTCTACAAATAAAGGCAAAATTTAAACAATATATTGAAAAAAAATTAATTGAAATCTCAATCGGAAGTGTGTTTTATTTACGCGTTTCGTTTCAGAACCACAAAGTGGATCAGCCTATATATTTGCTTAATTCTATCGCATTGTAAGTGCAAAGATATGAAAGAATATTAGAATTCATGCAATCTATGTGTGAATGAAAATCTACATATAAACACCTACGATTAAAGTTAAACATCACAGATTGTCTTGTAAAATAGGTTATCCATAAGAGGTTCCGAAAGGCGGGGAAATTCGTCAGTTTGAGGGACAATTTGAATTTTGTGAATTGTCATAGTTCCAAAAAGTAAGATAGGAAACTGAAATTCGACGTAAATATTCGTTGATCGATTAGGAATACAAGGTTAAAAAATGGACGTGATCTATTTACAGACGCACCCACAATGAAGGTGAAACTAAACTAATCGTGAAAGACGGCAATAATTTTTTCATATTGTCATCTATAACTTTCGATTCCATGAAAATATTTACCAAAACCTATGACCTAGACAATCATTAGAATCACTTTCATGTTTAGTCTGTAAATGTTTCGAATCGGTTTACCAACACATCCATTACAAAGACCATTAAATTAATGTCTGCCGTAAATTTAGTGTTAATATGAATTCTTTTTGTTTATAGTGGGTCCACATTTGTCATTTTGTGCGAAGCGCCTAAATCAATTTAATATTACTTTCAATAATTTATTTTGGCATACACTCAACGCTTTTTTTTACACGGTAGATGCATTCCTTCGAAATTCGTGCAAAAAAGGTTGTGTAAAAAAAATGTATACGGCATATGGTAAATTTGAAAAATCGTGTAAAATGTAAAAACTCTAAACATTAGATTAGATTACATATTTATAAAACAAAAACAATTCATTTTTATTACAAAAAAAAAAAAAAAAATTAAAATTAGTATAAACGTAAATCTCTTTTTACACAATAAACACGTTCCCGAGAAATTCGTGTAAAAGGAGTATTAGGATAATGGGTCCATAAGCGCAATATATAAAAATTTTAACTGAAAGTACCAATAAACAACAACAACAATTTGTCAACTCTTCATCGCTACTTAAGAACAAGTCTGCAAGTTTATTACGGGCAGGACGAGAAAAGCTTTCATCAGTGGATATGGCACAACTGTCGGGTTTGAGTCAAATGAAAAATTTCTTTTGTTATTAACGGCCTCTGTTCTTCTCTCTGTTTCTGTTTTCTGATAAAGGTCTCTATAAGACCCTGTCAAAATTAGAAAAAAACCCTTTTCTTTTTTCGTTGGTCTTCGACGTTCGTTGGAGTAAGAAATTCGTGTAGAAAAATGTATTCATTCTTATTGGTGAACCTTGTGTTATTTCAAGAGCGGGTAACAAATGGGTCGTATGTAATTTACTTCCATTGTTAACGAGAGATCCCAAAAATATATTGCTTTCAAAATTAGTCAAACGCATCTGTATCAACAATGAGCACAACAGTTACCCATGCTTTCCGCTATCGATCGACAATTGATTACGGCTTGCATTTCTCTTGCACTCATAAATATGTTTAAACATTTAATAAATATGTTGTTTAGACATGCAGAGCTAAACTTCTAAAGTTTGGGTGACACTTGAAATGCAATAAAGTAAGATTGCGTTTACTCGGAAAAAGTCACAAGCAATCAATTTAAATTCTGAGAAACTAAATAATTAATTATCTCACTCAGTAAATAGAGACTTGGTAAATAAATATAAGCCGTAATGATGTTTTTTTTTTTTTTTACTTTTATTTGCATTATTAACACGCGCATTAGAGATTACGAGGAAACCCCAGGAACTATTTCATTTTCTTATCTTCGCGCTCGAGGGGAAAAACGTTAAGCTTATCTGCGAATTATAGTTCCGCATAATTGAAAGTTATGAGATAAAATAGCAGACGTCTAGACGTCTTGGGAAACAGTCGCATCGATCTAAGCAGATGAGTATGCTTCATATAGATGAGCAAACAGTGTTTTTTAACGGTTTTGCTTCGTTCACGCCGTCGAAACTTGAAAAAAAAGAAAACGAAAAAATAAACGCGCGCTTTACACGTGTCAGTGTAAAACGACTGAAGCGAAACTTATGCATAATAATGGACCGAGTGTAACCAAATTTGGAAAAATGGAATCATTTTTATTTTTACTCGTTAGTTGACTCAATGGACTTTCTTCCCTCAGACAGATCAACAAATATAAGTAAAAGTATGTGACAAGTTAATGCCTATTTTGAAGATTCGATTTAAAGATCAACGTTTTCGAATGTTATTATTGAGAGAAAGCGAATAGGGCGAACAAATATTGGTTCATCGAGCCGAAATATTCGACGAAAACGAAACGTACGAGCAAATGAAACGGAAGAACAACGCGCACGTTGTTCTCAATCAAGCAATCGATTGAGAGACGGATAATGGCGCGCAAGTGAAAATGAACAACAACGTACACAACAACAAAATCTATCAATGAGATAAGAAAAATAAAATATTAAAGAAATTATTGCATTTATTTCTCCCCTTCCTCCGTCACCTTGCTTTACTTTTTCTTTTTTTATATCTGTTTGAAACTAAACTCGGCGAGTCATCTTTCTAGTTTAAAGTAAACAGCGACTGATGCGAGTCCGAAAAACCAACGCAGTAGGCCAAAATTCATGATATCGTCATTTTTCATCATAATGATATTCGACGCCATTTGGCAAAACTCGCCCAGGAATGTAGCTGGGCACACTCCTCGTTCTAATAGGCAGATATTACTCCGTTTGATTAACACTCATTGAGAAGACCTATCGTCTGTTTGGGCAGTCTGCCGTTGTTATTTCGACACTTTCCTATTGTGCTCAATCTCAAAACGTCAGTCGTTGTTTTTCCCAAACTCGCAACTCCCAACGCTCGCAACCATTATCCTAGAAGCAAAATAGTGCAATCTTTCAAATGCGTATTGTAATATGTTCCTTTGGATTTCTTCGCTAAACTCGGCGCTATTTTCGTCCTGCGTTTTTTAAACTTTAAACAAATTCGTCTACACCGTTCGTGCTTGTAATAAGCTCGGCTTTTATTCCAGTAAGCTTTGCCTCTAAAAGCACAAAAACAATAACCAAAATAGTCTAACTGTACGGATGTCTACGCGGACTGCACGGCTATTGTCGGCCTGGTCGCTGCCAATAACCTTTGATTAAAAGAAATGCGATCGTCCATTTGTACGCGCAAAAAAAACCATTCCAACCAAACCAGTCTATTGGGACATAAGTGATGTCTTTATTCTAATTTTCGGTTGTTTTTGAACAGTTAATTCTATTTCTACAAGTGTTTGTGTGTAGCAACTGGATATTGCTTACTTTGCAATATTTACAATTATGTGCAAATTTTTACTGTGTGTTTCCAGGCAATTACGTAAGGCGTAATATGATAATGATGAATTTGAGGCTACCGAGGCCTATCCAAGATATTTTAATGAGATTCGAATTCGATTTAACAGGAAATTTTCTTGTTTATGTTCCAAACAATATTAATCTACCGCGTTTTAATTAATGCTTTTTCTCAAACAGCTTTACTTTTTATATAACGCGTTGGGTCTGTAAAATCTTCACCGTCTTTCTAAGCATAGAATTTTGAATTTTTTTCTCTTTTGGTCTACAGTTAAATATCACTTTAAGAGGATTAGAGACTGCAAGAGACCGACCTACGTATCATTGCTGAGGTGGCTAATTCGAGAAATATGAGGGGGCTTTAAAATTGTTGTGCCACGGGCACTCAGGACAGACGGTTACAACTAGAAGAAATACACTTGCTTTACCCTTATAAGAGCAAACGGACTGACGGAACCTACTTGACGAACGGGCAGATCTTAATCTCTGCGCCATTCTATCTACCTTCGGTCTCCCTCAGCCTATGATTTTTAATAGGAAATCTTCAAGAATTCACATTTGTTTTGTCCATATGAAGGCTGCTACTGCAATCTTAATAAATTTTTGCAAAAAGAATGTGTTTTTTTTTTAATTTAGTATATGATTTGCTAAAATAAAGGTTCTTGCAAAAGTTTCTTTAACCAAAATACTCTGATGGTTACATCTCGGTAGCGCGGTATGTGGTTGTATTGATTTATATTATAAGCGTTGTTAAATTATTGATTATGTATGTACGCGTGTATGATGAATGTATACTTCAATATACAAGATCCAAAAATACACGTCCCTAAAATCAAGATATCAGGTAACTTAAAGCTCTTTAGCAAATATTTATTTTCAACGCCCGATCCCTCATTTATTATTTCCTTAAAATGCTATACACGTTATATATTTACGAAATTACATTTTTTTATGGCTTAAGATAGCAGATATCAACAATCATAAGCTTAAGGCAAATAGAGTTCTCTTACTAGCTATACTCATCACAAGGGATTGTGTATTATATTCACCAAATGTTTGTAAGCTATAACGAACTCCATAAAATGTACATGTATGGTCTCGGCGAGTGGGTATTTGTGAATCGATTTTTTTTTTTTTTTTTTGGGATGTCTCCTATTCGTGTAAGAGAAATAGATAGCGAGGTGATCGTAGCTGAGTGGAAGTACGCTTCAATCGGTCAGAGCTATGGCTTTACCGAATGAGCATACGCTATAGCTGTGACCAAAGTAAACTCTACCGCATTGAGAATTGAATCGAATTGCGAGTCTTACAGGTGGGAATTTCTGAATCGATTTGCGCCATTTGGCTATAAGTTTGCCTTATATTTATTTCTTGGCCATTACTTTTACTAAGTAAACATTAAAACGAGGTAAATCGAAACTTTTCCCTCATTTCTAAAATCATGGTCTTCAAAATTTATTTAGTTTGATCCTTAACTTTCTTTTAAAAGATTAACAGTCAGGCCGACACAAATATTCTCTTATATATTCAAAAAGACAAATACAATTTCTTTACTTTCTCACAAATATAATTCGTTTTGCAATTGATTCATCGAATGACTTGAAATTGAAATAATAAGAATAAATTTTTTATCGGGGAAACATTTTTTTGAAGGACTATCTGTATTTCTTTTGCAAGAGGCCAACTCTACTATCTGCCATTTTTTTTTTTTTTTTTATTTAATTGTGGACGCAAAGAAAATATATATATATATATATATATATATATGGAAGAAATATGCATTGAGCTTTAAAAGATAAGATTCCCCATTCTTGCCCGGGCACTATCCTCAAAACTAGGCCTAGAAAATAAGAATAATATTTTATGTGTAATGTTTTTGCATAGGAAATTTCTAATTATCTTACAGTTTATGGAGATCACTGCGCATCGTTGAGTCTTGGGGAAGAAATCGTAACCATCGATAAATCCTGTAGGTCGTAACTTATTCACCCATAACCAAGTGAATCAGCGAATCACGTCCATTGGAATAAGAACATATTTAAAAATTTTGTGGATTGATATGATATCTTTTGTATATATATACGTGGATGCGTATATGGAATTAGCTATTCCTTTACATTATAGGAACAAAAATATTGAAATACGCTAACGTGAAATTTATGTATGGTAATCGCGTAAACTTTATTACACTGATAATTTATTTTCCGCAAGTGTAGCCTAAGAATCGGGTATACCAAGTCAATGTCCATAGGTTTAATGATAAGCAGTATGATAAAGTTTGCTTTGATCGCATCTATAATGAATGCTCAATTGGTAAGGGCATAATACTTGCCGATTTCTATACATATATTTTTGTGACCATCACAAATCCTTAAGAGAATTAATCTATTGAAAATTAATCGCATAACGAACACGTGCTTAATGGAGAATTTTCTCAATAGCAATAACAAAATAAAAAAAAGTGTTTTCCAAAACACAAATTGTGCACGCTGCACTCAAAATGCATAAATATTGAAAACAAGTGCACACAGAAGGGCAAACAGATGGGCAACCTTTAAATAATTTCCTATAAATGTTTTGTAGCATTAATGAAAATTAAATAAAAACAATTGAATGCATGTGAACATGTATAAAACAACCGCGCAAACACACACACACATTCATACATACATACATACATACAGTCACACATTTCTACACATACATATAAATATATTCGAATGACATAATGATCACGAGAGTCACTGAGCGATTAACAAGTCATGTGATTTCTTATTTATTATAAGTTCAACGTCATTAAATTGCTGCTCTATCAACTTTATTACTTCATTTATATCACTTTTGAAACGTATGAAAAGAAGCGCGTAAACGAACTTTGGATCGAAACGTCTACCGTGACCCGAAAATTAAAGCAATTTATGTAGCAGGCGTAAATGGTGGAAATTTTAGTCAATTAAAACAATACTTGAGTTTAAAAATAAAAAGCAATTCGATTGTGGTTACGCCCGAGTCGTAGTTATTGGCCAAGCAAAAAGAACTTAATATGTATATAAATGCCCTTTAAGTTATTAAATAAAAATCGTTCTGAAAATGTGCGTATCGAAAATTCGGCGCAAACTATAAATATTTTAAATAATTTATCTCTTTTTGGTTTTGTTTATTTACATTCGTGAGTAAATCGTGCCGGTCTGCCTGTCCGCTTGTCCGCCTGTTAGTCTACAAAAAGAGTGCAAATGTTTATAAAGATAAGGAGAATAATAGGAACGCCTGACGAACAGCGTCAAAACACTTTACACTTTTTGTTATTGTTTATATTAAGTAATTACAACAAACACATACATATGTGTGCGTACATATGAATTTTAATGTTTATGTATATGAGTGCGCGTAACTGATTACACTTAAATTGCATGTTAGAGAAAAAGAACAGCTTTTAGAAGTCATATGCTACTTTTATAATCGGCAACAGACTGCTTCTTTGTCCTTCTAGTCCCAAGCAGAAATTTAACTGAAGTGGTCAAGTTATCTTTCGACATTTTCGATTACATTAATGATGAAGGCGGGCGGGACACACGTGAGTTTCTTTATTAATTTTTACTACTATAAGTTCGTGATAAGAGTTCGTGAGTGCAGAGAATTTATCCAAGTAAAGAAAAAATACGAAAAAACCTACTCTACGAATACGTTAACTTCGTGCACAATGTAAATACAAACTTCCATACATAGTGAATATATTCCACTATGATGAAGTGCAGTATCGAATTTTTAATTTGGAAAAGACGAAATCTCTTATCTAAAATGAAGGCATAAACCAGAATCTACGAAATCCTAAAATATTTGTACAAATAAAATTGAACTTACGTTAAATAATTTTTTGAAGGTAACGACTGATTATGATTTGATCTCTGTTTATTACTCTGTCTTGAATACGTTCCTGTCGCCGTGGATGTTGCACTCGAGAGTGAACCAACGATAGTATTTGCCAACGACGCAATACCTGGCTGATTAGAAAGAGAGCTCACCGTAGCAGGCAATGAGTTGCTACCTTCAGATGTCGATGTTGTAGGCGAAGAAAAGAAGAGTTTATTGAATAAAGCCATAATTGATGGGCAATGGCTTTCCTTTTTTTTTTTTAAGTGTACGGAGTTGTAACCCTTTTAGATAGTTTTATATCAGTTCTTTCTTTGGTTTTGTCTTCAACTTGCTTCGTATAGTGATTTTTTGCTATATAGATCATTGTTGATAGTTACTCGCGTAAGTTGCACTAAATTATGCTCCTCTTTCATTTGCGCTAGAAAAAAAATTAAATGGCGTCTGGTTAGCATAATTTGCAAGTAAGCCATATAACGGGTTAGCTTTCAATAATGTGCTTCCTTAATTATTTTAATAAGTGAATTTTTATAAATGTAACTATTCCGCTGCCAGCATTACATTATCGTTCAGTGAATCGTTGATCCTACAAAGCTTAACTTTTAAGCATGACTTGAAAGAAATCATAAGAAGAATTGTTCTATTTTGAGAAAATAGTTACAATATCACGATTTAGTCACATATTAGGATTATAATAAATTTTAAAAATAAAATTCAATTCAATAAAATTCAATGAGCACTGAACACTCACTCTCAGCTAATATTGTTCGACTTTTTACCAAATTAAACACGTTGTATGTACATACATTCTTATGTCTATTCTTTTTTCTTAAGGTTTATTAGATAATTGTCTGAGTTTTGCAAAAAAATATTTACTAATTTACTTTTATGCATTAAAATCACCAAGCTATTTAGAGCCTGAATGCTATTCAAGCCCGCCTTCTAACTATATTCTATCTCAGAATGAGGAAACCGCTATTTGCTTTTAAAGTATCCCTTAGTTCGTTTTTGTTAGTGCTTGCTTAACGACAATATCTTCTACGTTCTTATTTTGTCACGTGCATTTATTTTCTTTTTTAAATTCAACAATACATTAAAGACTTGCCTTTCACATACGCAATTTTGTCCGATATAACTACTATATACACTCTTCTTTAACAGCTCAAAAAAATGTTTTTGCGAAATTACAAATGTTACTACCATAACAAATGGTTCATTTTATGACAACTGCAATGCAAACAAACATTACAACGTTGTAAAATACCGCAGTATCGCATTGAAGTGCAATTTTCCGTTTTCATCTCACATGCCCATGCTTGACACACTAGACGATACATTTCTTTATCGTAACTATACATCGTACCTACATGTATATCGTAAGAGTAAATAAAAACGTACATCGCGGGAGTAACATAATTTTTAAAAAGCAGTTCGTGAAGTTATAATGAAGTAAAAAATTATTGCCTATAATAATACGACAATGATTAAAGATTCTTATTTTATTGTATACTCAGATATGATGTGACATCAAAAACTGCATGTTAATGCTTTGCTTCACTAGTACTACATTGCAGTGACCTTAATTCTTCACATGAAATATATATATATAAACCAACTACAACGAATAATAGTCTATTGTATAAAGCGATTTTCTTGAAGATTCCTTACAGATGAAAAGCGGAATAAAAATTTTTCCGTTTGTATATTAAAGTACCACTATAAACGCATCGTGGTACTATTCAAAAACACTGTAACGGTTATGAAAATGAAACAACTATTATTGGGAAATATTGATGGAAACTCTATTAACAAGCGAAAGCAAAAAGCATCAAATATCACGGATGCCAACATATTTGCGGCCACATTGCTTTATAAGTCAAAATAAATTATCGTTTTGTGGTGAGAAATAAAAAGTTTTGCATCATTTTATGGTTTGCTAATTAATTCTTTCAAAGAAGTCGAACAAATTCACCGCTTGATGAGTGTGCCCAATTTTCAAACTCTATAAATTAAAAATAAGACTTATTAAGCCTTATAGTGGCCTTTAAAGATCTCTGTTCGTCAGAAAATTACTTATTTTTACGAAAGAATTCGAATACATTTAAAAACCTGCAAAAAAATAATCAAAGTAAGCGAAAAAATCATTTTTTGTTAAAAGTTAAACCAAAAAAACAAAGTGATCTTGCCTATGTTGTCAAAAGTAAAAAATGTGAAAAGTCCACATTTTCATTGTCACTTTGTTATCTTCCATTTTATAATTCTCAGCTTGACAAATTAGTTTATCTCACATACATTTTACACACACAATCAGCGTATACTTTCTTGGAGTGGGTATGTATGTGAAAGAAATAGGGATTTTTCGGTTATCTTATGTATTAAAACATGAAACCGTATAAAACAATCTGTGCAACTTTTCAAAATCAATTTGAGAAGTACAAATTTGGTTATATACTTATTTCTAATAATTTCTTTCTGTTGGTTTAATCAACTTAGATTGCAAGCCAAGACAAGTGTCGCTATTTGCAAGTAAATATCCCTTACACTTATTTGCGATATGGCTTGTGCAACACTGAAACGTGCACTTGATTGGGAGTCTATAAATCAACTACCTACCAAACGACGACGTTGTAACCCATATGGACAATCTGGTAGCGTGTCGCCTTCCCGAGCAGCTGGTACTACTTGTCAGACGGCTCGTGACGCTTTAAATCCTTCAAGCCCCAGCAGTCGTTTTGTTAAGGAACCTCAATTAAGTCCGTTTGCCGATGCAGGTGTGTCAACAATGTCGCCCACCAAAATGTCACAAAATATACGCGATGAGATCAAAAGACTGCACAGACGCAAACAGTTGCCATTCTCTACGGTAGCTCTTGAGCGTATGCAAGACTCGGAATCTAGTGGCTCGGAAATGGGTTCCGACAGTCCACGACGTCCCGACAGTCCTCCCAATATTATGCGAAATCCTGAAAAAGGATTATTTACGTTTAAACAGGTGAGTTTAAGCGCCTTTTTTGAAAAAATTACCAAAATGAAAATTAATCTTCTCACATCAGGTGCAATTAATTTGTGAACGTATGCTAAAAGAGCGTGAAGATGAATTGCGAGAAAAATATGATGCTGTTCTAAACACCAAACTTGCAGAGCAATACGATGCTTTCGTAAAATTTACGCACGATCAAATAATAAGACGTTATGAAGCTGCTCCCAGCTGTAAGTTTTAACCATTTATTTCTTCTTTTTTTCTTTTCACATTTAGCCATTTAATGGCCAATATTCAATTTTAGATCTATCGTAATCGGACCTCAGGCGCACTATATTACTAGTCGCTACAAAATACCCCGCTGCTTAATTTTCTCATCTTTTAATTCTATCAGCGCCATCACTGTCACAGTAAAAGCAAAAAGGAAAAACAAAAAAAAAACATAATTCTCTTTCTTTCGTATTTTTATACATACTTTAATTTATGCACAATTTATAAATTTGTTGCAATCTATAATTTGGCCAACGTTAAATACAAACAAAGATTTTAATAATTAAGCAACACCTCAATATACCTGCAGTAAACCATTAAGGTTTGAATTGCGTATAACTAAACAACATACTGTGTACTACCACTAAATTTAACAACTAATGAATGCTACAAATTACAAAAATAAAAAACACATTTACTACTAAATTATAAATAATATTAATTATAATAAATATAGACATATATTTAATATATAAATATAATTGCAAGATTGACTAAAAAGAGAAAGAATTCAATAGAAAAAGCAAAATGCATACTATTTATATTCATTATTCTCAAGTATATTGACAAACAAGACAAGTAAATTCGCAACAATATATCTTTAAGATAAGTGTTAATGATGAGTGGTTCTTAAACTCAATTCATAACCTCAGCCTAAAATAAAATGCGAAAAATATGTAAAATGTAGTTTTATAGGTCAACTTAAAAATGAAGTGAAATGAATATATACAAAAAAATGAAAAAGTTAAAAATAAAACTGGAAAAAATTGAAAAAAAATAAAATTAAATAAATAAACATGTTTCTTTACTTAGCAACAATCGTAAATCATCCAATTTTCCAAGAAAAGCAAACAAACTAATTTTTCTTCTGCTTTTATATTTATTTAAAATTGGTTAAATAGTAGGCAAAAAAAGTATTTGCTTACTTAAACCCAAGGGACAAAAGCAGTTTTCGTCACTTATAGGTTGATAAATACCATCTTTTAAAAATAATTTAAAAATAAGAAATACTAAATCATTTGCAAAACAAAAATGTAACACAGCATACGCTTTTTAACTTTTTTAGCATTATTACGGGGCACAAAAGCTCCGCGAGATTTGATTTTCAAATACGTTATTTTACGTTTATTCGCATTGACGTTAATGATTAGAATATTATTTCCTAAGGTTACTAAAAAATTTGTAATTGAAGGGGAAATATAACAAACTGTGGGTCGGCTTGTCGCTGTCGATAGCAAATTCGCTCATGTGTCGAAATACAAGTTCGATAGTAACGTTTTCTTAGGTGCTTGCAGTAGATTGCTTTCGAATTGAAAGAACTTTTTACGAAATATTGTTGTCATATCATTGTTGTATGAATAACAATACAAATGCAAATAAATGAAATGAATAGAACGAAAGTGAACAATCAATTAATTAGAACAGTAATATAAATAAATTATTATTAACTTATTAAAGTATAAATGAAAGGAAGTGAGTACTATTAAAAGTTTAATTTCATGTAGTGGAAAATTGGTGAATTATGCCACTTTTGTGTAAAAAACAAACAGGGCAAAAATAGTGCAAACATCCCAAGGTATGCGAGGAATTACTATACAGGAGTAAGTCTCTTTTTCCATAAAAGTGCATTGGTATGTTTGTTGATTTACACAATTTGTCTTTTACGAATGATAAAATGGTTAAAAATATTTGCATGTTTTTTTCATTTATTTTATTTATATATTTCTTTTGTTTAATACATATCTAACTTACAAAATATCTAAAAAAAACAATAAGTAAAATATGGTAAGGTGAGAAAAAGAGCAAAGGTTATCGTTTCGCAATGGAAACAATATAACAATATAGATATGATGTGCAAATAAATAAAAAGAAATTATATAGACTTGGGAAATTCATTAAAATGACTTGAAAAACAAAAATAAATTAATTTCTAAATGAAAGACCCAGTAAATGTTGCCAGCGATCAGAAAATCTGAAGAGAAGTTTGTGTAGAATATTGAACGTACTCACTACGCTTCCCTGAAACACTTCAATTTCAATTTTATAAACATTGAACCCGTCATTGTCAACTTTGGCAAAGAAATGTCTGATTTGAAAATAGGATTTAAACAGCAAATGCATAGACTTGGATGGTTAAAAAGTACTTTTTCATGCCAGAATTTATCAAACGTCCTATGCACATGGCTTCTCTAAAATACGGAACGATACGATGTAAATGCTCAACAGTATTATATTTATTCGTGAAGCGGACCCGTTGGTCTGGAATAGAAAGCTTTGTTCTGCACATGCACGTAATCTTTGTAAATACATTTTTTTCAAATATTTCAGAAAATGATTGTTTTTACGTTTCTAGATGTTATGGGTAATCATTAAAGAAAAATGCGTAACCTCTATAGAAGATTATTTCAAATATCACCGGCTAATGGGTGTTAGCTCTTGGGTTCAATGAGCTGTAAATAATCTTATCTGGCTATTGAGATCTAGAGTCCCATCACCAACACTCTCAATTAGAGAAATTATACATGCTGCCAAACTTATATACGGTATTGTTCCAGAAAACGCATTTAAGGAAGAAATAGGTGGATTAATGCAAGACAAGCTAATAAGTGAAATTATCACACTACACAAAATAAATGCAGGACAAATTAATACGTCTGTCCTCGAATTTCCACTCCGGTCGAGCGATATTGTAAATTAAAAGTTTGGCAACCCAGTCATGACTACTTAAAGACTGATAAATGCAACCTTGACTGCTTTAAGTGCAAGTGTTTTATGTATACTAATGATAGATCATTACCTATGTAAGTAGTAGAAGGATAGGATGTGTTTTCCCTTTACTTTGTATTAGAATTTGTAATTTCTGTAAACTTAATTAAAATAACAAAATTTAACAAGCAACTCTAATTACTTTCGTGACTATTTCCTCTTTAATATTTTTTCGGCGAAACGAATATTTCTTGTTTGGGCAGCATTACTATTATGTTTTAAGTTGCTACCGCAAAAAGATGCTAATTAAACGAAGCCGAAAGTGCATTTGGTTTTCCCTTGCCTTATTTCTGACGTATCATCACTTTCGCTGATGTCATTAACCGTGAACGAAAAAGAAGCAAAAAGTTTTTTGTTTGTATTTACATGGGGCTCTCGAATGCCAACTAATAGCTGACTTTCTTGTATCAAATTAAATAAAATATAAATTGTGCACAAATTTTGAACTTTTCATGCAGCAGACTGAGGTGCATAAGTTTTATGAAAATTTATTAAAAAAAATTAAAAGCACAACTTCTAAAATAACTACTAAACCAGTAGCCACAAGATTGTAAAAGCTCCAAAAAAATTGCAATTTTACACCAACCAGAGCAGCAGAAAGCACAACTAAACTGTTATGGAATGAAAACGCAAGTTACTTTTCTTTTCTTAGACTCTTGCTACTATAAGCATTTGTACAAAATAGTATAAAGGCTTTTATCGACAATATTTTGCATTCTCCTTCTTAGGAACTGGAGTGGTCTTTATAAAATTGCTAAATTGTCAAAATTCATTGATTTAAATACAATACACTAAACAAAATATGTCAAAATTAATAAATTATACTAAGTGATCCTTACGTAGGGAACACCATGAAGAGTAAGGTATAAATGCTGATAAAAAATCGAATTTATGGTTTTTTATGAAGAAAACACATGAAAAATAATAAAATCTTCAATCACCTTTACTAAGTTTGGACCACGTTAGTTGACGCTCTAGGCATCCTCCAATATCACGACTTTCACGAAAAGTGTGCGTTTGCAAAATGGTGTGTAACTTTTTTTTATTACCACGAAAACATAAATGACTGTTAAAAGTGACCTGGTACCTGATATTTAGTGGACGGGTTTTCCCGACTACAATATTGTACTTTTGTTCTTATTGGTGCTTTTCATACATTGGTTGTTTTTAATTATGTTGGATTTCTTCTTCTTACTCTTCAAAGCATACGTTAGTTGTGTACATTTATACAGATTTGCTTTAGTTTATTTATAGAACTATACGGTAAGGCAGGTGAACGCGGCTTCCCATTGTGACAATTACGTGCGGCCGTAATTTTACTTGTAACCTTACGAATAGCTGACTTCCCATCTGATAATATTTCCGATAGTAAATCGGTTTTAATAGTTCTACAATTGTTCACCACAGGTAGCCATTTATATTCTTCGACTTCGCGAATAAATGTTAGGCCATTGGTTCAGTTTTTTTAACCTCGGTCGCGACGTAATATACCTCATCAACAGATTAAAGCTCAACCGCAATGCGGTGATCATTTACACAAAATCAGCGTAATAACCACTTCCCGTATGCACATGTGGTTCACTTATTCACTTAAACCATGTTTCGCGAACTGTCCTTCTTTGGACTTCCTAGCTACACTTCGTTCTTAAAACGTGGCGGCTTTTTATTCAAAGCTTATAAAATATAAAGTTTAAATTCCTAACATACTCTTCACATAAAAAAAAATAAAAAAAAACGTTAAATAATAATTTCAAAAAATTTTCCTCTAAAGAGAACAAAATTTAAAAAAAATGGAAAAAGAAATAAAAATCATTAATTAATATATGTAATGTATCCAAAAAAAGCAGCAATAAGCCCCAAAAACAATAATATTAATCGTGGCGACTTTCTTAAATTCCAGCCAACAAAATTAATTGCCAACTTTATTAAATTCCAGCTAAGCAGTTTGTGTTCACATTGTGCCTTTTTTATAACGCGGCGAATCATCTGTCCTTGACTCGCTGAACATTCAAGAGAAAAAAGAAGAAGGGTTTTATATAATTCATGTTATATACCCATCATTTGAAAAGGTTTTGAATTAGATCTTAGATGCATCGTGTCAAAGATCAGTCCCGTGAACGTATTTAACACTAAGTAATATTTAAGTCGAATGTGAAAAAATATCATCGAAGGCGCTATTAAATTTAGTTGAGGTATTTGGCATTCGCATTGTCTAGTTCGATAAGACTTCAAAATTTACTGCTATTTGCGATAGCTATGATTTATTTTAATGAGTTGCCGCGTTTGCAAAATAAATATATTGGCATATATAGCGAAGGCTTGGCAATCCTGGAAAATAGCAAGTAAACTGGCATCAGCCGATATATTGTTAGTGCAATGTACAATTATTTACAAATTTTGTATATATAATTTTAAGATTTCAATTTCAGTAAAAACAAAAACTTCGTATTGCATCGTAAAATTGTTCTTTAAAGGAATATCGTTTTTAAAAACGGAGAAGCAAACAGACTCACTGCCCAGTTCAGTAAAACAAGCAAACAAGTCAAGAATATAAGTGAGAAAAGCCAACGATAAAATCAATTGATATACAGCGACGTAAACGCCAGCGCAGCAGAAGAATAAAAAAGTCTAAAAATATTTCTTGTTGTATTCTAAAGAGGAAATTTCGCATAAAAAACCACTACAAAGTCATCATAATTAATTGGATATAGCGTTGATAAAATTAAAAAAAAAATTTAAAAGAAAAAGCAAAAAGCAAAAGCCATGGTCTTGAAAGTGTACATTAGTGGTATGTCTGGTAACAAGGAGGTAAGTGTTACGATTTGTTTTCTGAAATATAACCTTCAATGTGTGGGCGTGGCAGCGCAATATTAGTTTTGTTTGTGAAACCAATAATTTTCGTAGTATAAGTGCATATATGTGCATACATGTATATCCACTTCCGAAATAAAATTTGCGAGCGGACTACCTAAATAATCAAACCTGAATATATATATAGCTATGTATACATATGAATACCTTTTTATATATATATACATATGAATATATATGAATATATATATATCTATACAATGAACATATATATATATATATACATATATGAATGCATATATATATATATATAAAAATACATATTATATATATATATAGATGGGTGGGTGGTGTATTATGATGATAATTAAGTCCCTACAATAGTTATCATTTTTCATTAAATATACAATTTGTTTTTGTTTTCATGAAAGAACAAAAGCTTGATAGCAGCATAAATGTGCCACATCACTCTTCGAATATTTAAATTCCGGTAGCGATGTATGTACACATAAGAATTACGAAATATGATTTTAAAAGGTTTTATATCATTGATTAATTGAAGTGTTAACGATTCTTCTTCTTTTATTTTTCTGTATTGCTTGAGGTATATTTATTCTTCAAACTGAATCGATTCGATATATTCTATGCAATCAATTAGTGGATTTTGATCGTCAATAAAATGCAATATATCGTTAGTTTACACGAAATAGAAGTCATAGGACGTAAACAGATGAGGTGGTTAAGTATACAGGGTGGTGGCGGTTAAAACGGAGATATTTTTGATAGATCGTCTTATTGGATACATAATCGAGTTGATATCGTTGCTCTTTTATTTTATTCACATCAATTTTCAAAGCCTCACATGTAGTACGGTTAAGGCAGTCAATGTTTGCACAGAAAAAGAGGAGTTTGCAAAAACTTATTAAATGTTAGCTGGCAATGAAAGGGCATTTTTTCTCGAGAAAATCGTTGGTTCGTTCGCATCAGCCATCAAATTTAACTACAAAAATCGAATTTTTAGAAAACATTAAAAGTCTTAACTCACACGTTGAAGTTTATCAGATTATTATATCTCTCTCGACTCGTGACGTAATCAATTTTTGAGCAAAGCCAAATTAAAAAAATGAAAATTGGATTTTTGAAAGTTTTTGTTTAATTTTAATAAATCGGTTTTCCTATTTCTATTTAAACGGGTATTTATAGTTTGACTACATTTTCTTATATCTTGCCTATGTATATATGTACACATGTATACGAATTACTACACAAAATGTAAATACTTTCTTATATCCACTTTCGAATAATTTATCAAACCTTCCCAATGCCCGGCGTATAAGCAAAGTGAATCACTCTTCTATCGCCTTTTCTGCCATCTTTTATTAACATAAACTGGTAGTGATTCACTGAGTAATTAACTTTTCGTTTTTTGCTCGCATGATTTTAATTTGTGTACAATGAACGAATCGAATACAATTCGATATTTTGAGAGAAAAAAAAGTTTCTTTAGAAGCAACACTGTGGTTAACTAATGTCGGCAAACCATGTCGTGTACGTGATCTTAAACATTTATTATTCGTAGATTTTATTATTTACATATTTGCAAAATGACAATGGGGCCGAATCTTGATACTTGACGAATAATTAAGAATTTTAAGTAACGCTGAGAAGCCGCTTGTTCGTCAAGTTCGGTACACATTGGCATTATTTTGTTACTTTGGATTTGCAGGTGAAAAAACGCCAGCAGCGCGTCCTTATGATACTTGACAGCAAGAATATTCAGTATGAAGTCATTGATATTACAGAGCCCGGACGTGAAGCGGATAAGGAATTTATGCAAAACAAGTCGACCAGCAACGGGGCAACGGTTAGTGATCCGGAGCCACGGCATGCGCTGCCACCACAACTCTTCAATGAGGAAGATTATTGTGGGGACTACGATGCCTTCGATTTGGCAAATGAAATTGATACTCTCGAGCAGTTCTTGAAGGTGGCTCCTGCAGACATTACAGCGGTTTCTAATGCGCAAATCGAATTAAAACAGGAAAATGGCGAAGCTAACGATGATGGTGGCGAGAATAAGGAGAACGAAAGCACCGAACATAATAAGGAAGATGAAAACGCTGAGAAGCCAGAGGTTTGAATTTATTCCTTATTATTTTTTCAGACACTTTATGCAAGCAGGCGTTTTTTTTTCTATATATATAATTTAAATCTGAATTTGCAAAACAAACAAAACTACATCATTACTGGTCATTATTCACAACAAACACAGCTGTCTTTTAAGGGTTTCGGTAACATAGTCCTTTCATTATTACAATTACATATGGCCGCAGTTAATCTGCGGAAAGCATTTGTTACATCCTTAACATAACATTTTGGTATTTTATTTTTTGTGCTACACTTTATTTTTTACAGTTTTTATTATTTATTTCCTTTTTTATTAATTTCTATTTTATACTCCATTCCATGCGCTACACTTATTTTTTATATAATTTCTTAATATTTTGTTGATGTTTGTATAAAACCAAGTAAAAAAAAAAAAGGAAAGAGCGCTAAAGACAGATTTAAACTTAATTGTAAACGCAATACACGCATACGCAACCACACGAACTCATTTATTTACATTATATCCGTTCAACGGACGCAAAGTTATCTACAAGTTTTAACAACTACATATATCACATACCCATCTTTCGTATCTGTTTATCTATTTATCTATTTATCTATCTATGTATTTTGAATTCACATAAGCAAAACAAACTCACATACATGCATAAATTTATGTAATGTTTAATTAGGCAGCAATGTTTTTAACAAAGAGCTAAACACAACCATATGTATATGAGGATAATAATAATAATAATAATAATAATAATAATAATATTAATATTAATATTAATAATAATAAAATTTGTATTTTGAACAAGACAAACAACAAAAACAGCAAAAGCAGAAGAAAAAAAAAACAAAAAACTAACATACATGCATTAATTGAAAAGCATAAAGAGCAGAGTTATTAGTTATGAATTGTTTTTCGTTTTTTCCAAGAAGATTAAAATTTCTTGTCAATAATCTGAAGAGGCATTCGATTGTTTTTTGCAAATCAGCCTCGAAAAAGTTGTTTGCTTTCTTAGAGAAGGTCGTGCACCGGAATGAATCAAATTCTAGCTAGAATGGCGTGCTAAAAATGCTTTCCATGTAATTGGGGTGAACCTGTTAAACCAGTAAGCCAATAAAAACTCTAATTGTAATTGTGCTATCGAATATTCGCGCTCTCTCCTAACTTTTATAAGCTGTGTGTCTTTCTTTCTCTGCATGCACATAATGTAATATTCAGTGTAATCGCTTACAACGTTCAACTTTACGCCAAGCAGCTGGTAAAGTGATCTTAGTAATGAAAATTTCCATAAAACTTTTAAAGAACAATGAACGAATCGATGCTTCCACTGATAAGGACGACAACAACGATGACGAACAAAGATCACCTATCAACAAAATTAAAAATGAGCCAATGAGTGGCGCGACAATGCCGGCTGCCTCAACTGAAGGTAAACGTAACTTTTCTAATTAATAATATGTCACTATAATAATAATTGTTACGAAAAAGTAAATGGCGAAAGTACAATTATGGTTACAAAAGATTTGGTAGAAACAGCGGCAGCTGAAGTTTTCATAGGAGAAGCGCAGAAGGTACGTTCATTGAATACGCAAAACGTGGATTAAAAATGAGACGCTTTTTGAATTTTTATATTCAACTCTCATTGCTTAACTGTTCTTGCAGTTGTTTTCTTTCGCAATTATGTCAAGTTAACGGAAAATCTTATCTACAATTTATTCCCTACTAACGATGCATGAATTATTTGTTGTACGAAAATTGTTAATCTAAAGCATACCTTTATTCCATTCCTCAATCCATCCATCAACAATTCCAATAAGAAAGGCTATTGCATTAGAAAGCCTATCGTCAGGATGCACATCTAATGCCCATTTAATGGGAACAAATCAAAATTTAATTGATTCTAATGAAAAAGCTAATGATCAAGAAGCAAAAGCAGAAGCAGAAGCAGAAGAAAACTTGAAACCGACTAAAATTAATAATGAGGAATCATTAATTCAAGATACAATAAACGAAGAAAATCTTCCAACGAGAACAAAGAGCCAAGAATATCAATATTTATATGAAGAAGATGGTAAGACGGAAAATGGTAGATTTTTACCAATCGATTGCGAAAAATCACAATCAGATCTCAAATACAGGGACCAAATAAAAGTTACAAAAAGTGACTTAATTGTTGATAAAGGAACTGGGGGTGATGGCGACAAACTAACTCATAATCAAGAAAATTTGATTGGTCCGCAATTAGACAAGGACTATGAAAATGAAGTGCTTGAAGAAGGTGCCGAAATTATGAACGAAGCGCCAAACCAAAAACAGGAAATGGGAGAGAAAATACAAGATAGAGAGTAAATGAAACCTAAAGAAAATCATCATAGAAATCGGAAAGACAAAGCAGCGCAAACTGATGAGGATGCTGCGAAAGAAGAATAAGAATACAATATAAAATCATATCAAAACCTTAACAGAAATCACTTTAATAACCAAATTGCAGAACCAGTAAGTAACAGTATAACAGTATGTATATAAATGTCCCAGGTTCATTTTTTAAATAAAAAAAAAAAAAAAAAAAAAAACAATTAAAAAAATAGAAAGCTTTCATGCCCAAACTATACATCGTATTGAATATTGGCTTTCCTGTCTTAGAAATTATCCTTGTAAATAATAGTTAAATCGATAACCGGAATAAACTATTAATGACAACGAATGCACAGACAAACATGTACGTTTCCTATTTAAACAATGTTTCTTTTTCTTTCAATTTTTAACATTAGCCATAGCCCGCCTCCCCATTTTCTCAGATTAAGCAGAATACCACAAAAGATATAATGGAAGAATTTGTTAAAAGCAAGCGAGAGGAAGCAGCATCAAATTAAGATAACCTTTAATTGTGCGTGGAGCGTATTTATAAATTATCTTCAGTTCTTTTCTTTTGTTGTTTTCTGAATTTGACTATATATTGAAATAATATTACTTTTTTTTTATTACAAAAACTAGTAAAAACCGAGTATGTATTGTTATCCGTTAAATTTACAACACACTTCTTAAATTCTTATACACGATTTCGGAGAGAGGGAAAAGGGGGATTCTTCTTGTCTATGGAGTAAGGAGAAAAAATAAATTTGACAATTGTTTACTGATGCAACAGCATGTACGATTTGATATTGGTGCGAATGCATAGTATCTTCATTACTAAAAAATATAGGAGGGTATTAGTGGGGGTGTTTCGCGCATTGGTATTGTTTGTTTTTATTGCTTTTTATTCGGAATTCTCCTCTTCGTCGGAAGTATCGGTCGGATAGTCACTTAGACTCTCTTGTTGGTCGTTATGCTCAGGTTCCGACTCGCTTAGATCCCATTGAGGATGTTCGGTAGGTGGTGCCGGAGCTTTTTGTACATCTAACTTCAGCTCCTGTTGTTGGTCCATACCCAAATATGAATCTATTGAATTATATTTATATATATACATAAAAATATTTAAAAAATTAAGGAATTGAAATGCTATTTCTTTTGTGATTACCAGAGCGGAGACAAACGGTGAAAGTGTAGACACCAGGCCATCGTGGAGCTGTAAACTTCAATTGTATCTCCTCCCTTTCCACCAAATTTGTTACATAGTATGGTGCGGTCAACAATGTACGTGATTTACGATCGCAGATGTAAGTCCACCAGTATTCCTGTTTTTCTTCTGGAAAGAAGGGACAATGTACAGTGTGTGATATGCGGGATTTGCCTTCGAACTTTTCGCGCTTATTTAATTTGGCTTGAAGTTTTTCCCATTCCTCATCGTCATCGTCAACCGTTAGTGAAGATATATTTTTCGTTTGCTTATCGTTTTCATCTTCGCTGCCCGAAACCGAATCTTTCTCATCCAAATCACTACCATCGGCATCAGAATCGGCCTCGGAGTTCAACTTGGATTGCTCTTGCATGTCAGTGTTACCACTAGCAGCAGCATTTTTCGGCGGATTAGGTTTTCTTTTTTGATTGGATCCTGGTTTCTTGCCACCTTTTCCACCTTTGCCTTTACGCATTTTACTCCATGGAGCCTGCTTTTTAATTGGCGCTGCGCCAACGCCAACCCCGTCGCCCTCTTGCTCTTCAACGCGCTCTTCATCATCTCTACAAAACAATATAATATTTATTTTTTAAAAATTTAAATACCTTTGTTTTCCTCACTTGATACTTTGCTTTTGTGGCACCTTGGAATTTCCGAACAATGTTTTCATGTCTTGACGTATTAATGTAACGGTCACAGTGACAATAGCTCCTGCCGTTACGACGTTCGTGTTTTCATCATCTATAACTTCGCAACGTATTGAAAAGTCGACCAAAGGCATTTGACCCAGAACTTTCATGACATTTTCGTACTCAAAATCAGGTAAGCTTTTAAGAAGATGCCGACTCTCCTCAGATGATAATTGGGCAAATTGTTGTAAATTTTTTATGTGTCTTTTTTTGTTCATAAAGTATAAATGGTCTTCGGTAATGTGCGGTAACTGTAAGAGCGGCGACTTAAATTCCCAGAGTGCTTGTATAATCATCGGTGACATCTTCATACAATTTTCAATTGTCTCAATACTGGGTAGACGAGGAGCACGACGAGCATAGGCGAGCATAACAATCTGATGCACACAAGAGACCATTTCCTGCACCAAATAGGGGCATTTTTTTACAATAAACTGTCGATCCTTTTCCAATGTTTCCAAGTTCAGAGGTATACGTGAAAGGTGGGCATGAAGTATGGCTCGAGTTTTAATAGAGTACATACGACAGAGGGGATGCTCTTTGCATTTTTCATTAAGATTTGGCAGTTGGCGTATCAGCTAGAATATAAGAAATTAGTTATCTTAATTTTTGGAGTATAGTTTCATACTTACCGCCGGCACTTCCTCATTATCTGACTGTCGTTCGATTACTTGTGAATTATGACGTTTGTCAAACTCTAAACTAGCGGCCAGCACCATTAGAGCTCTTTTAAGTAACATATGTGGAGTTTTAAGTATAAAATGAAAATACATATGCGATGTATTCAAGAGTACTTTGTCTCCTGAATAGCGGATAGAACGATACCACCACATACCAACTACAGAAGGTAAAGCTATCATAAAGACCAGTGCATATAAACCTAGAACCAATACAGAATTCTCTTTCTCTACGATCCATGATGGCAATGCGATTCCAAATGACATGGCTCCCGGGCCGTCAGGGTTACCATATTTTTCATAGTTGGCCTTTGCTACTTCATCTGTAAGAGCTTGGTAGGCCTTCGTAAGCATCATAAAAGCTTTTTCATCACCTGTTTCCTTATCCGGATGCAAAACAACAGACAGTTTGCGGTAAGCTTTTTTAATTTCCGCCATTGAAGAAGTCGGTTCAATTTTCAAAATCTCGAATGGATCGAAACTGGCCATTTCATAGTCAAATTGTGAAACACGATAAGTTAAAAAAATCAACAGAATCCATCCTAGTACTAAGATTGCTTTAACAAGAACGGATTTTAAAGCTCTGTATGGATCAGCTGAGGCCAAAATGGTCTTTTTCTTTAAGCAGTCCGAACATTGACACTCCTGCTTCAGTTTTTCGGGATCTAAAAAGAGAAATAATCTTTAATCTTTTAATTTCTTTCGTGATATGTATGACATTTAATAAAATGTAATGCGTATAAATAAATCTTCTATAACTGTTTTGCATTCCCGTAAAAAAAACTGGCTAAATTAAGAAACTTTGTGGAAGTATGTATTTTTACGGGGGCTATGTAAAAATATGTATACTCGTCAAGTTCTTTATTCGCGTTTCGATGCATATGAAGTACACTCACAATTCCTTAAACTTTATTTAGATTGATCGAGCAGTGACAGCAACAGTTTCTCTATTGTCTTGATCATAAGTTTTAAAGTAAAAAACTGGAATGTAACACTATAAAAAGATGTATTAACCAGGCCTTATCATCGGTTTGACCCAATTCTGGTTTACAAACATATCCGCGCTGTTTGCTCACCTTCTTTCTTTTTGCGTGGCCAAGAGTAAATTGTTGTAGGAATCAATACCAAAGCCAAAAACGACAAAATAAAGTAATAAAAAGTTCCACCGCTCTCATCATATTGAAATTGCTGTCGAGCCATGGTTTTGCTCCACTGCAAACTTAGTTCGGTTTATTTTGTATGGTTGACAAGAATACTTGTTGAACACGTTAAATTGTCGGCAGAATGAAACGGAATAACTTTGATTCTTAGTGACACCGATGTTAATTAATCCTGTTAAAAATTTGTTCAATTTTATTGTATTAATTGATTGTTTAAATCTTTTCCATTTAATTTTTCTACGAAGTGTTTGAACGGTAAACTCTTTTTTTCCTAGCACGGCAGTTTCTATTTTTTTTTTTTTTTTTTTTTTTGTACACGTCCCCTATAGCGTTGCCAGTATTGAAGTAATACAGTCTATCATAAAATGTAGTTATAGTGTGCATATTAATCAAGTATTTCCTAATCATCGTGTAAAGTTGTGGTATTTTTGAAGTAAAGTATCAGAAAATTGCAATGAAGTACTCAACATTAATCAATCCACTTTTGTAGTTGATATGATATTGTATTTTAAAAAATGCAGCTGATTTATAAAACAGAAATGTACCTTGTACACTTAAAAATAATCCATCTGGCAACCTTCATTTGATATTACAATAGTATAAAGTAAAAAACCAAATAACATATGAAACAAAATGTGGTTGTTCACTCTGAAAACGATTGCCGTCGCGTTTGCAATGAATACAAATAAAATAAACAAATCGAAATTCAATCAACATTTAACACTTAATTGATAATAAATTAAGAAAACGGAGCGAAAAAATATTATAAAGAAAATGTGTTCCAGGAAAGTTCAGTGCATTTATTTAGATGTAAAAAATATTAAAATGAAATTTAGTGGTACCACGGAATACGGGTGACCAGATTAGTTAATGGTACCATTAACAAGTTGAAGTGTTAAAATGGCATTACGAAATAGGTAAAGTAAATAAGCAGATAATAAATAATTGCAGCATTCGTCCGCTAGATGTGTTTGTTTCAAGTTTTGCTTATTGCAACTCTAACGGCATTGCCCTTCGTTACCGAAGGGTATGTAAGTTGATATGCAGTTGACGAGTAGCACGCCATATTTAATTTTTGTGCTGGAGAAAAGGCAAATTTTCTTGACTTAGGAACTATATTTCTCCTTGCATTTTTACAACCTGCTCAAAATTTTCCGTGCATATTAAAAACGAAAACTCAACATATAACGGTGCGACGAAAATCTTAAGAAATTGCACAATAATATTTTAATAAGAAGGTTTGTATTCTCTTCTGATTTTTTTATTAGATACTTCTTGTTGTTAGTGTTTTAATGGCTATTCTCATTGGTTTGTAACATTATTTGGTTCTGTGCGATTTACAATTATGTGATCATAATGTATTTGGAATTAATGTTAAAATTTAGGGAGTAGTTTAAGAAGCATCAATCAGAATAAATTAATTTAAAAAAATATTCAATATACAATTCATAAATTGTCGATCATAAGTTTTTTCTAATTGATTGTGTATTTGCATTTCTTCTATTTCAGCGCTGCCAGAATGGCATATTATCAAATACAAAGTTTAGATGATTTAAAACAAGTTTACGCAGATGTCCAAGTAGTTCATGTGGCCAGTGATGATGTCGGTGTCAGTAATCCAAATAGACCACAGGTTCATAGTTGTTTTCCACTAACCCACTAATACAATCTGTTTTTGAAATTGTGATATTGATTATTAATGATTTTTAAATTATATTGCATGTTATTAAATAGGCATGTTTTGAAATATGATTTGAAGAAAAGGATACAAACGTATACGTGTTATCTTTATCAATTACAGCAAATTGTTTTGGATGAGAGTCAACAAATTCTTTTGCAAAATGATGGACAACAGCAGGTAGTGTATCAGACCCCCCAACAGCAGTCGCAATATCAGCCCCCGGCAGCGGGCGCTCACTACACTATTCTTGGAGAAGATATTAATCAACAGCAACAGCAACAACAACAGCAACATCAACAACAACAGCAAGTGTTGATGCAGCAACAACAGCATCAAGTTATGGAACAACACCAGCAGCAGCCGCATCAAATTCAAAGCTATCAAATTCAACAAGAAACCCAACACATGCAAGTAACCGATCATCAAATGCAACATATCCAGCCTCAATCGCAGCAGCCGCAGCAAATTTATTACACCACCGAACAGTTGGTACAGCCAAATGCTATTGTGCAGCATTCTCCTCATGCTCAGCAGACACAAGCACAGCAACAAAAAAAAGTTTACATTCAGCAACAACCACAAACGTTGCAACAGCAGTTTCAACAGACTCCTGCTCAACAACATCAATTAATACACCAACCGCAAGCGCCGCAGCAGCAGCAACATATTCTCCAAAGCCCCCAACACACACAGCAAGTTCAAGTCCAACACCAGGTTTCACCCCCTGCTCAGCACCAGCAGCCACCACAGCAACAACAAATCATCTATAGAATGCAGACTCAACAGCCAACTGCACAGCTGCAACAACAAACTCAACTTCTGAGTAATACTCATGTTATTGTTCAACAGCCTTCTGGACAACAAGTATTGATCCAACAGCCGCAACAGCAGGAAATCATTATGAGACAACCTATGGGTCAGCAACGTATACTGTACAATAATCGTGTTTTATATTCCACACAGCAACCACCTCAGCAACAGCAACAGACCATTTTGCATCAATCACCACAACATCAACAGCAACAGCAACACATACAATTGCAAACCAGTTCAATGCATCATACACAGGCCCATTTGGTGCAGGCCAGGGTTGCGCAACAACAACAACAAACGCAACCACAGCAAACAACAGCGCCTTCTCAACAACAACCTCAGCAATTGCAGCAAAATGTTGTTTATCATCAGATACAAGTGCAAGGTAATCCATTACAAAAGAGCCTTCAAGGACAATCTCCTGTAAGCACTCAAATTGTCCAGCAACAGCAGCAAGGGCAGCAGCAGCACATACAAATTCAACAGCAACAGCAGCAACAACCACAGCAAACGCAAATAATGAATCCTTCGCCAAATCAAAATCCGTCTACCACATTAATACGTGCAGCCAGCACTCGGGGAGGAAAGACAGGTAGAGGAGCAATGGGAAGCACAATGATTGCTCGGATGCCTGGAGTTCCAGGAGTTCCGCGAGCGGAAATACGTCCCACTTTTGCTGCAGCTACAGGTGGTGGGCCGGTAACCACTGCCCAAGTGCTACGGACGCCACGTCCACGTTGTAGTACTTCAGCAAATACTCCACCTCGAACTCGTGGAGTTCGAGGACCGAGAGGTGGAGCAACAATTGTCGCCGGGCGAAGCGCTCAAATATCCGTGGGAGCAACTCAAGTGGTAAATAACTCAAATCCTTTAACCGGCGGAGTAGCTCAACAGGGCAAGATTATACCACAAGGAATGTCAGGTCAAGGCATTCGACAAATATATCGTACACAACTGGGTGACAACAATAATGTTTCCACACAACACCAACAATTACACTTGGTGCAATCTCAACCTCAGACACGTATCGCCACTACTACTTCCCGATTTCGATCACCACCCATTACCAGCGATCAATCACTTCAACAATCTCCCCAAACACCATCAGCTTCAACGTCAGCAGCCAGCGGATCTGGAGGAAATTTTGAATTGGACTTAGAAGATAGTATTCAAGCTGTATTCGTAAAAAAAGATGGTCAAAAATCTATAAACCCTGTCCTCGCCAATAGTCAAATGGGCGGGACAACACTAACGACGTACTATGGTGCCAAAGATGACGACGATAATCGCATGGTTAAAATGCAGAACGGCACCTGCATGACTTTGGCTGAATACAAAAAGCGAAACGCAGGGACTCAGAACATACAGAACCCAGGAATGAAAGCTTTGCATCAAGCGCCGGGTGGGGCGAAAATATCACTACCGACGGCTGGACAGTCAATGCACGCCGTGCCCGTTGCCCGTGTAGCTCCACAAAAACATCAAACTAGCTGCGAACAGCAACAGCAGACTCAACAAGCAACACAACCTACGGCAGCAGTGGTTGCACCGGCATCTTCTGTTCATCAGACTTCCCACAACAATTATGAAATTCAAACGCAACATGTGTTGCAAAACAGGAGCGGACAACAAATGGCGGAGAAAGATCGCAATAGCGCCAAAATGTTAGTTATACTTGTTTCAGGGGAGCAGCGATTGATCACGTTTACTTTACCAAGGGAGTCATGTACTGTTCAAGATTTGCTTGAACAGGTCGGCGTGCCATTCGATAGTAATACTACTATACAATGTGTAGAAAATCCTGGAGCGAATATTGATTTTGTAGTCACAGTGGGCTTTTCAGTACAAGAATCTGCTAGCGAATTAATTTCACGAGCAGAACAAAGTTTACAAATGAGTCGCCAACAGGAGAGCATGGCCCAACATGGTGCCGCTACTACCGCAGCGAACGCTCCTAACGTAAACAATGCAGTTTCAGGTAACAGTAGCCAACAATCTAGTTCGTCGGGCTTGAGTAGCACCTCTTCCACGCCTACAGGAATTACACAACAAGATGATCTACCGAAAGACAGCACTTCCAAATCGACGGCAATTGCTAGTAAAGGTGAAGAATTACCACAGCGAAAGTTAATCCAAGGTTATTACGCGATTTGTCAAAGTTGTGGCTTTAGTGGTTATGATCATGCTAAATGTGAACGATGTAGAAGAGTGTTTGTGGAACCTCCAAAAAAAGTACCCGTTAAGCAAGCTGCAACTGGTTCAACTGCATCAAATTCTCCGGGCAACGCTGAAAATATTTCAAGTACTTCTGCCAGTCAAGTTGATAAAAAGAGATCTGCAGAATTGGTTGTACAAAGAGGTAAAACTAGTCTCCAATATAATGCCAATATTTCAAGTTCGCGAGGACGAGGAGCCGTCCAAGCTGTACGAGGACGCGGTACGCGAAGCGGTCGCAGACCTGCAGAGGTTGAGCCTGTTATTCTTACACTAAGCAGTGACGAAGATGATGATGAAGTTTCTAATAAGGGAAATTCTATTGTGAGTGCATTTAAAATGTCGTTTAATTTCTAATTTGTATGCAGATTTCATTTGCAATAGGTTTATTTATACTTATTAATTCATTTCAGCTAAGCGGAAATGTAGTTAGTAGTACCAGTACTTCAGCTGTAGCATCTTTCGCAGCCTATAAACCATTGCCCTTTGAAAGTAACATACCAGAGAAAGACGAATCTCTTATATACACTGGTAAACTCAAAAAGCCCTATATTTTAATAAAAAAGAAAGTGTATGTGATTAATGGCCCTTACGTTGTATAATTAAATGTAGCTTTTATAACGTGAGTTGGCAATACTATTCAGCAAATTAAAATATTTGGTCGCTTTTTCCATTATTAGCCGCTAGATGTCTCCAAGACCATGATATCGTCATTATTCAGTGAACAAAAAAAAAAAAAAAATGTAATAATAATAAAGTGGGGACAAAAAGGAATTAGAAAGTTGCAAAAGCATTTCAAATAAACAAATCTATATTATAATGGAGTGTAACGGTGTGCATTCAAGAAGTTGAAAAAATTTATTACAAAAGAGTTTGCAGAAAACGAATTTCATTTCCTGTATTGCGTTTTACTTGTGCTTTTGTTAACACGTTTTCTTTTTCTTTGCACTGTTACAGACTTCAAACGAGGGGATGTAACCGACCTTAGTGATTGCAGCGATCAATTGAGTACCACCCTATCTTGTAGGATTATTCGTTTAGGTACCTATAGTTTCGAACCTAGAGAGCCGGTAATTATAACATCAAAAGGCATACATATTGTGGCACCTTTGGAAGCAAACACCAGTGAGGTGTGCACTCTAAATATTTACACTAGAGAGGTGATTAAAATCGTAGCACATTTTTCAAGAACAACAGAATCTACGTTATGCTTTTATACCTTACGCAAATGCGCTCAATACATCAGAAATGCTTTGAAAATGTCCGATGGCGCAGCCCCAATGGATGGAGGTTAGTTTTCTGTTGAGTTTTAAGATTTCACATAGTCTGGATAATTAAATTACACTTTTTATAGAGACATATTTTTCGGCGAGTGGTCCTTCTCAAACACGGAAAATTATTTTGCAAATTGATTCTATTGGTGACCAGGCCCAAAGCGTTATTCGTTCCATATGGGACATTTTAGAAGAAGTCTCTTTGGCAGATGCACAAGTTTTGATACAGCGTGCAACTGAGTCTGATCGCAAATTTGCTGATAGCAAACAAAACTGGTAAATAAAATTTATACGCAGGCTTAATAACAATAATTGATTGATTACATTTTAGTGAAAGTAATCCGACTACAACACAATTGCAGCCCAACGACATACGACAGCTATTGATTTATCCACCCGGAAAAGGTGGTATTTCTATTAATACTGAAGATTATTTGTGTTTGGCAACTGATCAGTATTTGAACGACATTATAATTGATTTCTATTTAAAATGGTTGCACGATAACGTCATTCCAAAAACTGAAAAGGATCGCACTTTTATATTTAGTACATTTTTCTATGAACGCTTAACAACTTTTACACGACATACAAATCCCGACAAGGATGTGAAACAAACCGCCGCGCAGAAAAGGCATGCTCGCGTTCAGAATTGGACTAAAAATGTAAATCTATTTGAAAAAGATTTTATAATTATTCCCATCAACGAACAGTCCCACTGGTTTTTGGCTATCATATGCTTTCCAGGACTTAAAGGTCCAGTCACATTTGACACTCATATTCCAGTTGAATTGCAGCCAATTAAAAAAACAAGTAAGCTAAACAGAAAATCATTTATTAAATTTATTTATTCATATTTTTCGTTTCCTAT
This sequence comes from Glossina morsitans morsitans, assembly GCA_001077435.1. NCBI lineage: Eukaryota > Metazoa > Arthropoda > Insecta > Diptera > Glossinidae > Glossina > Glossina morsitans. Next base: position 272,969 of record CCAG010020666.1, read on the forward strand.
TTATTTTCTTTCTTTGAAAGAAGGAAAAAAGGTGTCTTTGCAAATTGGCAACACAACGATTACGCCACTATCGAAACGTGAGAGTGCTAGTGTTTTGGCAGATGTTTGCGGTGTAGGGGACGACGATAGTGAGAGAGATGAAGCTGAAGGGGATGACAGCGATCTGGCTTCCGAGGATAGCGATTATGACAACTGTAGTTCCAATGCTCCGAATAATTCGCAGAGTAACGCATCCGGTTCGTCGACGGGTGCAAATAATACCACATCACAGCAGCCCATCAAACAACCTCTAATTTTAATATTTGATTCGTTGGCTGGCGCTTCACGTAGTCGTGTTGTCGCCACATTACGAGACTACCTGAGTTGTGAGTATAAAGTGAAATTGCCAGAGATATCTGCTCACACCTTTAACAAGGATAACATGCCTGGCCATTGTGTGAAGGTGCCTCAACAGAACAATTTTACGGACTGTGGCTTGTATTTGCTGCAATATGTGGAACAGTTTTTCAACGATCCCATACGAGATTATCGCATTCCAATAAAGCAATTGGCGAATTGGTTTGACACCATAACGGTGACCCGTAAACGTGAGGATATATCCAATTTGCTGCAAAAATTGATGAATGAGCGTAATGGACCCCACAATAGAATTTTACTACCCGATATACCCTTTCCTACGCTTAACGGCCAATTGGTTGAACCAGAGGGCTATAATATTGAATTTGAAGAGGATGAAATAGATGAAGATGATGAGGTTGGTGAAATAAAGGAAATAAATATATTGCATCAATATGATTATATATTTGCTTTAGGATGAAAGGTCCACAGTCGAATTGGAGACTGAACTATCTACAGATGATACCAGCAAAAGTAAAACACCGATTAAGATGCCGCAGGCCAGCAATAGTACTACTTTGGTGCCCACTCAAGGACGGAAAATAGTCGTAAAAAGGCGTATGCAGCTTGGCGCATGCACGGTGAACACAGATATGACTACATCATCTCACACAACCGGTACCACGACACCACCCATTGCAACAGCGCAGCGGCCGACTAGCCTCGCTAAAATACGTAAAGTGGATCCGTAATTTTACAACGTCAAGGCTGGTAACATGTGCATTGTCTATATCCAGATTCTTAGACCTTTCCACATAAATTTGATCGGCATCTTTTTTTTAACTATAATTTAAGCCCCAGTCTGTCTGCCAAATGACTCTTATTTTCTAGTGCTCTATATAAATTTAAATTTATAATAGTATTTTAATACTCCCTGTTCGTATCATTGTAAACTTAATTTGTTTTGGACAGGAGAGGACCTTCGCAAACTTTTTATATTAATGTTTTTTTACATTAGCGTTGTTAGGAACTAAATATTGTGAATAAGAGCGGAAGAACTGAAAGCGATTTTGATCGTTTTACATTTAGCGAGATAGAAACCTAACCTATTCTGTTTCATTTATTATCTTTAATTTTCCTAAGAAAAAAAAAACATGTAAATATAAAAGAACTTATATTATGATACATTTGTTTAACGCAAAGAACTTAATTATACATGTGCGACGGTATAAAACTCATCATTGATTCACCAAAATGTGGATACGATTCCTTAGCTCCAATAAAGCAAAATATATGCATTAAAAAATTTAAATCGTAGTATTGTTTGGGAAGCTTTTAAAAGACAGAAGCGACATAAGTACTCAGTAATGTTCTATTTGAAACCACCCGCCCTAAATGGCTATTGAACCTAACTGATTTGTTCTATTATCATCTGGTATGTCGTCATGCATGTATCAAGTCCTCCACATATAGACGAGCTAATTTGTTAAAAGTTAAGTAATTTGACTCTAAATCGATTATATACCATTAATCGATTTATTAATGTCAAATGAAGCTTGCATGTATGCCTATTAAAATATAAAGAAAAGTTCAAATCGCTGCCATGTATGTATAAGCAGTTTCATCTATCGAGTTGTTTGTAAATAAGAGTCAGGGTATGTGCACATAAATATACGTATGGTGTTTATTACCATGTATACTGATTACAAAGTTGGGTTAACACTAATATGGGAAATAGTGATTGCGAGGTTTTCTTATGAATGCCTATCAACATTATTGCTCTCTCGATTTTTGTTGTTATACTTTGTATTTATATAGAGAGAAAGAGAGAACTAGAGAATATCAATAAAGCATCAGCATTCTAGTAATATTCGGCAAATAGTCACGTTACTGGGGGTGTTCAAATTTGAATTAAACATTAGTTATCATGTATTGGCGGAGTGGATTTCGCAGAATTTTCATTCATATATTAACTATATTATTAAGGGAGGGAGAATCGTAATCTATAATCCATACTTGTTTCTAATAATGTGTTGTGAAAAATTATTGCAAAGCACACGCTCAAAGAAATGCATGTATTGTCTCTTTTGTCTTTCCTTATTATCGCTTCGTTACTGCTTGGTTAGTTAAACTACCCCGTTACCTTTTCATTGTTAGATCAAGACAGTAGCATTTCTATTATATTCCCCATGCATGTCCATTTAACATACATGATACGTAGAAATAGAAGCGATTATTTCATACACCGCTTATTATTTTACGCTTGAATACGTAGTACATAAGAGCGTAGCAGAATTAATATAATAACAGTCACTAATGTCTTATATGCGTTTTAATGTACATTAAGTTTAGTGCGAAGGAAGTGTTCATAAATTATGCAGTTATCATGTATATGTGCATAAGAAAACCATGTACTTCTTTAAAACATCAACCATGTATATGTACATTTTTAGGTTATAGATATGTGAAGAGAGCGTTTATTACAACTTTTCTCCGACTTATTTATTTTCTTCATTTTCTTTCTATCTTTCCTCGACAGATTTCTCGCTCTCTATCCTTCTCTTTTTTACTTTCATAACTATTTACAAGTTACAACAGAGTTGCCAGAATTTTTTACCGTTTGTTTTTCTATATATACAAAATGGATGAAAAATTTTCAAATTCTAGATAAATATAAAAGAACAATTATTGATTTAAGAATGCTTTTCGCATAAGAGAGAGACAAAGAGGTAAAGCATATAAAACCGGAGACAACTAAAAAATCAGATATCCCAACACTTTGTACAAAATTAAACCTAGTTAAATTCCATAAGCTTTTCGTGTTTCTGTTATCGTTAACAGAACGATTAATTCTTCTTGATATGATGCCGCCGTATATCATATGTTAACAAAGAAATAGCATAAAAAAATCTTTTTTTATATATGAATATACGTTATGATATACGTACGAAAAAAATAGAAATGAAAGACTAGGTAGAAGAACATATATAGCTTTTTTCGTTTTATTATTAATATCGTATTAAGGATTTCTAAATTTTATGTAAGACAAATGCTCCAATAAATGTCAGTGAAAATATTATTATCATAACTATAGTTTTTTTAGGGTAATGAAATAAAGACTCAAAAAAAAATATAAGAAAAAAAAACCGAAAAAGAAATCATACCAAGAACCGTTCAACAAAATTCTTTCCCAAACAAATAATGAGAATAGGACAACAGGTAATCGAATGGCTGCTAATTAACAGTGTTGTTAGGGTTGTTCTTAACAGAACCGCCAAATGTCATTGGAATTTATTAAGTCTAATTTTGCGTAACATATTTAGACGACTTATTATTTAATTGTCTCTTGTGTTTCTTGTAAGCCAAATAGATATTGGCAATATTGGTAATATTGGCAACCATGCCATACGATAAGTTCTTTAACGAATGTACAATGTACCAACAAACAATAAAAAAGGCAATAGTATTAATGACTCATTTGGTGAAAACAGTTTTATTGGAATTTTCTTCTAATTAAGTAAGGATGTTTTCAAGTGGGCCCAATTATACAAAGCTAAAGACCAACTTAAAATTGGCTCAAAATCGTTTAAAATTGTTGGAGAAAAAGAAGACAGAAATCGCCCAAAAATCACGTAAAGAAATAGCTGATTATTTGTCTACTGGAAAAACGGAGAGAGCTCGGATTCGCGTGGAGCATATAATCAGGTAATTTGAACGAAAAAAATTATATTCAGCAAAAGGTTATGATTCATGCGTATAACAGAGAAGACTATCTTGTCGAAGCTATGGAAGTAGTAGAAATGTACTGCGACTTAATATTGGCCCGATTTGGTTTAGTTACGCAAATGAAGGAGCTGGACGATGGAATAGCTGAGGCCGTTTCTAGTTTAGTGTGGGTGTGTCCTCGCATGCAAAGTGATATACCTGAATTGAAAGTTATATGCGATATTTTTGTGCAAAAATACGGTCCTCAATTTGCTGAAAGTGCCCGCACTGCTACAGGAGATCATCGTGTTTCTGAGAAGTTAATGCATAAATTAGAACTTCAAGCACCTCCAAAGTTATTAGTGGAAAAATATTTAATTGAAATCGCTAAAAATTACAATATTGAATATGAAGCAGATCCTCAAATTATGAACGATGGTAAGGACGAAGGTAAGAGACTAACAAATCAAGTTAATGTTCGCATCGTTCTTAATTGAAAAATTATGCTCAGGGAAAGATCAATATTTGATTGATTTGTCAGATCGGAATAATTTAGGCGGCAAAGGTTCTTCAGTACCACCTCAAATGGGCTTTATAGGGTATCCTACAGTGCCCCCTTTACCCCAAATGCCGCCGCCGCCCTCCAATAAACCTTTTAACTATCCTCCTTACGCGGGAGCTAAAGGTGCAGGTGAAAATTCGAATCAATCTCCATTTAACTATAATATACCACCTACTACATCGCCCACGCAAATCATCAACGAAAAAAAGGATTTAAATACGCAATTCATAAATGTAAGTTGGTTATTATTTTCATTATTTTAAAGGTAAATTTTGCTTTCTACGTCACTGAGATACTTATATTTTCAATTTTAAATTGTATGCTTAATATTATCTAACCGCATGATGTACTTGCTTGTCAAACGTGATTGTAGGAAGAATCTAGTAATGAATTAATATCTTCAACGTCATCAACACCTATAAATTACGATGATAATGACCCGCAAGGATTTAATCAAAATGTTTCGGTATGTTTGCTAACAGTAAAAATAACCCATGGCATGTAAATCCTTTTTGTTTACTTTCAAATATGATTATTTTTAAATTTGTGCCCATTGCACGCATGTAAAAAATGTTGCATTTTATTTTGAGTTTATTTCCATTTGAAATTTTTTTGTTTGGACAGCGTTCACAAATGCACAACGATCCTCCACCAAGCTATACTTCTATTAATCGTGTTAATTTTCAGGTAGTTTTGCAAATTTAATTGTAATGCTTATGAATCTGTTTGTAAATCTTTCTTGTCTTTGTCATTCATTTTTTTTTTTTTTTTGTTAATAAATTCCGTGAATTTTTTAAATTGCAAAACTTTTTGAAATCCTTGCAGAACGTGAACAAACCAAAACCTCAGGCACGTGGAAAATTGCCACCAACTGCAAATCCTAGAGATTTACCGTCTGCAATGCCTAGAGATTTACCACCTGCAGAATTACCGCAGCTGCCCAATGTTCCTCTGGATTTACCAGATGCACCGTCAGAGGAAAAACCTGATAATGATGATATTGATTTTGATGACTTAGCTCGACGTTTTGAGAATCTTAAAAAACGAAAATAAAAGACAACGACGTCATATAAACACATATACGCATATATATGTATATATATATATATATATGTACAATTATCTATATTTGGGTATTAATTGTTACTGCTAGTAAAGTATAATTTATAAAACTTAGATTAATTTTTTAATTTAATTCATACAAAAACAAAATAAATTAAAAAATTTCCTCAGCTTCGACTACATCTTTAAGCTCAAGGAGTTCGACTAACCCTTTACCTTTAGTTTCATTACGCACCAGATCATCGATTGCTCTGTAATTTCCGGGGTCTATGAATATAGTTATTTGCAAAGTTGATTCGATCCATTCTTCAAGTTCTACACTGGCTGCCATTTTCACTATGGATTCCACTAATTTAGGACCGTTATCCTTTTTAGCAGCAAACGTAATTCTTATTTTCATACGAGATCTTTCAATAGGCATGTGCGTTTTGAGTAATTTAATGGCGTCCAAAGTCTGTTGCTTAGTATTGCGATTAGGTTTTATGGAAAAATGTGCGTCTTTCAATGATTTTTCTATTATAGTAGATGGGTATGGTCGACGTGTTTCTGGATTTACACACAAAGCTGCTACACTATTTATAATGCTATTCATTTGTGTATCCATTGCAGAATGACGTTCCTTTTCCGAGACCTGCAGTTCTCCTTTGCTTAAAATTTCTCTACAGATCTCGGTTTCGTCAGTTTTACCGAAAGCTTTTATCAATTCTTCTTTTTTCGCTGCTTGGCCCTTTGAAACGTTTGTAAAGACTGTATGCGTTTGCAACACTTCATCAATATCCTTCTCCCTGTATAAATTACAAGGTTATTAAAATTTAAAAAGACTTAAGAATTTTTTAAGAAACCAACACATTATTACGCCAGGACAATACTTTATTTTTGTAACAGGCAAGTTCGAAACGTTTGCCTGCTTTTTTCAAACGCACCACAGCCACGTTGGTCAAACGAATTTGATTTGTAGGTGTAAATATTTTCGACATGATTATAATTTCCCAATGATTTTTGTTAAATAATTTAATATAATTAATCCGAAAAGCGATAAACAATTGAAGAATTGAAATTAAATATTTCTGTGAAAATTTTGCTAATGTTTTTCATATCAAGAGAAAAGTGTACTTTATGACGAATCTTTAGTACTCAGCACTTGAACAATGATTTACATATTAGGTCGTTGTAGATTTCATATGAAACCGTTTTTCAACTTTGTATAAATGAAAATATATATATAAAAATATGAACAGATAAGCATAGATATATAAATATTATCATCATTAAAGACATACTCAAAGGGTAATTTTCAAATATTCGTGTATAAATAGATAGCCGTATTTCTGAGCTGTCTGAAAAACTTTAAACACCTTTGAAGAAAACATTGAACAATGCGTCATCATTTTAATTTAAGATAAACATATGTTGTGAAAGACACATTTTAATTACGTCGTTCTCCGTTTTCCAATGTTTGTTTCTAATTTTTGTCTGATCAAGTAAACAACTTATAGGCTTTTTAAATTATATGTAGCCCTGTCTTAAACGTGAAAAAAATGTAGTATATCTTCTGGATTTACAGCAACCAGGACCCACGAATTAACTAAGTTTTTGAAAAATTGTGGATTTGAGAGATGTGACAAAAACGCATTGGCACTATTGCGTAGGGTACATCGACAAGCGAATAACTTATCCAACAAGTACAACTTGTTTAGTAGAAAATCTTCTTAAGTATTCAGCGAGTCAACAACATATGATTCGCCGCGTTAAAAGAAAAGGCAAAACGCAGTGTTGACAATTATTTCATTTTCCAATGCTACGGTTCGCGCTGCTAAAATTAAATAAACCAAAATAAAACGCTTATTCTGGATAGCAGATGTGTTGTCATAGTAGACGCAACAAAAAAACGAGATTCTCTGTAGGTTGACTATTCTTGGTAGTAGAAGCCAAAGAATTTTTGTGGAATAGCTTTCTCGCATGAAAACCGTAAAAACATATCAAACTTTATACATACGTAAAAAAGAAAGAAAAGAAAATGGAACGTACAACATGAGACATATGTAAATAAACGCAAAGAAATAAGAAAGTAGGAAACTCTTATACGTGGTTGTAAAAAATTGTGGAACGTATCGTAAGCAGCAGTTAGAAAATAAAGGTAATTAAAATTACTGATTTAAGAAGGGTTTTCTTAACATTTTTTGGCATATCTCAATGTAGTCAAAATGACTAAACGCTATCCCAATGAATGCTTTTGTAACGCGCATCATGCAAAACAATTCCTTTTTAGGTGATTTTTACTTTAGCAATCCAATACAATGTTTAGCTACATATAAACAACTACAACTAAATCATGTTTTGACATTTGACTGTAAAACAGATTGTATCTGCATCATGCGTCAAACACGAACTGTCAAAATAAAATTTGGTTGCACTCTTTTACATATAGCTAAACGTGTAGCGAAATTTTGGAAATTTGTAAACTCTCTGCTCTCATTTGCATAACAATTAGTGGAAGTACGCTTTATATGAACGATTCCATATGTTCATATAATTGTTAATTATCACTATTCGATGAAGTTTTTCCTCTTATTTTTTTACATTTTATTGCTTGCGTTTATTATGTAAACAAAATTAATCATATGGTCGTTTCTCATACCATATAATTTGTTGCAGTAATGCAACGCAAGTTGCGGGTTGCACCACTTCTATGTATTCATCACTACGGCAATGCAAAGTATGAATGCAGCTATTGTGTTTAGTGTTCAATACACTTTTTTTTCTTTCCAATTAAGACTTGTAATTGTAAAATAACGCGAAATCTATTATATCGAACATGAAATTTTGCACTGTGGGCATTGTGGAGAATTTTGATCAAATACGGTTAAAATCTACTACCAATAATGTTATTTCTTCTAACTTCTTTTTCTGTCATTCACAGCCGAAGTTTCTCAGCTGAGTACTTAAATTTTATGTTTTTTCTATTATCATAGCAAATTCCTACTATCCACGACTAGACCTTAAAAGTGTGTGTGTAGAAGAAATATACATTTTTATATCCACCACGGAAGGACGCGGGTATGTATGTGCGAAACGCTTGTAACGCTCATAATGAGGCTTCAATATCCCCATAAAATAAATATATTCTAGATCAACAATAAATTCTGAATCGATTTAGCCATGTCCGTCTGTCCGTCCGCGTAATATCCGTAATAAATATTCTCTAGCCCTGAAAATGAAACTGTTGGCTTTAAATCTGGCAGGATGGTATTGAAAATGGCTCAAGTCGGGCGAAGTAAATGCCGACGGTACCACGTAAACATAGAGCCTCTCTCTTTCTAAAAGCAATGAAAAAATTAGTTTCTCGTTGTTTGTCAGCAAACTATAGCAAATAAAACCACCAAAATTTTCGCGTTTTAACTATAGAAGATGTTGAAGGACCTATCTGGTCTTTAAAAAGTATATATACTCTTGATCAGTTTCAAATTCGAAAGTCATCTAAGCAAGTCCGTGTGTGCGTTTGCTCACCTGTTCGTCCACTGTGTCTGTGTAATATCTGCAGTAGACATTTATCCATAAGCAAAAATGGTTTTCAAATTTGTCAAAAATATCCGAAGTACTTGCAGGCGGGTTGTTATTGAAAATCGATTGAAGAATTCACCTACAGTACAAACATAAATAGAAAGTGTCCCTACTTTTCGGCTTTCTTGCTAATCTATAGACACAATATAATTTTCTGTATATTTTACTAAAACCAGAAAAAATCATTTTCAAATCAAATCCAGTTTTTTTAGGATAAAGGTGGTACGTGTATATAAAATATCGGTTACGGTCAAACGAAGTTTTTTCTTGCTCTGTTTATACATTACACTACATGTGGTACATGTGGTAGTGCGGAGGTGTGCAACACTCAGAAGGGCTTAAGATAGACTTAGCTTTTATTATACCGATCGACTCAGAATCAATTTTTAAATCGATTTGACCCTGTCTGTCCACGTGGTATCTCTCCACGGATTTGTGTTCAAGCTGCAGATCGGAATTTTTGAGATATTTTGATAAAATTTGGTGCACAGATGTACTTTTGTCCAAGGGCGAACGATATTGAAAATGATTCGGATCGGTCCATTTTTTCGACCACTCCTCGTATAACGCTCTATTCTGAAAAGTCGTTATATGGGAGAAAATTGCAATTTTCAAAATTTTTTGGCAGAAGTAGCTAAGCAGTAGTATTTCGGCATTCTAAGTTGGTGTGAAAACTTTGAACCGGTTGTGGCAATTTTTTGAAATGGTGTAGGATATGTGATACTCGCCGTTGCCTGGCTATAATATTCTTACTAGTCTTGAGATGTTGTTGACGACTTTTTGGTTGGTAGCGCATTTTCCATAAACTTGCGAAACACTTGGTTGAAATTATATAATTTTTTCAAAATTAATAGTCATTTGCAAAAAAATTCGCTTCTCTTTTATGTATAAAATATCTGGTAATATTGTAAAACCGTTGAAATTTATTTCATAAAATTTTTCTTCATATTGTTTGGAAACACATAACGCAATCAGGCGATATCAAGTGATTAAATAAATTCGCACTCGATTTTCACTAATTACGTTGAAATGTATTTCGTTATTATGGTGCAATTTAAAAAATAGGCCTACTTGATCCAAACTCCCTCTGGCTAATTTACTAAGGATCAATTTTCATAATGAAATATTAAAATTAAAACTTTTTGGCATATAAAGGCTTATTTTTCATTAGAACCCTTATATAGATTAGAATTCAAAACTTAGACCAACGTGGTCCAAGTTCGGTACGGTTACTTTTTATGCTTAATTATTATTATGAATGAATTTTCATCCAGAAGTTTTGAAAACTTTTCCGTGTTAGCGTCTAAAAATTCAGTTCCCATAGGAAAGGTTACATGGCAAAAAATTGCCGCATCCGATCCAAAGTTTTCACATCAATTTTGAATGCTGAAATATTATTCAGCGATTTTTCTCAGAAAATAGTAAAAGTGACAATATTTTTTCATATAACTCTTCAAAATAAAGGAGAATAAGGCAGGGAGTGGTCGAAAAAGTTGTCCGATCCGAAACATCTTCAACAGGCTTCATTCTTGGGCCAAAACACGTCAGTGTTCCAAATTTCATCAAATTATTTCAAAAATTTCGACCTATACGCTGAGCACAATTTCACATGGACAGACATCAGGCAGACAAGCAGACAGATAAGTTTAGATTGGTTCAGAACATGATTCCGAAAGATGGGTCTATCTCAAGTTCTTTTCCACGTTGTGTACATCCGCGTAAACTTCGTATACCCTTTACCACAAGTTGTGTAGCGGATAATAAGTGGATGAAGTTTTACCAATATAAGCGATAGGGCGACATTCTTCTTAACGCTTTTGTCAATTAAATTAAAATCAAGTCTGTATTCATTCGAGTGTTAGAATGTTGTAGCTTGGTGTCCTGACTTACGTTCAGATTGTTTATGATTTCAATTTCAATAAGTAATTTTTGATCGAGTTACATCCATATTTAATTCTCGAGTTACCCATACTTTTTATGGGGTCAATCTTGGAAACATTCTGAATTTATTTTATTTAAATAATATTTAATATTTACACTAATTAATTATAATCTTGACGGTGCATATTATCAAAAAGGATGTATAGGTAAATAAGTAAACAAATAAAAATCATTCATTATGAATCGCTTTGCGAATCGGAATAAAAGATTTTTATTTATATACATTTATCCATAAAAATCAATTGTAAAAATATTTGTTTTTAGTAAAATCTATGAGAAATTTGGATGTAGACTCGAAAGATATATTGTGGAAAAACTGAAATGAAAATATCCGTATATGAGATTCGACTGTGGGTCTAACAACATTATACATGTGGGGAACAATGTTGTGTAGACTCAGTTTCTGCTAAGTTACTTTCAATTTCACAGATCTCGTATTCTTCCTCGCCTATTGTTCCGGTTATTGGTTGTTTTTCCTGATAGCCAGCATAGATCTCGGCGCGCTGCTTGATAATCTCTTTAATTATAACTGTAAGGATTTCGCGAGAATTTATAATCTGGCCAACTTCCGTTGCTACTTCGGCGGACAGCCAGGGGCAAAGACTCTTCATGAGTTTTTCCTTTTTATCTGCATCAGTGGCTGGCTCGAGACTCTCCAAAATTTCTGGTAGAACGTTCGCAATGTGACCTTGCAGTAGCTTCGCAGCGATAACTTCTTGCTGTCTGTCTTCGTCCAACGTCTTAGCGATTGCTTCTTGTCGTAAACGCCTTGTTCTTTCCGCTTTTAAAAGTATATCCTCGGCTTCAAGACGACGTAACTCTGCCAATTCGACTTCACGTTCAGCTAACAATCTGTAAATATTGCATTTATATAAATTATTATAATATAATTGGTTCTCTTTGATAATATTTACACATCCATTCTTCTTCGTATATTAGAGATTTCCCTTTCATGAACCACCTCTAATACACTCAAATCTATAGTGTGATCGACCAAAACTTCAATGATTGGTTGAACTTCGGCTTCAAAGTGGAAGAGTTCGTCATCAGCAATTTCAGTGGATGCATCAACACTAACGTTGAACGGCACGTACGGTGCTAAAGGTGGTTTCTCCAAGAAAAGCTCTGATTGATCCACTAGAACGAGTTCAGGTGATCGTGTTGTTACGTCTTCTATAAGTTTATTATCCTTTGTATAACGATCTTGACGATCCGTACCATGCGAAGTCAAGAAACTTTTTTGCTTTTTTTGGCAACCAAAACGCTTACGCAAATTTAGCCTTCTTCTGGACTCAGCGGCCTTATCGAATGGATTGTAATCTAGCTACATAGACGATAGAAAAGGAGAACCATAAAGAGAGTGAGAAACGTGGGCCTTTACTTATTTTGATATAATGTTGTAATTGACAGACGCAATTAGAAAAAATTCAATGCAATGCATGATTGATTAAGAGCGTAACGCAACACCTAACGCCATTGTTTTGCAATGTGATTTCATCTCTTAGTTATACGCAACACATTGAAAACTACATGTATTTTTTTTATAGGACAAGTCACTCAGGAGATGCCCCTTATACGTGCGAGCACAATGGCGGTCCGGGACGGTTGCAAGTAGAGACGAATGGAAAGAGAGAATAGTGTTTGCGTACCGTGGAAACATAAGGCGCTACGGGGGAGACCCCAGCTGGTACATTGTTTCAAAGGTGCGCAGAGTGTTCAAACAATGACGATTCGCGGTAGTGTGTCACGGTAGGGATATACAGGCAATTCCAGGGCGAGTGGTTGGGAACGCTGAGAATGCTGTTAAAAGACTTTATTGATGGACAAATTACTTTTATCTCTGTAGAGCATATTCCGTTGATATACGTACACATGAGCACTAGATGGCTAATATTTCCCGCCCACGACCACCTGAGCGCTTCGCATGCAAATTATGCTCTAATTTTGGCTGGATGTAGACGGTGTAAATGGAAAGCAGTGAAGTATTTTTCACACCGCTTTCAACAACCTAAGCTCTTCGCTGCATCTTTCGACACTCGGAATATATTTGCTGTCCAACAAACATTATTTTATATTTTTATGACTTGAACATCAAGGGTTGCCGATTCTTCTACTGTGACACCATCAAAGGAGAGGGGATTGCTTCTCATTCCGTTTATGCGTTAAAAGACTGTTGGTGGCATCAAAATTCACCCTATTAGCACTTTCCCAACTCTGTTATTTTAATGAGGCCTCGATTTAACGTGTCATTCATCATGTAGCATTTGTTGGGTATTTCGATTCTGCTGGGTATTCTGTTAAAAGGGAACGAATGACAAAGGGTGCTCCGGTCTGCAGATCAATAAATAGAGGTTTCTGTCACGCGTAGAAGGTCTGGTGATGAATACCGGAAAGAGCGAAGAAGAAAGAACAGAGCCGTGTGGTGCTCCTGTGTTTATGTGGAATTTGTTGTGAGGTAAATCCCACGATTACAACGTTTATAGAACGATTATTCAGAAAACTCAATATAAACTCGTTGATATTGCGTTCCCGTTTTGTAAGCTAAAGGCGTACGTTCCGAAGATACAACGAAACACAACGTGATAACCGGCAATGGCTTAAATTTCCTTCCAGACAAGGACGAAACAAAGTGTTACAGATAACAACTTGGTTGTTAATGAATACTAAAGGGTAGCAACAAATTTTCCAGGCATCGGGTAATGTCCATGGATTTTAAGCATATGCATTACTAAGTTTGCGGCATTTCGGAGCTGACCCTCTTACAAAAAAAAAAAAAAATTAGCATAAATTGACAGATAGTCATAAGCGTGTGCTGAGTGAGTGTCAAAGATGTAGTCCATATTGAACATAATTATTTGTTTTCTTTTGTGAAATAATAATCTAGTTACCCTTTAAGATGAATTCACATCCTTAAGTAATCCTTAAAGTAACTCAACGAAATAAGTAACTTTTTTTTTTTTTTTGAATTTCGCTTACCAAAAGTGCTAATGGGTTGGTAAGTGGATTTTTATCTTCATTTTCCTTACTTATGGTATTTCTATAAGGCTCAGTTGGAGGTATTTCTCTGAAAAAGTAGACAAAATATTTAATAGTCGACCATCTTTTTAGACTTTACATTGAATAATTTTAATTAATACATATAATGTTTAATAGTTTTGTCGCTCTTTATTACTGTGTATAGAGAGGGAAAAATCCTTACGTTAAAATGAATAAAGGCCTTTAGGTTCTTGAGCAATGTTAACTAAAGAGATCTTAAAATTTAAATCATAAATGCTTAGTGTAAACGAAACGAATTTCAATTTAACTAATTAAAGATCATACGAACAGTAAGAAAGTATTTTGGTAGGCGCGTATAGTCAAATATTGAAATATTAATGTTGTATTAAATTTAAAATATTTTTTATGTATTCTGATTTTTTTTTTTTTTTTTTTTTTTTTTTGTAAGGAAACCAAGGCAGAAAGTATAAACTGTTTACTTTATTACCTAAACTCCTAGGACACCAATTCATAGAACTTGTCCTTTCCGTGCTTTTAGTTAGTCAAAATAATTATTTATACCCCACACTACTTGTGGCACAAAGTATTTTAAGGTTGTGCGGAAGACCCAGAACGACTTGAGATAGGCTCATCTTTTATTATATCGATCTAAGCTTGCCCGTCCCTCTGTCCGTCTGCTGTCTGTTCATGTATTGTTGTGTTTAAGTTATAGTTACAACTTTTCAGATATTTTGATGAATTTTGATACACTAATGTGCTTCGGCCCAGGGACCAAAGCTATAAAAACTGATTGAACTGAACAATTTTTAGAATTTCGCGATAGAAATTACTGAGTAATAGTATTTCTGCATTCTAAATTGATGTGAAAACTTTGAATCGTATTGGACAGTTTTTTCAATCTTTTGCCCTATAAGTGTTCCTACGGAAATGGAATCTTCATACGTTAGAAAGGCCAAATTCCTTGATGAAAATCCGTTGATAATTATAATTTGATATAAAAATTAATCTCATCGATTTTGGGCCACGTAGGTCTCTTTCTTGGATCCCAATCCATATATGTCACCAAAAGGTCCTATTTTGAATATTTTATGATGAAAAATAGTCCTTGATAAATGAACCATACGGAATTTGGATCGCGTAAATCTATTTTTAAGATCACACCTTATATGGGGAGGCTCTCATAAAAGCAATACCTCTACGGCGATAAAGTTTAATTTGTGGTTTGATATAACGGAAGCAACTAGTAAACAATAGAATCTTTGACAAATAAATAAAGGATAGCTAAATTTAGATCACGCTAACGTTTAAGTATTCCCTTATCCACACAGGATTTCAAGTATATGTTAATAATAACAATTTAATTCAAATATCTCAGCGCGATTATCGAAGATAGTATTCAGCCTGCCATCAAATTAAAGGCGTTGCTAATAGGGTAAAAGATGTCAAATAAAACAACTACCTATACGGCTGGGGATGCCTTTATTGATATCGAGAAGGCCTCTGATTCTGTCTAGGAACATGGTGTTTTATAGAAACTACATCTACTTAATTCCCTTCACATCCTCATATCATATTATACCACTTAAAGACTATTTCAAAACTTTCACAGTAGAGAGTAACAATGTCCTGTAAGTACGACTACTTCAGGGGGTCTACAAGGTTCGATTTTGTTCCATAACTCTACTCTTTTTACTTGCCTTTGCTTTCAAACTTTCCGCGATTTCATTTTTACTTGCAAATCATCAAAAACAATCATCAACATATTTACATATTTCGACACTTTTTCAGTTCTCATTCACTCCTCTAAGTCTCAAACTATATTATTTCCCTTCAACAAATCCCTCAAGAAAATTGCCTCACAACCTTTGTTACTACAAAATCAATTTTTGGGTTAATTTGCGAAATGCGTAATAGATATTTCCTGATAACAAATTTAGATTTAAAGAAATGTAGTGGAAGTATGTCCCTATTCCAATTTTAAATTTTTAAATTTTGATTAAATATGAACAAGTGAAGCCATTATATCACACTGTACACTTTATAAAGATTGTAAATACACTACACCACCCCGTCTAATGCACTTATTCATACGATCACTTTTCAAAATAAAGCTTCGTAGGGTAAGTTGTCAAAAAAGCAATCCAATCCGAAACATTTTCAATAACGCTCATCCTTGGGCCAAAACACGCCGGTGCATCAAAACTCATTGCAACATTTCAAAAATTGCGACCTGTAAGTTGAATACAAGAAAACAATAAGGACAGACGAAGAAACAAGAGCCGATCGGTTAAGGAAGTGAATTTGAATCGATCGGTGTAATCAAAGGTGGGCCTATCCAAAACTCCTCCTTTAATATACCCTTTTATACTGAATAACTATAAGACCTGTTTTAAGTCGTGGTTGTCCCATTTACAATGATGCTAAAGTATGAACAGAAATAGACATATGAAAAGAATGGCTTTGACTTCGTAATAGATATCGCGTCTACGCCATTGCTGTTGAGAGGTAAATGACATATATACGCATAGCGATCATCATGCGGTATGTACTACACCAGCAACATTAACAACACCAAAAACAACAACAACAAGAGCAACGAACGATAAAAACAAAGTCTTCGAATAAATAATTATTTTGTAATCACATAGACGAGATGTTGGATAGCAACGCGGCCGGTCACATTATCGAGTTGGTTTCAGATAGAAAAGACGCTATCCAAACGATAACTGCTGCAAGCGCTGCAAATATAGAAGGGGAACACTGGAAGTGCGGAAAGAAAGAATAATACCCTGGAGTAATACTGGATTTTGAAAATGCCTTCAACTTTTGTTTAAAAACCTAGTTCTGGTCATTAGGCAAGCAGTGGGCAAATGACTGCTTTTTGTCACACTCCCTACTTCCTTCAGCTAGCGAGTAACAGAAAATACGTACGAATGCTTCTGCATTAGTAGTATATATATAAAAAATATATATAAAATATTTAAGCGATTGGAGAAGTAGATAAGCATCTAAAGATTGTAATCAAATAAACAACAATTAATTGAGTCACGCGGCATACAACAGTCGTGTTGTATGCTCGTGTGCAAATGCATTGCCAAAAGCACTATAGTGATCCATGTGAACATTATTTCTGGATGTAAAAATTCTGAACGTTATTGATTAAAATATCAATTTGGCTTAGATTTTAATGCACCCTATAAAGCACTTTCTTCGAGTGTTTTATTTAAGGTTGTATTCGCAAGGATTTGGTATACGGTAAAGCCGCTTTATATTTCACCGCGATGTGTATAATTAGCAGTAAACAATTGTCAACGACTTCCTTACATTTAATTATTCACGTGTGTAAAACGAAAGCAAAACTTTGTTTAACACCTGTCGCGTTTCACTCAGTTGGCCTTGTTTTTTTTTGGAATATTTAAAAAAAACCCTTGAATATCTAAAAACAAATATTTTTGAAAAATATAAAGAATAATTGAGAGAAATGAAATGTCAACTTAAATTAATCTGCCGCGTCTATTAATGCAATACCGTAGATATGTACTGTTCACATTTCTATAGTTTGTTGTGCGCTTATTCGAATTCGGATAATTTTTATACCCTATGGGTATATTAAATCTGTGCGAATGTATGCAGCACCTAAAAGAATTTGAGATAGACTTACCGTTTACTATACCGATCGATTCAGAATCATTTCCTGCATTGATCTAAGCTTGTCTATCCGTCCATCCATCATGTTTTTTCGTGTTCAACTTATAGTACGCAATTGTGGAGTCTGGTGCAAAGACGCGTGCTTTTAAAAGAAGTTCGGATTGGACGTCTCATTTTAAAAAATGTCCGTTATAAGAATATGTGCAGGGTGGAGTAGGGTATTCAATGGTGTTCCGTGGCCCACTATGTTTTCACTTGATTTTAAATAAAAACTTTAGCTTGTGTGCTTGTGTATGTGTCACGGGATGTCGTTCCTAATCTTGATTGGCATTTGGACTTATCAGGAAAATCGTTCAAAAATTGATAGAAGGAGGAGACTTTAAAAATATTTCAATACAACATTTCAATTCTTATTTTAAGTTTACATCGTTACTGAAATAGCACTAAGCACTAAGAGCATTCGAACGATTTTCCACGAATAGTCCGCGATTTACTGAAAAATTAAATTCAGTAAAAATAAAGCTGACTTTTTAGACTAAAACTATTAACAGAAATAAATCCTTCTCTATCCACTTATTTAAATCAAATTAAATTCTTGCATGTTGATCAAAATTAAAAAAAAAAAACAATTATTTTATATATTTTATGTTTTCACTTTCAGATTTCAAGTTATCGATGGATTGTTGGATTGTTGGATATTATTATTAACGATGGGCCTACAAACCCTACAAACAATTTACTTTGCAATAAAAATCAAAGTTAAGTGAAAATACGAATTGAATGCGTTTTTACTGCGCGGATAACATCAACATCAACATCAATTAGTCTCCCCAGCTATGTTAATACATTAAACGATTAAATATTTTAAAGCCTAAGACAAATTAAGCCGTTTACGATAATTGATGTTAATAGACAAACTACTTAATAAACAAAGCAACTTTTCCTCATATCTAATATATGCCTGTAGGCACAAAAAAGTGGTGACAATTTAGCTTTTATTACCTTTTTGTCTGGTATGGTTGCTGTTGCTGGTGTCGTTGTTGTTGCTTTGTGATATGTACGCCAATGTTGTCATCAACATCACCACCAATCATTGAGGCATACGATTGACGATTAAATTTTTCCCTCATATTATTTTTGCATATTTGCTTAGTACTACTACTGCTGTTGTTTTTATTACTGTTGTGTATTGCAATCGTCATTATTTTGTCTTTATCATATATTGCAATCGGGTCTTCTCTATTCCGATCATTACTGCCATTAATATCCTCAGCTTTATTGTTATTTTTAACATTTTGAAATTTGCCCTTGCGTAGCGCTACGCGACTTTTACTAGTAACTGTTTTATAGCAATTAGATGTTGTTGGGTTTGTTGTTGTTGTTGTTGTTGTTGTTATTGCTGTTGTTGTTGTTGTCACATTGATAGTTTTAACTTTTGTAGCGCCAGTGTGCGTGTTGTAAATATGCTGTTTTTGGTGACGAAGTGATGCTTGATAAACGACAGGATGAGAGGAATAAGCATAAAGGCTTTTCTTTTGTCGTGACGGTATGAGAAATACTTCCTTGGGTGGTGGTAGAAATATACCACGAGGTACAGTCGTTATAAACAAAGGTCTCTGGTTAAGTGTCTCTTGATTGCTGCCCTAAAAATATTAATCAGTTCAAAAGGTGAACAAAAAGAAAATTATTTTTTTCGATTTATTTTTTCCAAGGTCACCGGTGACGTAAGAAGCGGACGAGAAAAAAAAAACAGAAATAGGCATCAGGGAGCCTACCAATGGATCTGATTTTTCATGCCCACCACCGAAGCGTGAAGGCATGCATATTCATTTTGTCATAGTGGTTTGAACACTCAAAACGAATCTTTGAAGGACTCTTTAGAAATGTTAATCGATGTTTAGCGTCAAATTCTGAATCGAGCCATGTCTGTGCTGCCGTTCACCCATGTGGATATATATTGTTGACAGTCTTCTGATAGCAAAAATTAAGATATCGACTTAAAACTTGTTGATATTAACAAATCGGATCATATTGGCCCAAGGAAACGTCCATGGCAAAGCGCCAATTGAAAGCACCTCTGCTTCTCTAATCAAAAATTTGGGGACTTTTGCTGGTTACTCATAAATAATGAAAGAAAGGAGTCTGAAAGTTGTATTCATATTCGAAATAGGGAAAAAAACGTTTACGCTCACACAAAGGTGTGAAAGTGTGACATACGTGATCAAAATTTCATTTTTTTTTCTTTTTACTTTTCTGGTTGGCTTAGTTTTTTATGGCTTGGTGCACTCATTATTCTGAAATCGGAGTGGAAAGAGCATTGCAAATTGTATAGACTTTTCAACCCAACGATTGATATGGATGACCAGGCCCACCAAAAACCAATGTATATTGTATGTAAATACATTCAACTTCGTTATTACTGACCACGTAATAATAACTCGCAATATACGAATTTTATCCTGCCGTTTGGCGTAATAAGGTAGGATGAAATGAATGATGATGGGTTTACAGGATTCTGCCCTAGCCGAGTGTAACTTTCTTACTTGTTCAAGACTCACCAGCATTGAAATGATATTTTCAAATTTTTGCAGAAACTTTGCTGCGAAAAAAAAAAATTGAACTGCGAGAGATATGTTTGCTCACGATATATGTAAGTTTTGCTATAACGTTGGGTGACAATCAATAATTCGTCTGATAATTTTTAACCGTAACATACACAGGCTGACAGGAACGCTAGCTTATATATGCGTTTATATACGCGTTCTCCATTTCTGCTTATGTTAATTCATATGTTTGAGAGAATTAATCAGAATTTTTTTTTTAAGTGCAGCATCGTCTCTATTGCGAAGAAAATGTGTGCATGTGCATGCGAAGGGCTAAGTATGCGAGAACATTGGCCTTTATGTACCGCTGAAGTTTTGAAAATACGATTAACTCTTAGTAATAAATTACAAAAATTTTGTTGTAATGAATTTTTCAACAAAAACAATCATCTACGAAATGTTCTAATTAATTTTAGATTTAAGTAGTAAGGATATTTTGCTTATTTTTACTGAATGTTTTAATGATTTGCTTTTTCACTAATCTTTAAAATATAGATCAACACGATGATGATCATTACCGTTGTGCATGTGTACGAAAATGATAAGTTTAGTAATATCATACATTTTGAACTGAATATTTCGAACGAGACCATTCCAAGCTCCGTCTCGTTTTTATATTTAAGTTACGCAATCTTCGATTGAGCTCTTCAGCGAAATTTGCATTAAATTGAGTTGTAGTGGTTGAGATTGCGGTCGGTGGCTCTGAGGCAATTTGCGTGCCCCAAAGATGTAAATTGCCATTCCGGACATGTTTATTAGTCGGCAATGCCGTATGATCTGTACGTTGTATAGGGTGCACAATGGCGTTAGGTTTGCCTGTAAGCGATGAACCGTAATCGTTATTTAATACCGTAAATGAGGTGGACGTAGAATATGATCCAATATCACGTAACTTGGGCTTAGCAGATTCTGAACAACAAAACTCTGGTAGAGTGCAACCGCTCGATGATTTACGATCTGAAGGCACAGTTTGTTTTTGCGTTGATATATTTTGATACCCTTCTGCAGTTAAGTTTGTATTGATAGTTGAAGTGGGAAGGCGCTCGTTGGTATAATTTTCCAAATGTGTTTCCAAGTCTTTCATTATTTTATAAAATGTGCTTAACGAATACGGAATTCATGCTTTTTAAACATATTCGCGACCCGCACTGTACACGTACGTACGTTTTTTAATTTAGAAATCAATATTTTCATATAACCGGCTAAGTGTAAGAGAAAAAAAAAATCAAATTCATCCAAAGTCCTACATATATATAATAAATTTTAAAGTACAGCAGGCACTACTTGGTAAAGTGTTATCGTGCGTGTTGTGTGGTCAACGTTCAGTCACGAAATGACCAAAGCATATGTAAGCCTTTCTGATGTATTAGAACAGTTTGGCATAAAGCATACCGTATATATGTATATAGGTATAAAGAAAATACCGATGGTCAATACGAATAGCAAAATTTTCTGTTAGTTGCCGCGGCTGACGAAGTGGAGCATAATATGCGCACAACAAAGCGACAATTATTACGATTGAGAGAGAATTCATGTACGTGTGTTTGCCAGGTCAGGTCATCTGTTCTAATGTTGAGAGTGCTTAAGGTCAGCCTAATAGAATCAATTCTAAATATTTTCTGCATGAATTTATTTTAGCGAACTGTATATTACAGTTCCCTATGCATATGTGTTGTGTTCATGGATGTGTGTTCTAACTATGTCTAATACGTAGAACAATAAGTCGCCGACGGTAGCCAATAATGGTCTTCCTTTAGTAACTTTTCAATGTCATATCATAACGGTTTGTTGGTCAGTTGGCAATTTGAAAACTGATAATAAAGTAAATCAAACCACGTGACACTTATTGAATGACCTCTCTTGGGTTAAATCTAAATTCATACAATTGTGTAAACGATTGTTTTTTTTGTACATCGCACATACTTAACTCGTTTATGCAAAAATGTGGGCAGGCAGTTCATTTACCCTCATAGATGTAGATACATAATGTGTAATACCAAAAGGGGTACTTACTTTTGGACCTTGTCCTTGGTTTTGCCCATCGTTTTGGGTTTCGTGGACCACGAGAACGCTTGCTTACAATTGTAATTACAATCGTAATCAAAGTTTTCTTCATTTCCTTTCTTTACATTTTTCTTGAAATGCATCATCTTTTCATCGCTATCGATTGTTGGCTTTTTTTTAAGTCCAAAGGTACGGGACAACGCGGGAGGCATATTTTCGTTTTCGCGTTTTTTGCCAATTTTTCTTTTGCTTCTGTTTATAAAATATTTACAAATTTGATTGACGTTTGACTTAAAAAATATGTTTTGTAGCCGTTGGTTGCTATTGTTTTGAAGATATCCAAGCAATAAAAAAAAAACAGTATATATAATAGATATATATACATATATATATGGATACGGACTTGTTGACTATTTTACCAAAATTTACAAGAATAATTGACAGAGAAGTGCTTTCTAAATTGATATTTAATTTATGTGTGGCTAAGGTTTCTAAGGTAGTAAACGCGTCTAACAAGTCTTCGCAAACTTAGCAATAATAACCAGATTAAATTTGAAAATTGTCAAATCACTTAAAACTTG
This sequence comes from Glossina morsitans morsitans, assembly GCA_001077435.1. Lineage (NCBI taxonomy): Eukaryota > Metazoa > Arthropoda > Insecta > Diptera > Glossinidae > Glossina > Glossina morsitans. The sequence goes on from CCAG010020666.1 coordinate 295,969, forward strand.
TTTAAAAAAAAAAAGTGCATCTTTTCAACCTTTCATTGTATCATGTAATGCTATTGGTATTTCGATAAATTTTGGTTAGGTTGAAGCGAACCCTATTGAAAGTGGATTCGATAGCACAATTTTTGCGATCATTCGTTATATAATATCAGAAATTTGAAAATCGTTCATTAAAGAAACTTGCCGTTTGTAACGTTCCTCGATGAATGTGGAAAATTTATGTGGGATTCTTACGAATACGATATATATATATAAAGATTCTTACGAATAAACGGTTTCATATAGAAACAAGATCCAAATTTCAGTTTTTGCTAAGTCTTGTATGGCATTAATTGGTAAATTGAATAATTTTATTATTTATTATAAATATATGGGATGATATGAGACGAAAAAGCGAAAAGATTTTTGAACAATTTTGTTCCTTTCCTAAGCTGAGTAAAATCTGAATAATACAAATAGTTGAGTAATTTTATTCATCCTTGATATATTTGGAATGTCTGTCGATCTATCATTTGCTTCTTAAAAGATATATTTTGAAAAACGTTCGGCATTTTCGAATGTCCCTAGTTTGCTTCTTTTTGCTGACCACATTTCTAACGATATTTTGTTAGAAGAAAGTAAAGCTGTAAAGTGAGCATAACATGTTATACATAGATCTAATTGCAATAAAACATTATTCGAGGGATATTATAATAAGAAAATTTACTCGACTTTCCACGTGCATTTGTAATATCCCAGGAATAATGAATTGAGTTAACATAACATACTCGAAGAAATACGGAATGACCGTTATACTAAAAGCACTATCACTAATTACTCGCTAACTTGTGGAAAAAGCTATGAACCGATTGAGCAAAGTTTGAAATTGACTGAATTTGAAGATTGGAACACTAGGCATTTAAAAACAAGCTGCATATTTCAAAGACTAAGTTATCGCCTCGCAATGCTTCAGCCAACATGTACACTGTGTGTGTGTGTGTGTGTGTGTGTGTGTGTTACTTCTCGTCATAGGTTCTCTTTTTTAACGACTGAACAGTTTGCATTAGATTAAATCCTACCGGGCATGTAGTGGCAAGTGGAAAATTTGCAATAAAAAAGTTAAAGTCACCGTTACATATATTTTGAATTTTATTCAATTTATATATGCTTTTTTTTAATATTTACATTATAAACGATTAATACTTTGTTTGCGTATTAACCGCGAAAACGAAAATAAAATTCATTTATTCCGATTTCTCCTGTGAATCCGTAATGAACGATTTTTATCGATTTTGGATAGTACACAAAAAAAGTTGCGTTTTCGAGCAAAAATTGTTAACAATTTGCAATGGTTTCACTGTCCTTAGAAAACCAAAGAAACAAAAAAAAAGGAAAATCTTTCTATGCTCTTATAAAACGAGATTGTGAAGTGAAGAACATCACGTTCCAGAGGGACAACTAGGGTCAGTTTCAGATTCTTCCTTGCACAATTCCATTTCACATTCTTCATGCGCACCTTTGATTTTTCCTTCCTCTTCACGATAGCCGGCGTAAATTTCAGCTCTTTGTTTGATTATTTCTTTAATAAGGTTTTTAAGAACTTCGCGGCAGCCGACAATCTGGCCAACTTCCTCGGAAACGCCGGTCGCCAACCACGGACAAAGGCTATCAATTAGTTTTTGTCGCTTGATTGCATCGGTGGCTGGTTCAAGATTATCCAATATTTCTGGAAGAATGCTAGCAATGTGTCCTTGCAATATTTTGGCGGCTATAACTTCCTTTTGGATTTCATCGTCCACTGACTTGGCAATGGCATCTTGTCGTATGCGTCTTTCTTTTTCAGCCCTTAGACGTATTTCTTCGTCTTCCAATCGACGCAATTCCGCCAGCTCAGCTTCACGTTGAGCAAGCAGTCTATAAATTTCGCAATTAGAAATTTTTGAAAAATGTTCCCTTTTTTTTATTATGTTTTATTATGTTATACTCACTCATCTTGTCGTCTACGTATAGTTTCGATTTCGCGTTCATGAGCCATTTCTAGTACCGTCATCTCGATTGTTCCGTCGACCATGACTTCAATAATTGGTTGAGCTTCCGCATCGAAGTGGAAGAGTTCTCCCTCGCCAATTTCCGTTGCGACATCTATTCCAATTTTCGCCGGTGTATAAGGTGGTTGAGCTGGTTTTTCAAGAAACAAATCTGTTTGTGTTTCGGCATCAAACTCGGGCGGGTGTAATACCAATTCCTCTAAATATTTATCGGTTTGCATAGCTTCATGACGTCGGCCGTGCACAGGTGGCGGTGTTCCTAAAATATTTCTTAAATTTTTCTGGTAACTCAAGTTTTTGCGTAGTGTCAAACGCCTCCTTACTTCGTTGAATTTATTCGGTAGTTCATATTCCACCTGGGCATGAAAAAAAAGAAAATATTTATTAATAATTAAAGCCTATTTTCTCATATATTGTATGTATTGGATATTGACCGACGAGTATTGCGAAAGCGCGGTATGTTCATGTGATGGGCAACTTGTTTTCCAAAATAAACTGGAATAACAAAAATGCTTCTTATTCCTCTTTTGAGGATAAATTCGCTAATTAGCATAACGATCTATTACTTCGACCTTATTACCAAAAAAAAATGTAATCTTCGGATTTTCCTAAATTGCGACATCAAAATTAAAGAGAACGTTCATGACTTCATAAAGGAACTTAAATTCTTTCTAATACAATCTGCATGCATGTTCTAAAATCGGTGAACGTGGTCCAAGGGCTTGGTCCCCATTACCAAAAATACATATATAGATAAAACATATCGCACAAATAGTTTAGAGAGTTCACTTCACTATAATTTGAAATTTATCAGGCTAATATGATACTAACTGATATGAAAATAAAAATATCGGATCATTTCATCTTATAGGTATAATTTGTACAGACACTAGTGCTACTGATACGCTCCGTTAACTCAGCCCAGGCTGAAAAAAAAGCCGATTCTTGCTTTATTTTATTTACAAGAATTTTGACAACGATTTAAATTCTCGCAATGCCGTCTGAAAGGACCAGAGCACATTATACATATATATATATATATATATATATATATATATATATATATTTCCATTAGACATCAGTTGCTTTAATATGAAAATTTTTCTCAGTTAGTCTATATGGAAAATAGTGAATTAATTTAATTTCAGAAGCCTTATTGCTTTTTGCGCTTACCAAAAGTGAATTCACCCCGTAATTAGGACCTTTGACTACCCTTCTGTCATACATAACGTTCTTATAAGGCTCAGGAGGCGGTGGTTCTCTGCAAGCATAAACAAAATAGTTAATGACCAATCATTTGATTAGATTACATTCCGTTGTTGAAGTAATGAACAACAGGGAGACCTTCAAACTTATGACCTTTCGTGCTCAAGTTAATAAATTATTTCGCTTTTGTCAACTAAGTTTGATTGAAGATAATAGTAGTGTAATGCTTTAATTTATTTAATCAGAGATCATACAGATATTGAACGAAAATACTCCGTAAAAGAGAAGATTACATCATTCGGACATGATTAACTCTGATATTTTTTTTGCTCTTGCTTATAATTATTTCTGAAGTTTTACAATAATGTGTAATAAGAAAGAAAAACAAATTTTATGAAACCTTGCTCCATACTCTTTATTTATCCCTCTCTGTCTTTGTCATATATGGTTGAGGGAAATTTAAATCTTTCGGCCATTTCGGAGGGAAACGGAAAATATCTAAACTTTTTTGCTGAAGTTTGAAAGACTTTAATAATAATAATAAGAACAGAAATATGTAATGTATGCATATGCTAGCAACATTGAAATATTTGAACTCGTGACCTATGATTTTTTTCTTCTCCATTTTAAATAGTTTTTTTACCAGCTCCCAACAAGACCGGAAGCGCAAAAATAAATTACAATGGTTTGCATGTATCCTGATTTATTTGCATGGCTATGCGCATAAACGTATGTACAAATGTAGTTGTAGCTGTAGTTCGTTTGCGTCTACCTCGGTAAAAAGTAGAAAATAAAATGCATTTAATTGTTTCGCTTTAAATACTCGACGACTGTATAACAAAGTAGAAAATTTCGCAATAGAAATAGTATTACTGGTACATGATATGGATATATATATATACACGCCTTTACATGTTTACATAAAGGCACAGACATACACATATATGTATATAAAGATAGATAATATAACCTTACTGGGGCAGATATTGAGTGTTTTTTCACTTTGTAGAACGTTGATCTTTACCAGTAATGAGTAAAAAGAAAGTATCGTTGATTTTTCAATATGGATTTGAATATCCTTATAAGGTGAGCATGTTGGCAGTATCTTTCTTTCGTTAGCAGAAAAGTCAAGATAAGTTCTTGTTATTTTTTTGAGTGAGAAACAAAAATTTAAAAAAATTTAAGTTAAGCTATCAGGTCTGGTGGTACCGCTTGTTTTATATAATTATTTTATAGAAATTCCTTAGTATAAAATCACTAAGAAAACAATTGGAAATGAGCAGTCTTGTCCAAGTCACTTATTTTATCTATTCAAAGTTATACAAATTGATATATTCAAAAATATTTTTTAAGCGATTTTTATTTGCCTTTAAACCGACTCGTCTTTAGACCGAACTAAGAAAAATAGAAATACGTTCAACTCTTTTTTCGCACGATAAATAGGTTTCCCAGAAAACCGGTTAAAAAAAATGGTGTAAAAAAATACATGCGACATATGATAAATTTGGGAAAATGTTTCACAACTTTAAAAAAATCATGAAAAACCGTGTAAAAAAGGCAATAATGAAATTCACATTACGCATTTATAAGACAGAAACAACAATTTTTTATTACAAGAAAAAAAAATTGAAATTACTATACAGTGAAAATGCAGTCCTTAAGAACAGCACATAAAAATTTAAATTGGAATCAGAAATAAAAATTAATTTTGCAACCACTCATCGGTACTTGATAAAAAGCGTGAACGTTTATTACGCGCTGGGCCATCAATAAATAAATATCAACTTTGAGAACTTTATTGGAATTGCATTTATTGCATCCTGAATAATGAAATGTTGTGTTCAAGGTGACGTATGACGAGATGAAGAAAAAAATTGCCATAAAATTTGGGTACTGCCCATATATGTTTTGAATGGTGAGTCGCATTATTTCAAAATCGTGTAAAAGAAGAGTTGGGCGTATTTAAAAACAATGTATTTCTTAGCTATGCTTTTGTAAGACTTTCGCGCTCTCTTTTGAATTAACGTTAAAACGTAATCATGTGTGTACACATAAGGAGGGATTCAAGTGTACCTAATCATTAATGTAATCTATAGTCCGTATGATAGCAGTAATATTAAAACAACATTGTCATGTTGTCCTTTTAATGAGTTTAGACAAATGGTTGGATTACAGAAAAATCAAAATTCATGGAAGTAGTAGTATTTTATGAAACTTCTTTTACTATAGCCATATGCATAACTGCATCATAAATGAACCGAATTTTAATATCAACCATATGAAATATTTCTATTCCTTTGACAAAAAAAAAACAAAGACTTGTAACTGCACCTGCTCTCGCACCATCGCAAGCGTATTGCATTAAACTTATACCGAAACATTCAGAAGCCTGACTTACTTCACCAGTAAATAATTTACGATATGTTTAAAATTTTTCTCAAAGTTTACATTACCCTATTATGTCCGAATTTGTTGTATATGTTTCGTTAAAAATGGCTTATTGGAAAAGAAAGTAAGTAAATAAATAAGAAACAAGCGAAAACACTATAGCGGAACACGGCCCCCAATTGAATAGCCTTCACAATCCTATATTTATACATATACCGACTTTTCAAAACAAGGTGTTATATGGGAAACGACCGAAAAAGTAGTCCGATCCGAACCATCCGAACCAAGAGCGTTCTTCCTCGGGCCAAGACAAGTCGGTGTACCGAATTTCACCAAAATACCTGTTGGTTGAGCACAAGAAAACAAGACAGACGGAGCGACGGGCAGGCAAGCTCAGGTCGATTCGGAATCGATCGGTATAATAATAAGTGCGTTTATCTCAAGTCCCTCTGGGTGTTGCATGCATTCGTACTAACTCGAAATTTCCTTGAACCACAAGTTATTGGCAAAGTCATACACATACAGATTATAGAGCACAATTTGTTAATAGCTTCATATGTGATTTAGCTGATGTTAGCGTGCACTAATGTAATAAGCAAATAGCGTAGTAAAGGAATTGTGCTGATGCAAGTAAGAAATATAGTCTAGGTTTTCGGTATAGTTATGTGCGCAATTGGTATCAGTCAGAGAGCTTTGATATCCATACATTAGCCATCTATTATAAGTAAAAGCTAATTCTCGGCCAGTTAAACATAATCAATCCAAAATATTTTACGTGTAAATATTTCTCTGATCGGGAGTCGGGTTGTATCAAATTAACGGTATTTAATACGTAGAGGCATATAAAAACCACATAGCTTCATAATGATTTAAATTTTCAAAGTTTTCCCACAATATTTCCACAAAAATAAAAATTCATGCAAATAGAATTAACTTTTAGTGTAATCTTATAGTTACCTATGATCACATTTCCATATGCATACGTATGCATTCGTTTTCTTTATATTAATGTATTCATGCACTTACTTTCGAACTTTGGAGCCTTTTTTTGAGACTGTTTGCGGTACTGAGGACCACCAAAATGGCAGTTTGCATGGTTGCGCCGGACATCCTTCACCTAAATTTAAATTTATTCCGCTTAGATTCGTTCCGGGCCTATTTGCATCTGAGCTCTGATTGTCAATGACAAAAGGTGGCTTTTTGTTTCGACCAAATGTGCGCGGTGTAGGCATATTCTTCTTGTCTCCCGTTACTCCTCCAATTTATTTATTTACGAAATTATTGCAAATTTAATTTATGCACGTATCAAGGTTCGGTTAGAAAAACTATATATTTAGTTTTAAAAATATTCTCTATGGATATGACTGATCGTTATTTCCATATGAGATATCCAAGCAAACAATAATTGGACACGAATTTATCGACTGCTTCACAAAAATTTTAAAAAATATCTAACAACTTTTCTTCCTTTTTTTTTATTTGACAATTCATGTTTTGCTGAGACTGTTTTCTTTCCTCATTTTTATATAAAAATCACAAAATATACAATGCTGCTAGGCAATATATTAAAATAGTTTGTTGTGTGTATATGAAGAACATGTGTGATGTGCTTACAAAACCATATGTTTGCTTTGCTGTTTCATTTTTGAATGCGGTCTTAGATGTTTAGACACACGGGGTGGTAAACACTCGGAATTCCGCCGTGCGCCGAAATTTTCCAAGCATTTTACTTAATTGCTTGATGATTCGGGAAGTTGGGCAAACGTATGTGGAAGTTTTCTTTCGATGATGTCCCTCAACCAAGTAAAGTAACATTTTTTTAACAACGTTCTGATTTGTCGACTTTGTTTATTGACTTTTCAACCACTCTTCTTATCAAGTCTGTTTTAATTCGAGTTTACAAATCTAGCATCATTTTCAGTTACAAAGTTGTGTTAATAAATCGCGTATGCTACACGGAGGTCAAAAAATAGACCTACGTGCTTCAAATACGCTACAGTTAAGTCGTCCATGAAATGACTTTCGTGGAACAATTTACATTGTAAAATATTAAAATTGAGACCTTTTTACCATATAAAGCTTCACTTTTCATGGGAATGTCTAAATAAAAAGGTATTTAAAAATGATCCTATCCGATCCAAATTTTGCAAATCCATTTTCTACCAATTTTTCTCAAGAAATACTAAAGATTTCAATACTTACTCATAGAAAGATTCAGTGCGCTGACAAAGCTCTGACTCTAAGGATATATGTGAATTCAAAGCTAAGCTAGAGCAGCTATGTCAGTAACGCCAATTCTAAAACATACATCAAGTTACCGTCACTAGTACACTACTTAGCATATGGTATCTGTTGGCTAAAACTTATCTCCTCTGAAGAACTTTATTTGGTTGTGAACTTGTGCCTAGTTGTGAGGTAACTGCGGTATGGAAATTAATAGTTGCTCCGTTTCGGTTTATATATGGATCGGGGACAAAGGACGGTGTCCTTGGCATTAAAACTACACAAATAAGTTATTTTAGCGTAATAACTAAACGGCACACTTTTTTATACGCTGTCAAGTCGTGAAACAGTTTACCATGGAATTTACAAACGACTGTCAGTGCTGTGGATTTAAACGCTTATTATCAAGGCATTATAATGTAACTAACAAGTAAGTTAACTGATCATCTTTTCTCGTTTTTTCTCATTTTCTCAATTTATATGTGGATCGTAATCCAGATAGTCATAAAAATATTAATTTGCTCACTAATTTTCATGCTATTGGTCCATAATTTATTTTATAAGGCATGAGCCTTGTTGTGTAGACGATAACTTAGGTAAATAAATAAAAAGAAACAGGGTTCATCTTTAGGCAAACACACGTCATGCTCCAAATTTGGCAGCAAAAAAAAACTTTAAAAATTGTATCCTTCAATAATATCAAATTTAATCAATGTATCTCTTCACTGCTATCCCTTTCTGGCCCTTTTTTATAAAGTTCCGCAGGGCTATACATGTGTAATATATACTTTGATGGATATTTCATTGTCCTTGTCTTCTCCAAATTGTCTTGTATTATCCACGTGTATTCTTTGGATGTAAAAAAGCAGCAAATTTTTCACGATATTCGAGTTCGAAACGCTTTGGGACCAACAGTGCCGATCGGGACTTAGCTTAGATGCCATCCTTTCCACGTGCTTTTTTCTGCTTCGTTAAGCTGTTCTTAGTACAGTATATTTGCCATAGTATAGTGTCGTTGTTGCTTGGATTACAATATTTCCACCGACATTTCAGATCTGCATTTATATAACCACGCTTAGTATATTAAATCTATTGTTTTAATTCATTTATTCTTATCAAACCAACTTTGTCTAACAAAGCCAGCAACAAGCTTCTTGTCAGAGCGAGGATTATGGTCATTGACATCAAAATGAGTAGCATGCAACGAATTGTGCTCTGAAAGGCTATGTGGCATTAACCATCTGTTAACCTAGTTGAGTATTGTTGCCTTCGCTGTAATTTCTCATTCTATTTGTAAATCTTTAATATTTTTACTTAACATGTCCGCGGACATTAAAAATTTCTGGAAGCTGCAAAAATAGATAGGCAATTATTTTTGAAACTAGTTGTAATATCCAAAATCTGATTATACATATAATATAAGAGTAGTCAGAACACCGTATTTGATATATGAAATGAATGTTATAGCATTCACGACAATATAGATCATATAAACTTAGGATCATAAACTTAAGGTTACATGAAATTAAATGAACAAAAATTGGCTTTAAAATTTGAATGCTGTAGCATTCACGTCATTTTGCATCACTATGAAAATGAATTCTATAGCATTCACGTCCGCGAATGTGTTAATTAAGATCCGTTTCTTGTGCTCTCGTAAATTTTTTAATTAAATTTATTTTTTTCAACATACTACGAATCGTGTGTTTGCTCTTAAAATGTTTCGAATATGAATGCATATAGTGAAATAGAGAAGAAAATCTTAGAAAAAATGAACTTAACTGTTCAGTGGAACGTACGAAAGAACCCTCTAAAAAGGGGTTCACGTATATAGTATAACATATTTTATACTTCTATACTATATTCGTCTCAATTTGTCAATACGTTTTTTTACTTATTTATGGCTACCAGCTCATGTACCAATGCGTCTACTTGGGACTTTGCATTATTTTTCATTGAATTTATTTATAAATGGATTTATTATTACATTGTTTCGAAACTTTTCACAACTTTGAAAAACTAAAACTATACTTTATGATAACCAAACTTTTAATATCTCAAACCAGCTATCACAACTGAGCTACATACAGCTGGAATTATTACAAAACATTGGACGGACAAAGCATCCTTTTAACACTCAATTACCTTAGACTACCATTTAATATGTGAACTATTATGAAGGGAGAAAACGCAATGAAGTGTAATTGCGTTTTTCGGATAAATAAGCCTCAAGTGGTAAACAAAATCAGAAACCGTGTTACCATATTATTTGATAAGAAAAAAAACATATGGGCCAGTATTATGTATTTTTGGTTAACCTGCTCCCATTTGGACGCCGTATCTCGAAAGCCAATTAGTTGTGAGTTATGTATGGCTTTCGCCATTTGAAATTGATTTCGAAAATATAAGAGGAAAAAAAGGGGCAAATTTGACACTTGCTTGTTTACAAACAAACAGCATAATAGGTTCAATAACAAAATCATACAAACGTAAATAATAACGACAATTCACTCAATATATTCACTGTGAACTTGAAATTTGTATTTTATATCATTTCATTTTTATCATATATATTTATACATTATCAAATGAATTTATTTATAAACAATGTATAGTGTTTTAAAATTGGTTGCAAATTAAAATGTACTTTAGTGTTCTATAAAATAACAAAGCCAATTAATTTTTATTCTTTATATCTTTTATTTGAGTACATTTCAATTCGACATTTCAGATGATGTGCAGGTACTTATTTCTTAACGTATTCCACATAAGTTGCTTTAGTCCAGGAAATCAAAACTTTATTGCCATAATTTTTATGTTGTCGTAAATCTTACGAATAAACTATTTATAAGTATGTAATAAATAAATAAATTTATCAACCTTTCGTAAATTAAAAATTTTTTGTTTTGGTTCAGTTGTTTCTAAGTACACAATTTCGGTTGGGATTTATTTAATTTGCAGTTTACAGCTATTTTCTCTTATAAATGCAACTCTATACAACGAATACTAACGCGAAGCGTGAGCAATTTTGCTAACATCTGATTTGACAGATTGAGAAAGCGTTTCTTATATTTTTTGCCCGAAAAAACTCTATACTCGAAAATGAAACCTAGCTAACGCGATACATAATCAGCACCTTGAACTCCTATCAACGAAAAACGTAATTAATCTTCGTTGCATTCAGGTACTTAGGTGTTACCCAATTATCCAACAAATGCTATTTGTTCCAAAGTAGCTTAGCAGAGCGTAATTCACATGTTTTCCGGGTTTGCTTTCGTAATTTTACATTGTGTCTCTAACTTTTTTACGCATCTTGTAAAAGTGGTGACATTAAGACTATGGTTATCGAGGTGGATGTTATCGTCATTACACCCTAATTTTTTCTCTTGAATTTTTCTTAAACTTTACGTTTGAAATTTAGCGTTTCCATTGTAAAAAGTGTGTTAGTATTTCGGAATTATGTTTGTAGCCTCGTCGCCAAAAATTATTGTACCATATACAATTTGCATGACTGAAATCATACGTGTTTGACAAGGAATCATGTTTACTTTACTAAATTGCTACATGCGCATTTATTGTCTTTTATGTATCGCAATTGACTAAGTGCTCTTCAAACGTTTTTTTTACGAAGAATTAACTTTTTGCCATACAGCAAATTTAAAATAAGTTTATTTCAATTAAATTACATTGATTTAATACTTAATTCTTCTAGTTATCACAGCGAAATTATTTCAATGACAATATGAAAATAAGAATTTTAAAGCTAGCAACATTAACCGTTGAATTTTGGTTTGCTTAGATGACGCTCAGAGACTTTAAAATTTGCATTGATGCAGTATGCATACATACATACGTTCAACTACATATAAATGCACATAAGCAATACTATTTTGATAGTCGTGCATGATATATAATTCAAAATGTAGTGATCGTGTTCAACCTTTTAGTTGGGGCGGTGGGAAGTCGACCGGTTTCAAGATATTTATATTTGACTTGTCTTTGTTGTCATATGTAATCAAATCATAGTCGATTTTGCTTAAAACAAGCAATTTGCTAAGGTAAGCAAAATGTTAAAGAATATAAAAAATGTAGAAATATATAAATCCAAAGTAAAACCAGGAAAAGAAACAGTCGTCATTTTCGAAATATCCTTAGTTCGGCTATTAAGATGATATATACTCATTTATGTATGTATATATCTCCGTAAAAATTTACTTTATTGATAATTTAATGTTACTTGTTAGGCTTTTAATTCTAATTAGTTGAAAATGACTAAAAATATTTCGAGCAGTTCTTTTTTCAACACACATCCACGCACGTGAACGCATGCGTGCGCATATAGCGCGTATGTGAAAATGCAAGAATGCAAAAAAATTTTGCAATTTTACTTATGTATTATTTTCTCTTTTATCCTTTGTCAGCCTGCTGTTTATAGTAAAGAGTACTTTCTTTTTACTCAATTAAAGGAAACGAAAAACAAATTAATGGAAACTGTATTGACTATATTGATATAATTCACGTGTTTTCGCAAACGCAGTTAAGTAATACAATACAAAAGGACTGGTCTATCGGTTTGTTCTTGATATTAACATAGTCTATGGTTTCATTGTAAAATGTTTAATTATTTTTAGAAAATAGAAAAAAGTTTTTAAAAGATATGCTGAGGCAACTCCAACATATACAGACCGACAAGAGCAAAGTAACAAGCGTCAGTATACCCTTACACGGATGAGATTTGCTGCTGTTATGAGAGCGCCGCCGATAATGAGGATGCCGATGACCTAGAAGCATCAGCAGTGATGGTAAGAGTAAGTGTAATTGTAATGATTTTTTCCACTAGCTCGCTGGGTCGTTTAATTCGCTAAATTCTTTAGATTTTCAAGAATACGACGCCTCAATAAGTCCAGTGAAGCAGAATTCGGATATTCGTCTTACACATAGTGGTTACAAATTTGAGCTTTGCTGCTGTTCGCAACGTACATCTGACAGATTCTAATGTGCACCTCACAATTAAATAATACTCACTAAAAGTTGTAGATAATGATCGGAAAGAGTCTAATATTTCATAAGAGAAGCGGCAAATTTAATCGGAGAAAAATTACACTTTAATCTGTAACGTAAACTTAAAGTTAGCTAATACTGATTGATCCTGTATCTTAAAGATACTCCGAGGGCAATTTCCAAATTAAAATGATTCGGTCTATATGATGCTGCCATCGTGATCAACTTTGGCAATGTGTATCTTGCATCACTATTCTTGAGCAATTTTCATTGCAAAATAATCCAAATTAAATCTTTTTCCATATGAAAACCTATTTTCGGTAATAATGTTTATATGATGACGACAGAGAAACAGATAGATTTTAAATGTTCCAGAAAATCACTCTAATTCGTAAGCTGGGCCTACTGTAAATCTTTCTGTATGCGGCATTTATTCATAGAAATTTAATATAAGCTATACAGCATGTACGATGTAACACTTTTTCCAGCGGTCGGATGATAGAAAAAATGTTTGATTTCGTAGTAGTTCTGAAAAAAACCCTAACGGGTTGACAGATATCCTAAGGTAAATATAATTTTTCTAAATTATTGCGCTTCGCCTATACTCACCATCTACTCATTTGTCATAATATTTGCAACACAAAAAAGAAAGCTTTAGAGACTATATAAAGTAGTAAGTTAATCAGCGTGGATTTTTGAATCGAACTAACCCTGTTTGCCCGGTTGCGTGTGCGATTTTTTGAGATAACGACTTTAAATTTGGCAGAAACATTGGACTCACGCAGGTTTGTATTGAAAATGTGCGACATCGGTCAAAGGATACATCCCTAATAAAGTGGGTAAAAGTGAAAGCATTTCTGTTCTCTGAGCACAAATTTGTGTGTTTTCGTTTTTTCATTATTCATAGATCGTAGAGAATAGAGGGCTGAAATCTTACTAAATTTATTTTCTAGAAAAACAAATCAGCCACACCCTCACGAAATTATAAGTTATCAAATTTTTTGTTTTCCGGTTTTATTGTAAATAAAATCTAAAACTTGTAAAGATTCTTAATACTGATCGAGTAATAAGAACTCGCAATATTTGGTATGATAAATGAATAGTGGTAGGTATACAAGCTTCGACCTCAGCAGAATGTAAATTTGTTACCTATTACTCTTACTCAAAAGTTTTCTCATCCAATAATTGGGGTTAACATTATATAACAAACCACTTTGATAATTTTGTCGGGGTTCTATTGAACATTTGGTGAAAGCAAGCAATAAGATCAACAAAAGTATGAATTTTTAAAACAAAAGTAAACTAAACTAAATTTTATTGACGAAATTCGTGTTTGTGAATCTCCGCTGTCCTAGCTCCAATAGTTAGTGGTGAACAAAGATTTCTTTCGCTTATATCTACAACTTTAAATGTGAACAATTATGCCCAAGTTAATAGAGGGACCTTAGCTATTGTATTTGCTTTAAGAAAATAAATTTATTGCTCGTATGGACTGCCGAGTACTCGAAAACAAAAGAGTATCAAAGTTTGAGAAATATTTTAACCACAATAAGACCTGGAATAAGACTTTGTGAACATGATTGGAAAAATTTGATTAAAAATAAATAATTAATAATTGAGTAGAAGAAATTTTACTTAGTTTGAAAGTAGAGAAAGGACGGGCGTTTGAGTAAGTTTAGGGAATCTTAGGCTGCGGACCTGTTCGCTTACTTGCAAGTTAATGGGACCCAACTGCGCTATACCTCATCTCTACTTCACGTTCTACTTCCTTATGTCCTGAATTTTAGTCAATGTTTTAGATATGGGAACAATGATAAATAAAATTAGTGCTATCTATGAATGATTATTACAAAGGTGAATAAATAAATATTGGAGGTGCGGCAAAAAACCTAAAGAAATGCACAAAAGCGCTCTGGAAGGCCGAAAAGTGAAATTGTGGGAGATAGTGGATACTCAAAAGATGTCAAAAGGCAGCCCATTCAGCAATTTGCATGAACATTTATCAATGATAACGGTTTGGTTAAAGTAAGTGCCGTGTTTGTCCACTTGTGACCAAAAACAACTCAGTGTTGAAGCCATATGGTAGATATGAGACAATTGCTGAAACATAGAATCAATACTAGAGTTCAGCGCTAAATCGGCAATCAGTTGAGTGGACAGCAACTGGCGAAAGCCGTCCAAAGCGCTCATAAAAACAAAGTTATGACGTCCGCCTTTTGGGATGTATATGATATAATATTCATCGACTGTCTTGAAGGATCAATAGCGTACATTATGTAGCATTATGAATGCGTTTGAATGAGGAAATTGCAAAAAATCACAAGGTAGACCGGAGACTTACTGAGTGATGTGCATTAACTTTTAAATTATTACTTTAAATTTAGGTTATTTATTAATGCCAAGCTTTTTCTTCTATTAAACTCGGCGAAGATTTGCGTGCGATATGTTACTTACTATAGCACTTCGGTTCGTAAATTTCTATTTGACCGAGCTTGCTTCCACCTCATGCACGCAAGATAAAGGGCAGATTCCTAATTAAGTGATCCCGATATCGGCGAAAATAATTATGTAGAAGAAAACAACGTTAATACTGACTGCGGCGATGAAGCAAATACTTTTGAAAAGCCTGTAACGAAACAAGCGGAAGAATCGGCGTGACGATAGTGTTCAGAATATACGATATAGGCAGATATCTTGAAAAAAATACGCTGGGAGAAATGTTTGGTTTGGTTGACCGAGCGAGATTTTACTAAAGGCACTTTCATACAATATAAAAATTATAGCGTAGAAACCTTTTATTTACAAAATGCCGAGGACGAAGTTTTTGAAATATATCGATAGTAGTACGAAATGTACACATACAGCAGAAAATTGCAAAAACTTAGGTAGAGGTATTAAGAGATTAATCTTTGATCAAATCATGGAAGTAAATTAAGATTAGTTTACCACGAAGGATAATTGCAGCGAATATAAGCGCCACTTACTCGATTTTATGCGTTTGACGAATGTAAAATTGAAAATTTTCAATATCAATTAAATTTGCTTTGTATTGTTTTTTTTTTTTTTCACTTATATGTTAACTATATAGCACATATTCGCCTAACAAACAGAATTCTGTTTTCTGAACGTTGAACACATTTTTGCCCAGAAGTGAAATCAGAATGAAAACGCAAGCACTTACAATTGGTAAGAGAGGTCCCTGAGGTCTGTGCTCCTATTATTTAGTTTTCTCTTATACTACTTTTTTTTTTGAAAAATTTTTTAAACGTTTATTTTATATAATGCTTTTGGAAAACTCAAAGATTATGAAACGGGCCTTATAACAAAGTTTGCAATCTGTTTGTCAATGAATTAAAAACTTTACAGACATAAAGAAGAAGAATTTTTGAAAAAATTTTAGAAAAGAAAACCATGGAATCGATTGGAAAAATATAGGTAAACGCTATGACAGCAAGAATGAAAAAAGCCGGAATTAATGCAATTACTAATATATATGTATATGTGGCAATAGCAGAATGTATTGAATAAACGTGTGCTTGCGTATATTAACGCTTTAGTAGAAACGCTTGTGCGGAGCGTCATGTGCGTACTCTTGGTTACAGAACTCTACTTATGATCTGAAGCAATGCAATCTGCAGTCTTCTTCTGTGATAAGCATTTTACAATCTTCTCAAAAAAAAAGAACAAAAAAAAAAAAACACAAGACATCTATTTAAAATATATATGTAAATGAGAGTGTAAAATGCTTATATTTGTATGACTGAAAACATGCTTTGTCGAATTTATTATTATTATTATTATTATATTTGCTACTATATGGCTTATAAATTTAATATATTGTAGAAAACATAATATCCGCTAGATTATATTTTACTTACATTTACATATATTTCATATATTATCGCCGCGCATACCAACGGCCCCAACTATATTAATAATATATGAATCTAGCGTATATATCATTTTTAAATCATATTTATTTATATATATAAACATGCAGCTCTCGCCGCATAGGAATACAAAATTCTTGGCCTTTCATCACATTCTTACATACTTATTTGTCTAATTACAAAAAATTATTATTATTATTATTGTTTTTTTCTAATTTCTATTGTACCTACATTTTTTATTTATTGGATGATTATGCATTTATTTGAAATTGCTGCTTTCTCCTACAAATATTGCAGGCCTATCCGTAATTCATTATTGTCATTACAATATTAACTTAATGTTAACTTCAACATTGCTATAACAACAATAATTAATTGAATTAATTGATTAATATATGTGTTAGAGTTAATGATAAATTTAACAAAAAAAAAAATCGTAATGAACTAATAAAACTAATAGTTGTATTCTGAGCAACATTACAGAGACGTCAGAAGTCAGACGAAAATTTTTGTATTTTTGATCTAAAATCGATATTGGACCGTTTTATCATGCGAGAAAGAACTATTCCTTCGAAATTCAAGAATTGATATGAAACCAAAGAAGCTAATATGTTTTATAAACATATATATTACAATTTATATTTTACAAAAATCAAAATTATAAGTTATTCTGCTAATTAAACTCGTGAGTATGTATTGTTGAGATTGTGGATCCAATAATACTGTAAAAGCTCTACTGCACAGAAAGATCTAATGTCTCTTTTAAAATAATATTTTATTATAAAATAAACGAAACGACAAGGAGAACAAGTAAGAGGGCTATAGTTGGGCAGCCCTCTACGCTACTGCGTCTAATGCAGTCATTCGCTCATTTTCTTAATAATACACCAAAAATTGTACATTATTTTTATAAAGTTGCATAATTTCCATGAAAGCCCCCATATTGGAGAATACTCAAAAATGAATGTGGTCTAAATTTAGCAAATTTAATTTACTCGTAAAAGATTTTATTATTTTCAAGTTGCTTGCGTTACCTTGTCTAAGTTAACGCAAGCTTAAATTTTGATGTTAAATTATTATTATGAACTAATTATCATCAAGAAGTATGCAAAATGAAGCCTTTTTACCGCATAATGATTCGGGGTGGGCTATATGGTAAGGGGTTTAAAAAGTTACGTCATCCGATTTAGCGTTTTCACACCAATCTAGAATGCCGAAATACTATTACTAAGCGATTTTTGCCGCGATAAATTGCGCCATGTATTCATTAAAGTGGTCCGATGCGAACCATTGTCAAAACCGTTCGTCTTTCGGCCAAAATACGTGAATATACCTAATTTCATCAAATAATCTCAAAAATTGCGACCTGTAGCTTGAGCACAATTTGCATGGACTAATGTCAGACAGACGGGCGGGCAGAAAACAGAATCTGTTTCAGAATTGATTGGTATAATAAAAGGTGGGTCTACCTAAACCTCTTCGGCATGTTCCATACGACGGCACATAGTTACTATCAGGCATCCGACTTGCAGATATTACAAACATGCATAGTTGCATATTTTATAGAAAATCACTTTAAGGCAAGCAAACCTATGCGAGTTAACACCTGTCTTGATAACAATAAAAAAATAATAATATATATTATAAGCTACATATGTATGTATGGATATATATATATATATACAAGCGCACATATAGCTTGCTTTTGTTTAAATATTTGTGCACGTGAGATAAAACAGCAAATATAATTCGTTTCATCTATTATTGCATCAACTTTCTTTGAATATTTCTAAGCTTTATATTTGTCTGGTATCTATCAGTGTAAACTTTCGTTGAAAGAAATTTCTTTGAGCTGCGTCTTTATAGGTTTGTAAACTGTCGAGGGTTCATTGTGACATTTCAATTCCAATTTATTTTCAAAATCAACTACAATTTAATTTCTGCTAAATTAATCAACTAATTACATAAGCTTAAAATTGCGTCAAGAGTTGACTTAAAGACTATATTGAAATGAAAAGAAAAGAAGAAGAAGGAAACAGGAAAGAAAAGGCGTGTTCATGTGCTACTCAGGAATGCTATAATTGTCAAGCTGTATTGAAATGCAAATACGTCACTAAATCGACGCACACATTTCAAAATTTGGATACCCATCGTTCAAACATCCACGGCTTCTTGACGGTACTACATAAATTTATTAGTTATTGGTTAGGTAGAAAATCGGGAATGCACGAGCAGAGAAGCGTAAGCGGTTTAAACAATTCATAATTAAATCTGAATTTGGTCAGTTTTATGAAGCGAAATCTCTTTGATTTCATTTACGAAAGTTGGTGCATCTGTAACCCTACTTACCAACTTTACTAGAAAGCACGTTTCCAAAATGAACTTTCGAAGATGAAAGATAAAAAGTAAAAAATTTGCTTTCACATGCTGGTAGTCAAAAATGAAGGTAAAATTCCTTAACGCAAAAATAAGGAATTGTTTTTAGTCTGATTTAGTTGATTCTTGCTGGCAAAGATAGGGCGGGGACCACACCAAGGGAACCATATTCAAGTGTGAGTCCGACCAAACTCATATACAATATTTTGTATAAAATTTGGTTGACCAGCGCTTAATAAAACCAAGTAAGAGATCTAGCTTTACTTGTGGAGAGTTCTATGTGTAAGTTAACGCAAAGTTTATTGTCGAATAGTGTACCTAGATCAAGAAACATCTCTACCATCTCTAGTTTATGTGATCCGAAAAAGTGTTCTAATGTGAGTAAACTAATTCTTGAGAATGATAATATTTTATATTCTTTTAAGTTTAATGTCATATATCAGAGATGCATTGAACACTACGTAGTCATATTAATTAAATCTGATGGAAAACATTGGAAATGATTACAGATAAGAGACCTTGAGGAGCAGCGGAGTTAATCAAAAATTGATAGGAATTAAAGAGCACTTTAAAAAATCCTTTGGGAAGGTATGGTTTTATCCATTTAACTAGCTGTGGGAATAACCAGGAGACTGCATTTTAAAGATCGATGACCTATTGTCTGACTGTCCATACTGAAGTCCACGTAAACGACAATTTTAATATTGTAAAATGAGCAAACATGAGGTAACAAATGTAATTTCTTTCCGTTTCATTCTTTTTACCAGCTTACACTGAGGATTTTTGAATTCGTTGTTCGCCAAAGGCCTCAACAAGTTTTAATGAAAATAACCTATCAAAGCTTTGCAAAATAAAAAAAAAAATTTTTTTCACCAAAAAAATTCGCGTGCATTTTCTCTCATGCTTCTGTCAAGGAAATTTTGTCCATTTTTTCTCGCATGCGAGAAAAAAAAGTTTCCTGTAGACTCTGTTTCCTCATAAATCTAAAACTGCTGTTTGGATTTGTTTTGCGCGAAAGAACTTTACAATGATGTAGGTCACCTACAATGACGTCTGCTACAGAGATAGCATTGTTCTATTTTTTTCTATCTCGCCCTTGTTGTTTTTACACAAATGAATTACGAAACAATTTAATTACCTTTTATATTGTACTTGTGATCTTTTCGGCTCTGAAAAAGCATTCAACATCCAACGCTGAAAACGCCTTTGTAAACATATGCTTATGCATAAAGGGCCGAATCAGCTTACTTGGAAGGTGGCACTATATTAGAAGTTGTTGAATTTGATTACTAGAGAAAGCGGAAATGTGCAACAACACATAGAATAATTAGGCTGAAAATTTTGCAGACGCTGGCATAATCATCCAGAATGAGCTGCTAGTTATAATACTTTTAGCGAAGTTAACAAAAAGGTTTGGCATTACCATGCAAATATGTGATGAGGGATGGACCACCCAGTTTGGATGTTTTTAAATAGAAAATACTTGAAGAAAATGAAGGATGAGGTTAAAAAGATGAATCTGTCGAAACAAAAACTTATGCTTTTGACGCGCGCAAAATACCTCACGATTCGAAAGAGAAGAAAAAGAAGAGAGGTTTGTACGTCTTTATCCTCATGGGGAGAACAGTCCTATGTTATGGCTGGACATAAATTTATTAAAACGCAGCGAAGAGGTGACGCTGAAATTGGTGAAAATTTGCTCCAAAATACGTTATAGTTTTCGATAGGTACAGTGAGGGAAGGTAAATCTGGAGAAATTTTGAGCAATCCAAAAGGCGAAGAAATTTTACAAGTACGCAGACTAACTTAGGCAGAATATGGTCCAAGGCATAAAGTGGCAATGTAATAAAAATTGTGATAAATGTATTTTACGTATGCTGGGAAACGCGCCTGTTTTCCAAAGTTCCTCAATTTACCGTTAAAGAAATATTGGAATGAATACATTCTGACGGATTCATTAATACAACAACGTATGTTGAAATACACAAGTAGCAAATGGTCATGCAATTCTGAGTTATTAATTCATTAATACGTTTGCAAGCAATGGAAGCGGATCTGGAGCATGGCGCAGAGCTTTTCTATACATAATTAAATGTGCTTTTGAGAACATTACGGCATATAAAAAGTATTACGACTCATTTGAAGCATGAAATCGTCACCACTCTCCTGACTCACATCGACAATCAACCGAGTGGACGGAAACCAGTCGCAGCCATCGTGTGGTATATTGTCCGCAAGAGTAACCGAGTAGGTAAAGACCGAGACTCAGATATCGGTATTCGCAGGTTCAAATCTCAGGACGGTAGAGCATGCTCTGGTCGAAGCTAAAGTCAGTGTTCAGTTGGTAAAGGCGTAACTCTTACCGATTGTGCACATAGACACACAATACTGAGGCTGTCTCCGCACATCTTTTTCTTTTTTCACTTCTTCTTTCTGGCTTTCTGACGTACGCCGTGTTACGGTATAACCCCTGGTCATTAAGGAAAAAATGAAATAAAATTCATTGACGATTTTGAAGAGGGACAAAAATAAATAGTGTGCACTGTTTAGCACTTCAACCGCGTTTGAATGACGACACTGCAAATAATCGGCTGCAAGTTAGATCGGAGACTTATTGAGTGGTGGGCTATATATCTTATAGAGTTTTTGCATCTTCCTTCTGAGTGTTATAAACATTTTCAAAAAAAATAAAATTTTACTATATAGGTGTAGCCGACTTTTTTCTTATAGTTCTTGGCGGAACATTTATAGTTGCGGTTCATCAACTATGAACCGAAATCACCGACATTTTGCCTTTGAAAAGAGTGATGTTCTAGTAGTAGTAGTAGTAGTAGAGTAGTAGTGATTTGAGCTACACTCAAGAGCGAGTTGCGTGCAAGAATTTCCAACGTGTTTGGCAGATTTGGCAGTGATGTCTTTATTTTTGCGACTAGGCAAATGTTGACCACACACACTACATAAATGAACGGACACAAACACGCTCATGCTTAAATCGATTCCAAATCTGACGCTGAGCATGCAGCAAGTGTTTTGACAAAATGAACATACCCTCACACTGTGATGCTAAAGGTGTATAAAGTCTAGTGGTAAAAAGTCTTGTCGCCTAAGAACAAACTCGGTTACCTTTGGAACCAACAAATGTATCAGTTTCATTCATTTCAGCTTTAGAAAATGCTTGTGTAGTGTTTCCGAGATTTTCAATGACTTTTATTTGTATGAAATACCTTTCAGTCCCCATATTTGCCGTTCTAGTTTTCAAGATCTTGACACCATATATCTCTCTCTAATAAAATGAGTCGATTTGACTCACTTCTTCTGGGAGTAGCCGTCAGTCGTAAAAACTAAAATACATAGTTCGGTACAGATTCGGTACATACGTTGATCAATTTTGTGTCTCCATTACTTATGGTTTTATAAAGATATGTAGAGATATATATATAAAAGTTTGGTTCATATATTCGCCCCGAACCATGCCTCTGGAAGGCAGTATTAGCGGAAAGTAAATTGCTTCTCGAAAATTCAAAGACTCAAAACGCTGGTTTGTTCTCCGGATATATGGGCAAATTCTATTGTGCGAAACAACGAAGATTGGTTTATAAATATTGTATATTAAAAAAAATAAATAAAATAATACCTAATAAAGCCCTTCTCGTTAAATAACAATCTTTCATTTACGACAATGGCATCAAAAAGTATAGAGCGTGATATAGTCAAAATACATTCGATAAATGTAGATCAAGGTAGGCATGGAAAGCCAACTATTTAAACATTATTTGTGGGCATGTTAGGATCACATTTGAATCGAACTTTTGGATGGTCTGTACGTCAGAATGTCTGCTTGAACGACAGTTCTTCGAAAATTTCTTCACGAACCTTTTTTTTTGGTTTTGTACAAAAATCTCTTAACGATGTAAAGCTGACTTCAAAAAAGGCTTGTCGAAATCATTTGGCCCAGCTTTCTATCCACATATATTAGAAGCATTACAGTGATGGACAGAAGAACGGCAAAAGATTATCAATAAAAATACCATAGGAACCATAGATTTGGTTCACTTAGAATATGAAAAAAAAGTGTGTTTGAATTTCAGAGAAAAATCGTTAACGCAATAATTTAGTTGAAAAAATTGGGTAAACGTGCGTTTATTGCTATGTGGCTATGTGGCTATGTGGCTATGTGTGTGGTGTGCACGTGGCTGTAAATATAAATTGGAAACGCGTATATTGTAATACAACGTGAAGATTGCTAGGCAATTAACGTTAGGCAGTTAATTTTCAATTTCTTTACTGTATTATGTAATGAATCGATTTATTTGATTTTTAAAGCTAATCTGAAAAAAGTGAAAGGGAAGATTATAAGGCTAAGGTCAAATCCAACCCATGTGATCGATGTGATCGCGATTTTTGCTTCTATAGATGGGCCAATCAACTATGCGTTCTTTCTTTTTATTAAAATTGTATTTAAAGTTTATTCAACAAAAATGTTTAAAACATGCATGAATGTGCGTGAATACTTTTGCTTGAGCAATAGCTTCTGGTTGTGCCCGAAACCGAAGTGCTGATTGAAAAGTTGTGGTTTTCATTAAATTTGCAACAAACTGT